>CM060980.1:185895581-186345581 GCA_030765065.1 Deroplatys truncata
AATAGGGCTAGGTTAGAGGTAGAGTCCGGCAGTTCACCGAAAATATTTGTATGCTACACGTCGCCCTCAGTCCAGCAGAAATATTTGTAAAGTATACGTCGGCTATCGATTCGCAAGTTACGCGTAGCAGAGTTAGGAAAATTCTCAAGTGTTGTAAAGTTAATTATACAAAAGGTTGAAGTACGCGAATTAAAAGTGATCAGTAAGAAGTTATTATAACAGTTTCAGTTTGGCGAGTGTCAAGATCAATGTGTAAATGTGATAGTGACTGTGTTCGACAATAAAAGTGTAAAACAAATTCCTTCATCAGTGTTATCTTTGGATAAAAGATTCCTTTCCGTTTACACAACCTGTATAAAGAGAAGTGCTCGACCGAAAAGATCATAGCTAGCCGGAGGACAGTGAAACAAAATTAAATAAAATAACAGTAGCATTCTTTCAAACAAAAACTAATACTGACGCAAATTGCTAACACCAGATGGAGCTATAAACCTGACAAAGAATCATGTCACAAAATGGCTTCATCACGTTGAGTAAACACACATACACAAACATTATAAACAATACCACCGCAAAATTGGCTTCCCAAATGTGGGGCTACAAATACAAAAATATAAATAATAATACTTCAAATTGACGCCCATACGTGGGGCAGTTAAAATTACGTAACCAAACAAAACAAAAGCAGCACAATATAAGATCAAGTTCTAATAATTTACGTAAAAACATATTACGTAAGCACTAAACCATCAAAATTGGCGCCACAACGTGGGGCTACAAAAATGTTAAATAATATTACAAGTAAACCTATTATTTCAATACTCCTCAATTCCAGTATACTTGTTACATCCAGTGGATACGCTCCCACTGTGGAACCCCTGGCAATGAACCAGCAGATTTCCTGGTGAAGAAAGGATCTTTCATAAAAGAATTACCAGCATCTAAACTTCACTTCAGTAAAACGTCTCATAAAAGAAGCAATTCAAGCCTTGAACAACACTAGACTCTGAACAGCAGAAAGCAAAAAATGGGAATGCCTGTTGCAAAATCCAGAAACCATACCACATCTGCCATGCAAAATAGCAGATGCACAATTCAGGCTAATAACATGACATCACTGCCTGGAGAGCAAGCCTGCTAATGACTTTGGTGTCAAATGTAGTGCATTAGAAAACATGTTGAAAACCATATTTGCTTACATTTTCGAATGGTCTATATAATCCACTTTAATGAGCCCCTCCCCTACCTTCATGCCTTTGAAAGTAGATTTTCAATTTCTATTTTTGTTTCAGAGATATTTGTAGTGCAAGTTTTAGGTGACACACTGTCTTCAGAATTCAAAGTGGCATTATCACCATGATCATCTAGGAACCTGCAATGTTGGAGATTTCAATAACTTTCTCCCAACTACATTTCCATTTCGTAAGGACTTTCATGTTTCTTCTAATTCAATTTAGGGAAGGAGATAGAGGCATGCAATCATTCTTCATTATTTCTTTTAAAGATTGTTTCTGCATTCTGCAAGCTTTCATCAGTGGAATATAAATTCTGACCTGAAATAAGCCATTAATTGTTTAAGATTTTTAATATACTGCTTACCACATTCAGTTCATTTCTTAACCTCTTCATCCATGACATGAATCACCGATATCAAGAAGTTCTTTTCTTTTATGAAGAATGTATTCAAACTCATTCCTGAAAATAAAAAAGTAATAACGTAGAATATAAATTTATGTATAATCTGATTATTTTTAAGCCATGAAAGAAAGTGTATAATATGAAGATGAGGCAATAAGGAGCAAAAAAAAAAAGTCTATAACTCTTAAGTAATAAAGTATGTTAATAAAAACGAAAAATTAAAACTTGATCTGCCTTGAAACAATTATTGCTTATATGTTTACAACAAAAATATTAAATTGAAAGTCATATTGCAGAGTCGTTGTACACTGCGACAAGCACAAAACTCCGTGTGTATGCTGACCAAAATATCACTGAATACCTGTTTCATAAGAAACAGTTCCAATAATTCAATCACACTGGCTCAAAACATTTCACAAATAGCACCCTAACAACAAACGTTTAATCTCCACATATGGCTATCATATATGACTATAAAATGATATTATATAGGGCATACTGTACTGGAATATTATAGAAATTAATGTGTATATGTTTCTTCATTTTTACTTTCTCTACCACGTATCTAGAAGGCAGAAGTATTGTATTCCATCCAAAAATCAGTATTGAGATTTCACCAAAAATATGTTTTGAGGGCCTCCCTGAATAAAAAAGGAACCATTTTTAGAAAAAAGGTCCAAGTGTGTGTGTCTGTAAATGCCATAACTCAAAACACGATATGCCGAATGACTACCAAACTAGTCATATAAGTTCAGTATCTTCGAAAGATGCGACATTAATATTTTCAAGAAAATCTTAACTCTTAACTTCCATTTACAGGAAGCATTTTTCAAAATATTTTCTCAAAAATGGCTCTAATGATTTTGATTAAACTAGCATATATTTAAAATATTTACATGAGACAAATAAAATGTATATGTCTTGGGTTTTCTGGGAATAGCCTGGGAAGCCCTCTTCATTTGAAAGGAATTTGTATAGCTGGTAAACGTTAAGAGATAAGGCAAAAATTCACTGCACAAAAGTAGTAGAACTCTAAAACACACAATTTATTTGAAACAACCTTTTTGTGAAATCAGCCATTTCTGAGATAATCTGTTGATATTGGTTTGAATTTTTCAATACAATACATTGTAATTTTTTAAAAGCACTCTCATTATTCAATTAAGTCTCACAATGTCGTGGAAAGAGAGTGAAATTTCAATGCCAGCATATAGCGATCCACTTTTAAACATCTGACTATCAATTTTGGTTTCCCATATCCCTTTTGTACCTGCAACAAAATGTGTACTGTAACTATTTGCAAAAAGGTTTATCTCGATTAACAGCAACTAGATAGAAGTATAAGCTTTTGTAAGAATAGTGTAGAAGTTACATACAAATAAATTATATTGGGTAGAGAAAAGCATGTGAATGTAACATATCAGATTATTTTATTTTATGCCAACTTTGAAGGTTTGTTACCCCAATCTGGAGGAATTCCTTATAGTGTATTCAGATAGCAATCCTTCTGCTCTTTTGCTAGTAGCTACAGTTTGTTTTAAACAAGAAGCAAATGTGACAGTTGCTGGAGGAGCATGCTTTCGTGTGGTTTGCATGGCATGTTGCTGTAGAGTATAGAAAGTAAATTTATATCACCCTCCTTTCACCTGACCTGTAGCATGTTGTGTAGTACATGCTTTCATACTACTCACTAGCTTTCTAATACAACCTGGCAATGTTGTTATCCCACTTCCCTGCTGTAAGTGAACTGTCACAGGTCACTTTTTGTTTAAATGCTACTGTGAACCATGGTACCACCTACCAGTGACTGTCTTTGACAAACACAGTAGAATATAATGGGTGGTAGAAAAATCAATATAATATGCCTCTCTTAATATAAAGGGAATAGATGGAAACATAGAAGCCAGGAAAGCTTTAT
Source organism: Deroplatys truncata (assembly GCA_030765065.1). Lineage (NCBI taxonomy): Eukaryota > Metazoa > Arthropoda > Insecta > Mantodea > Mantidae > Deroplatys > Deroplatys truncata. The sequence continues at coordinate 185,899,138 of CM060980.1, forward strand.
TTAGTTTCACTAATACACCTCTCCAACAGATGCTGGCTGCTGCAGGAGTTGGAGTACGCTATGAAACTGACGACGCTGTGATATCAGACTTACTTCTGTCTCGTAGTTACCCACATCTCAGGGTGGTGTTCCATCATTACCAGATTCTAACAGGCAGGCCTATAGAGAGGAGTATACGTATGGACTTTCGAGGGGGTCTTCGTGATGGACTGCTTGCCTTTGGTGAGTACCTTTGAATTTATTGTCCTTAGGTGTGATCAACAGAAATCTCTCTTATATTCTCACAACATATAGCTGTTTGTACATTTTGAGAGCAAACTGACACATCCAGAATTACGCAGATATGAACTATGGGCGGCTTCTAGCTAATACAAACCCATCTGAAGGGGATTGATGTGCTCTGTAGCAGTTCATGCTAAAGGGCATCTGCCCTCTCTTTAATTTGGAACCCTAAATACCTTTGAATAATTCTTGCATAAATCATTCAACTCAAAAATAGATTATTGAATTTTAGATGCAAACCCTGAATGTTTCAACACCTGCATTGTATACAGGGCTATTCAAAAAGAAGGAACAGACTTTAAATATTTATTTCTGATAAATGACAATAGATGGTGACACATGCAATACATTGCTAAATAGCGAACATTTTATTTTGTGTGTTCAAAATGAGCACCATTTGTTATGCGAGGATGACCAGTGCCTTTCCATTTGCATATTTCCATCTTCTACAAATTTATTGTATAACTGTAAATTTTTTATGACGAGGCGGCTCGTTGTTGAACTTACAACGAAATGCATGCTGCAATGGATTCACTGTTTGCATAATGCAGCACATAAAACAACTTTTCCTATGGCATCGCCTTTTATTGTAAACACAGCGCCACTATAGACACTGAATGGAACTAATAGGTGGGGCTTAAAACTTTGAACTTTCCTCTATTCAATGATGTGTCGTATGTGTAACTTTCTATTGTCGTTCATTAAAAATGAATATTTAAAATCTGTCCCTTCTTTTTGAGTAACCCTGTATACAAGAGAAGTGTACTTCTCAGGCAAATGCAGACAATTCTGTGTGTGCGTGTACTAGGACATGCTCTCGTGTCCAGGTTTAGCAGGGCAGAATGCTTTGGCTTAAAAGGAGCTATGATGGGCAAGGGGATGTCAAGGGTATTGCAGGGAGACTTCACTAAGGATGCACAGAATCTTAAACTTTCCTTGCACATGCACAATGAACCTGTCCTCCCTAACAGAGCACCTGCAAGAGGAGCTTCCCTAAGCAATTTTTCATGAGGTCAACATTAATACTTCCTACCAGCTGTTTGCTGTTTCATGCCAATGGCTTATGCAAAATCTAAACTATAAGAAACTCTTCCACTATAAAGGCAACTCAACCATTAAATAACATAACATTTTAAAAAGAGTCAGCATTATCATAAGAGCGAACTTGAATGTTTCTCGTGGTAACTGGTTTATGTATACAAACTTGTGTCTCTTTCTTATACTTGTTATGTTGAGGCAGTATTTTTAACACTTAAATGATATCAGTCTAATTATATAATATAAAATATAATAACAGCCCGTCTTAAAGCAATATATGTATAATAATATATAAAGTGTATGTAACAGTCATTGTATTATGTTTATATTATTATGTACATGTATAATAATGTTATGTGAATGCATTACGTAATTTAACAATGTAGGAGCTGTGAGAATAGAAGCTGAAAGTTGCTAACAATGAGGTAACCTTGAGACAACAATAAATTAGATGGTTTAATAATGCTACTAATAATTCTTGGAACAATAGTGTAATATTTAAAACATTTTAAAAATAGCCAATCAAAAACTAGAAAAAGCTTAAGTTAAATAAAAGTATTCTATTGGAGTAGGCTTAGCCAATCAGAGACTTGAAATAGAGAAAAAGTACAAATTCAGGCGGGAGACGCTACAAGACAGCATTCGCAACCAGTCCAGATTAGATTGCGTACCCAATCGTATGGACGTGTTTAATGTGAGACATAAAAATTCATTGCGGTGAGAATAATATAAAGTTTACATGTTAAAAAGTGAAATTAAAGAATAATCTCACAGCTCTATAGTAGGATACATCAGTGAAGTGTTAGTAAATCGTGTGAAAGATTAATAAATAAAGTACAATACAATTATAATTTATGTAAGCCTTCATTCTTTAGCCACATCAGCCCTGCTAAGAGATACGTGTTCTAAAAATTACTACTGACGCAGCCAAGGCATACATATATAATATTTAAATAAACATTAAAATACAAAGTTGATTTTTTAAACGTGGGGGCGAAGGCCACTGGAAACGTACCGTATGTGGGGCGGACACTCCAAGAAACATATCTCCCATATGTGGGGCTGCAACTACTTACAAATTGGTGCCCAAAGCTTGGTGCTAATAACGTAAAGATAAAAATGTTCAAATTGGCGCCCATACGTGGGGCAACACAACACCTTCAAGTTTGGCGCCCAACGTGGGTCCAGAATAAGCAAGACTAGGTGAAAAGAAGAAAAGAATCGACCAAACTACAAGACTTCACTACAAGAACTTCAAGATATTCAAGATCAACATACATCATCCAAGGACAGCAAACAATTCTTTGAGGAGTACGGGGCATGCAGTCAACAATTCAACTAGAATCTACAAGGAAACACCAGAGTATAAAGGTTTACTAACACAGCCAGAAAATGTCAATACTATATGTTTATATAATTGTCAAGATAGTTATGAATATATTGTTATTAAGATAATTTCATGCTGCTAAGATGTGGAAAATTAAAATTCAGCAGTTCCAAACCAAATATAACAAAAGAAAATATACAAAATAAAATGGAAACAGAAAACAATGAAAATATGGAAATAGGAGAGGATAGGTCAGCCATTTCAGATTACAATGTAACTTTACAATCAGAGCTAGAGGAAACAAATAGGTTAGATGTAGAAGAACAATTATCTGTAAATTCACAGTTAGGTATAGAAAGAGATAGAAATAGTATGCAAGGTCAATCACCTTTACATATATTAGTGCAGGGAACAACAAATGAAAGAAACTACTTCAAGTTTGGCTACCATACATGCAAGCATCAACTACTATCAAGTTTGGCGCCCAACGTGGGGCAACACAACACCTTCAATGTGATAGCAACTATACTGTTTCTTATGGTAACTGGTTTATGTGCACAAACTTGTGTCTCTTCCTTATACTTCTTATACGATAGGAACTATAATATTTCTCATGGTAACTGATTTATATACATGAATAATAGCAACAAAAATTGTTATAACTTTTAAATATTCATCCTATAGATATTTTATAAATAAAAACAATTGTAAAACGCATTATGTATATCAAGTTTTTATATATAAAATGTTACAAGAAAAGAATCATATATTTAGATTATTATTTCCTCTACTAATTAATATTAGAATGTGAGTGTGTGTGTGTGTGTGTGTGTGTGTGTGTGCGTGCGTGCGTGCGTGTGTGTGTCACAACTAAAAAATGAGATGTTGGATGAATATCAAGCTCGGTACTAAGTTTGGCATTTTTCAAGGATTTTCAGTAAAATAGTTATTTATTTTTTCTAAAAAAATTATTCATTTTGATTAAAATATATTTAAGATATATGCATGACAAATAAACATATCTTGAATTTTCTTAGTACAGCCTGTGAAGTCCTTTCATTCTTAATGACTTTTGTATAATTGGTAAACTGTAAGAGGTAAACAAAATCTTACTACACAAAAAGATGTAGATCTCATTTAAACTCACAATTCATGTTAAAACTTTATGTGACATTAACTATTTCTGCGATATTCATTGTTATTGATTTGAATTTTCACATTATACGTTTTTACGTACTAAGTCATCATTTGTTTGGTTCTTCATAGTATGGAATTTCAAAGCCTGCATATACAGTGCTTTTCCTTCACACTGACACCAACACATAGCTGCTTGTGCACTAGCCACTGCAGCTCGGACTCCCACTGACACTTATAATGTTCCTGCATCTGCCTGACATTCTCACGATTACAGTTACAATTACAGTGATAATAAGCACATGCCCTATCATAAAAGATGTTGGAAATGTGGTTTTTTTCTGTCCAAACATTTCTGACATCTTCTGAGGAAATGGTCATTTTCACTTCAGAGTTCAATATACACATTTGAGTGAATTTCTCACCTGATGCTTTATTTTACTTCTTCCAAAGTATGGGTGTTTGTTGCATATACTTTATTTTTCAAGTTCCCCATAGCTAAAAAAACCCATGCAGTTAAATCAGGGTATCTTGGGGGCCATAATCCTTTACCAATTACCCTATCATCAAAAATTTCTGAAATTAAACCTAATGACTCATCAGCTGTATTTGTGGTAGTAGTCTCTTGAATGTCACTGACATTCAACACTGGTCAGCTGTTCAAAACATTGTGTAAGTCATCCTGTATTTCTTTGCATTGAAACATGGTCTTTTGCCCCAAGAGGAAGAGGATTAGATTAGGAATAATGGCAGATTGCTACTTGAAAATATATTCCATAATTAATTAACAAGCCAAATTTCTTCCATTTAATAAACTGATACTTCAATAACATAATTACAATTAACAAACCCTTATTCGTTCACCATTCTTTACGGCTTCAATGTTTTAAATTAAATTACAATAATTACAGAATTGCTTCCTGCTCTCACATTTACCGATATATTTCAAAACTAACCACAATAAGTCTATAGTTCAGACAATCAATCTTTTCCCAGTAAAGAATTACTAAAGAGAACTTTGAATACATTAAGCCAAAAATGAATTTAGAAATACCATCCAAAATGCCTTCTTTCTAAACGTTGTCCTGTTGTTTTCCTTGTAACCTAGCTCGCCGTTGCAGAAAGACTGATCAGCCTTGTGGACAGCACATTGAAGAAAACTGGAACTGATCCGGCGCTTGCGCAGTCGATGACCACAATCGCCTGACGTACTGCATGACTCAAAATAACTGCACCCTTTCTTCTTGTTGTCTGCTTGAGAAGCACTACCATAGTTGTTTGACTTCTGTTCCCGTACATGTCAGCATTCCTTTAGTACAGCCCAGTCGCCTAAAGTAGATTTCTCCGGGGAGGGTCAATCTGGCACAGCATTTATTGTTTGTTCAAAAAATATAGGCCCTATTTTTCTGTATGCATTTACTGCACACCACACACAGCAATTTCCACACCATGCAAGGGCACCTCATGAGTAAAATTGGGTTTCTCTGTCTCCAATGTCTGTTATTTTGTAACAAAACATAACCATGACAGAGAAAAATATTAAGTACGAGGGCGATACTGAAAATTTGTAGAATGCCTTGTTTCTAAAACCAAATGAAATTTCTTTATATTTAACAGCCACTTTCTAATATTTTTGAGTTGATTGCCATGTAGTTGGATTAATTTTCTCTAATAGTTTGTTAATTATCATTGTTTAAAGATTTTATGTTCACTTAAAAATGAATCTGACTAGAGAATATTTTCAGGCTATGATATATGATCTTAATGCCTAAACAATGTGAAGATAGGCTTAGAAATGCATTTGGCAAAGAAGCCTATCTAAGGCAACAATTTATAATTGGTACAACAAATTCAATAGAGATCGGTTTTTTCTTACATGAATTTCATGAAGGATGCCCAAGAACTGCTGCTACTGATGAAAATGATGCTGTTCAAGCAATGCTTGAAGAAGATTGAAGGACATCTTATGGATTTATTCGGGAGACATTGGGCATTGGTATGAGTCAAATTCAAAACATTTTACAGTTAAACATGAGAAAACTTTGTTGTCGATGGATTCCACATAAACTGACTCCCAATCAAAAACAACAACGTACTGATTGATGCAAAAAAATTCAGGAAAAATTCAAATTTGATTTGGAATATCGTTACTGGTGATGAATCTTGGATTTATTGATATGATGCTGAAAAGAAAAATCAATTGACTCAATGGGTCTTTCGAACAGAAACTAAAGCCTACAAAATTCCAATGAATTTGCCGTGCTGGTAAGAAGATGGTTGCTAGTTGTTTTTTTTTTTTTCTAAAACAGGCCATATTGCTACTATAACATTAGAAGATAGACATACTATTACTGCCGATTGATACACAAATGCCTGTACACTGCAAATTTTTTAAAAAGTTTGTGAAAAATGCCCAAAAGGAAAAATAATGTTACATCATCACATACAGCAAAACAAACAACTGAGTACCTGGATGCCCTAAAGATCAGCACCATGGACACTCCATCATACATCGCTGATCTAGCACCTTTGATTTTTTTTTGTTTCCAAAAATTAAAGATAAAATGTGTTAAATCACTTTTTCGTCATGAGATGAAGTGGTGGAACATTATAAAAACCTGGTTTCTGAAGTACCTCAGGAAGAGTGGCATCATTGCTTTAAGGACTGGTTTCATCGATTGCAAAAATGTACTGATGTTAAAGGGATTTTGAAAAGTTAATTTTGAAAAACAATAACATAATTTAAATTTTTTAAAGCTAATTCTTGTTTCATTTTCTAAAAATTTTCAGTATTGCTCTCGTATGGGTCAATTATTACTCTATCACTGATATTTTGCAAAATCCGGTAACAAAAATTTACCCACTCTGATGATCATGTGAAAAATAAAGTGTATGTAACAAACCCCCATACTCTGAAAGAATTAAAACAATACATCAAGTCAGAAATTTACTCAATTTCGGATACTGAACTCTCGAGTGTGAATGAAAATTTCCCGAGATGATGCCAGAAATGTTTGGATAAAAAAGGACATCATCATTTCCAGCATCTCTTATGATAAGATTATCATTGTAATTGTAACTGCGAGAATGTGAGGTGGTTGCAGGGATATTATAACTGTTTTGGCAGGCATTATAACTGTTTGTTACGTTACCGTTTTAATGCATTTTGGCATTATAACAGTTTTTAAAGATTTGACAATCACTTCAACCTCCTGAATCTCTCTTAAACTTACAATGAAATGAGAATGAAACCATTTATCTGGATTAGCATTTAGTAGATAGAAAAATAAACTTTTGTATGAATAGTTTATAGACAAGAGATAAAATTAACCATAGTGGGTAAAGAAAGTCATAGTATAAAACATCAGATTTTTTCATGATGTGCCCCATTAGAATCCCTCTTGAGACAATTAATTAAGATACCATATTGCCTATTTTCTAAGGGTCCAAACTATGCTGTATACCAAATTTCATAACAATCCGCTTGGTCATTCTTTTGTGTAAAGGTCACACACTTTATATAAAAATCTGATGTGCATTCACATTACTTTCTCTACTTACTCATCTACAAACAATTCTTAGAAAAGCAAGGTTAAAATGAGTCAGATTTTTACTTTCTCTACTACGTATAGTAAGCAGGGATAGTATTGTATTCCACCCAAAAATTCATGTTCTGAGGTCCCCTGAATTAAAAAAAGGTCCACGAATGCACGCTCACATGTGTGTGTGTCTGTGAACAACATAATTTAAAAAGTTGGATAAATACCAAGCTTGGTATTTAGGTTCAGTACATTCCAAAGGTGTGACACGAAGATTTTCAAGAAAATCCCCCCCATCCCAAACTACCCTTTCCATGGAACATTTTTTGAAATTTTTTTATTTTCTAAAAAATGGCTCTAACAATTTTAATTAAAATACCATATATGTATTACAGATATTTACATGACAAATAAAATGTATATCTTGAATTTTCTGGGAATAGCCTGTTAAGTCCACTTCAGTTGGAAGAAATTTTGTATAATCTTGTACAACTGCTAAACATTAAGCGATAGACGAAAACGTACTACACAAAAAAAGTATAGATCTCTTTAAAACACACAATTTACTTCAAATAAGCTTTTTTGTGGTATAAGCCATTTCTGAGATATCCATTATTAAAGGTTCAAATTGTTCATTGCTTTATCACTCTTTAAAGTTTTTCAGCATTGTTGTTTCTCGTGATTGCATGGAATTTTAGGTTCAGCATATACCATCCAGTTCTTAAATGTTTGACTATCACTCCCTTTGGATCTTTAATGAAATGTGTAATGTAGCTAATTCTGCAGAGGTTTATTTGAATTAAAATGTAGTAGAGAGAAAAATATGCTTAGTAAAAATAGTTTGTATACTCACTAATAAATGATAGAGGATAGAGAAAGTCATGTGAATGGATCACATCAGATTTTTAGAAGGTAATTGCTATGTCATTGCTTGAAATTGCATGCTCTTTGCAGACCACAAGAAAAAATTAATAGTGACTTACCACTTGAAAAAAGTGTAAGTATTTTAAAATTTAAACCAATAATGAAGAATATCCAGGAAACGGTTAATGCCACAAAAGTTTTTATTTTAGATAAACTGTGTCCTTTAATGAGATCTACATTTTTTGTGTAGTAAGATTTTGTCTATCTCTTATGGTTTAACCAATTATACAAAAGTCATTAAGAATGAAGAGGGCTTTGAGGCAGTATTTTATATCACAACACTTGAATGCCACAGTGATTGTAGTGTAAATTAACATTATTGTATGACAATGATTTTAGATGTTTATTAGCTATAAGCATTGTTAGGAAATAAGTTTACACGGCCTCACTGAAACTGACAATAGGACTGGGTAACAATGAAGCGATGGGGTAAGTTTTTATCAATTAGAAGAGACAAACAAATGATGTCAGGGTAGCGTGCCTTTCTTTAGAAATGGAGGGAATATCTTCCCTAGAGCATATGTGTTTGTAATTTTGATTGGCTTATAAAACAGATGCTAATGTTGGCACGATTTATTAACCAACAGCAGCTCTATTATAATGTTTAGGCATATTGGGGTGAGGGAGTACAAATTCTTGAGCCATAGGCAAGTATCGCGCAGTTCTACAGAATCATTCACGAGCTAAACGTCCCACAGTTCTAAGAAATCTCTCTCGCAAGTTACACGTCAGGCAGTTCTAAGGAAGCATTCATGATGTACACATTACGCAATTCTACAGAATCTCTCGCGTCGTAAAGTTAGTTATAAAATGTGAAATACACGACTTAATAGTGCGCGGCAAATAAGTGATTGTAGTTACATTCGAAAATATAACAGTTTCAGTCAGGCGTGTATCAAGATTAAATATGTGAAATTAATTAAGTGTGATGCAATAAAAGTGTAAAAACAAATTCTTTTATCAGTGTCATCTTTTAATAACAACTCCTTTCCGTTTACACACCCTGTTCAAGAGATATTTGCTCGACTGAGTAATAATAGCTAACCGGAGGACAAAGAACCCAAAATTCCAAATAATAAAACAATAACAGGCGCTCAGCAAATAAGATAACACGAACATTACCGTGACAACTTTAAAGATTATTCCCAGAAAATTTAAGGTATGCATGCATTTTATTTTTCATACATACATTTAACTGTGTGTCACATTTTTGGAAGATGCTGAACTTAAATACTATTTTTGGTATTTAACAAACTTTTCAGTTTTGAGTTATGTTGTACACAGACACACATATATACATACATACCTTTTCCTAAAAATGCATTTTTTTTGGATTGAGGGAGTCTCATAACGTGTATTTTCGGTGAAATGTTTATATAACATTTTTGGGTAAATGCAATACTTCCTCTACTTAGTATGTAAATAGCAGAGAAAGTACAAATTTGAATAAAAATGTGATTATTGGTTTACAGGTAAACCATTATTTACATTAGTACATACAACTTATCCAAAAAAGCAAATTACCAGAAAAATGTCCATTATTTGCCACTTCTGTCTATAATTATATTGTATGGTTTGTGTTAATAAACAGCTTTGGTGTTTCAGTTGGTAACTATTATTACTTTCTCTATTACGTATAGTAAGTAGGGGAAGTATTGTATTCCACCCAAAAATTCGATACCGAGATATCACCGGAAATACATGTTTTGAGACCGTCTGAATCCAAAAAAAGCATTTTTGGAAACATGTCCGTGTGTGTGTCTGTCTGTGAACAGCATAACTCAGAAACGAACAGTCGGATATACACCAAACTTGGTATTTAGGTTCAGTATCTTCCAAGGATGCAACACGAAGGTTTTCAAGAAAATTCCCCCACCCCAGATTACCCTTTACATGGAACATTTTTCGAAAATTTTAATTTTCTCAAAAATGGCTCTAACGATTTTGATTAAAATATCATATTTTTAAGATATTTTTATGACAAATAAAATGCATAACTTGAATTTTCTAGGAATGTCTCCAAAAGTATTCTTCATTGAGAACGACTTTTGCATAACTGGTAAACCATAAGAGATAGACAAAATGTTACTACACAAAAAATGTAGATCGCGTTAAAATACACAATTTATGTCATATACATTTTTTTTGTTGAGTGAACAATTTTCGAGATATTACTTGTTATTCCCTTAAATTTTTCAATACTTATTTTCTAAAATGGGAATTCGTTATTCATTTTTTTTTGTCTTGGATATGCAGAGAGTATTAATCTGCGGGAAAGGGAATGGTGCTGCACCTAGCAACCAGCTATTAAGAGATATGTATGTGCTTAAAGGCTAATGTATTTCTATATTGCCCTTGTAAATATATATTCCCCTTACATCTACAAGAAAATTAGCAATAAGATAGAGTCTGCAAATGTTTATCTCGATTAACATGAAGTAGATGGAGAATAAGCGTTTGTATAAATAGTTTGTACAAGAGTAGGGAAAGTCATGTGAGTGTAACACATCAGATTTTTTTTTAAATTAAAATGTTAAATTTCTGTATACTACTTTCTTCCAATACTAAATGTAACATTTGTAATGTTTCAGTAAAGGGCATAAAGAATCCCCCTCAATTCTATGCAGAGCGAATTGGAGAGGCCTTCAAAGATCCTGAACCAGATGACAATAGACTTATCCGGATCTTGGTGCTAAGATCAGAGGTAAAGCACTTTATGGTTAAAAGCAAGTCCAAGAAATATGCTTTGCATTTGTGTCTCAAAGACATGGGGCAACAAAACCAACTTGGCATATTTGGGATGACACATTTCGAGCAGAATGATGAGTTATTAAGAGCCGTTATTGCTTTTCTTCTCTCACTTATAATAATAGTACTGCATTTCACTAATACCATTTTTATGCCCTTTTTATCATTCTTACTTTCTTTATATGTATAGTGAGTAGGGAAAGTATTGCATTCCACCCAAAAATTCTATACTGAGATTTCACCAGAAATACACGTTTTGAGGTCCCTTGAATCCAAATAAAGTAATTTTGGAAACGTGTCCATGTGTGTGTCTGTGTCTCTGTCTGTCTATAAGTACCATAACTCAAAATAAAAAAGTCGGATAAATACCAAACTTCCAGAGATGCAACACCAAGATTTTCAACAAAATTTCCCCTCCCAAAAATACTCTTTACATTGAACATTTTTCGAAATGTTTGATTTTCTAAAAAATTGCTCGGATTTTGATTAAAACACCATATATTTAAGATATTTACATGCCAAATAAAATGCATATGTTGAATTTTTAGAGAATAGCCTATAAGGTCCTATTCATTCGGAAGGAATTTTATATAATCTTGTATAAGTTGTAAACATTAAGCGACAGACGAAAACTTACTACACAAAAAATGTAGATCTCACACAATTTATTTCAAATAAGTTTTCTTATGGCATAAGCCATTTCTAAGATGTCTACCATTAAAGGTCGAATTGTTCATTTCTTGGTCATTCTCTTAAAGTTCTTTCAACATTCAGTTGTTCCTCGCGATGTCATGGAAACAGTATGGAATGTTAAGGCCAGCATATAGTGTCCAGTTGTTAAACATTTGACTATCGCTGTTCTCTTTGTATCTATAAAGAAATATGTAATGTAGTAGACAGAAAAATAAGCTTGAGTAAGAATAATTTGTATACCCACTAATAAACGATAGAGGGCAGAGAAAGTCATGTGAATGTATATCAAAAAAAAATTTCTTTCTGGGACTGTTTATTTTTGTTTTATCTACTACTTACCTATATTAAGCAGAGGAAGTATTGCATTCCACTCAAAAATTTGATATTGAGATTTCACTGGGTATATATGTTTTTAAGATTTCCTCAATAATATCTAAATAAATAAAACATTTTTAGAAAATTGTGTGTGTGAACAGCATAACTTAAAATGAAATCTCAGATAATACTAAACTTGGTATTTAAGTTCAGTACCCTTCCAAAGATGTGACACAAAAGATTTTCAAGAAAACCCCACCACCCCAAACTACCTTTTACATGAAAAGTTTTTGAAATTTTTTATTTTCTCAAAAATGCCACTAATGATTTTGATTAAAATACCATATGTTTAAGATAGGGCGGCGCCGTGGCCGAGCGGTTAGACTGCTCGCCTCCCACCAAGGTGGCCCGGGTTCAATCCCAGGGACCTGCATGTGGGATTTGTGGTGGACGAAGCGGCGTTCGGGCAGGTTTTCTCCGGGTTCTCTGGTTTCCCCCACCATTCATTCCATCATCACCTTTCCTTTCATCCATTTCACTATCATTTTGTTTTATCTACTTCCTTCATCCCATACCAGGCATCGGGCTGATCACCCATCCTGGATGCTCTGTCTGATCCATTAGTGTCTGCTCCTCGACGGGCCTCTGACCCCAGGCACCCGCTTGTAAGTCCTTGGGGTTGTAAGGCCTACATAAGAGGAGGGTAAACAGATAATGAATGAATGAATGTTTAAGATATATCCATCATAAAAGTATATCTTGAATTTTCTGGGAGTAGCCTGTGAAACCCTCTTTATTTGGAAGGAATTTTGTATAAACGGTAAACCATAAAATATAAATAAAGACTAACTACACAAAAACGTAGATCTCTTTGAAATGCACTATTTATATCAAGTAGCTTTATTGTGGCATTTAGCCATTTCCGAGATATCTCTTATTATTGGTTTAATTTTTTCAATACTTGTCTTTTTTTAAAACGGCTGTCACTATTCAGTTTTTCTCACAATGTCATGGAAAGAGCATGTAGCAGCTAGATTTTAAACATCTGACCATCAATTTGGTTTCCTCTATGCTCCTTATACCTACAATGAAATGTGTAATGAAACTATTTCTTGCAAAGATTTATCTTATTAACATGAAGTAGATAATAGTATAGTTTGTGGAAGCTATACAAAATATACAAAACAAGGATAGAGAAAGTCAAGTGAAAGTAACTCCAGATATTTTTTCCTTCATTGCACAAATTAGAACTGTAATTCTAATATTGTTTGCAGATGGACCTGGCGGATATAAAGGACAGTTACCTCGGCATTAATGGCACCAAGCTCGCCAACACGATTTGTGACGAGACAAGTGGCGATTACAGAAGGATACTTCATAAACTGCTGGGACACTGACAGTTCAAATATACATAACATTAACAATTCATTTTATATTTCCATATACAGTATTACTGTTATTGTACAATATTTTACACAGAGCCTATCTTCTAATCTACAATAATACAGTACAAAAATAGAGCTACAAGTGATGTTATTTATTCATCAGCCACAAGTATCAACATCTAATCCTAATCAAATAGAAAGTGACCTATCAATTGCAAATGGAAGTCCTTGGAAATTGTCCAATAATGTACAATATTAAAATATGTAGTCAGTATTGACATACGTCCTTGTCATCAAGGTAGTTCAAGTTACTGAGGACAGAACTTTAGGATCAAAGTATGTTATACAATCATGGTTTTGGAAATACCTTGTTCCCTTGTTACTGCTCAAATTTGGTTGAATTTGGTATAAAATTAAGGGTAGTTAAGATAAAGAACCTCGAATCAAGGTTGCAGTTGAATATTTTTGAAGCGAAGCTAAATGCTTTGAAACTTTACTACTAAAAGAAATACTGCAATGAAATATATACGTAATTGACTGCAAACCAGCGGGAGGAAATAAATATTCTGTTTTATTTTTATTACTATTAGAAACAAAATACACCATAATGGAACCTAGGACAGTAGCAAAATGCTGTTAATGTTTTTATATTCCAAACAGTTGCTGTGTGGTGTAATGGTTTGTGATCACACCAGAGACAGTGTTTCAATTCTCTAGCTGATATTAAAATGTTAATCTATGTTATTAAGCCTTAAATTGATTAAAAATATTTTGAATTATTTGCAGTTTGAGGAAATAACTGAACAACTTATTTTATTTATGTAATAGACTTTGTGGTTGTATAATAAAAAAATTATTTTTATATTAAAATTTAAATTTTATTTTAAATTTATGTCTGTGAATTGAGATTTCTTATATAATGCAGGTGTCCAGAAATGCCAGACTTGCCTGGATACCCTTTAAACTATCATTAAAAGTAAATAAATCCTTTGGGAATTTCTTAATATACAAAACACCCCATCATACAACATAATGGTAAACCCAATTCAAGTAGGTAGGTTTGCAAAATGAACACATGTAATGAAATGACATATCAGTTATGTTGTTGTTATTTAAATGACAAGGGTTTGAAGGTGTTAAATAAGGAATGTTAACAAATGCTAAGCAAATATTCATAGATGTAATTTGCTTGAAATCGACAGAAATTTAGGTATGGTTTATATGGGGAGTTGCTAAAAATGTACAATTTTTAGGACAGTTTCCTAAAATATCTACTACATACCAAGACTTGTAAATGCATTTGAAATTTAATACAATATGAACATTTGTGATTTTTTTATATATAACCTTAACTTCTATGGACATATTGATAATTTTGACCTGAGAAATGGCTGATGGTGTTACTAAATGTTGATTTTATTTTTGCTAGAAATACACTCGCATTCATACTTTCAGACTTTGCGGAGGGTAGAATAATTCTATTGAAAGAAAAATTTCCCTCCCCAGCCAGGAATCCGACAAGGACCTCTGGATTGAGAAGCCAAACAATGACCACTCAACCAGATATATACTCAAGTTACAGTAAAAAATTCTGTTTTAATTGCATGACGAGGTACATCTACAGAGTGAGCCAAAAGACTCCGAACTGCCTGCGTGGTGTTTTTCCTGTCCATGTCTTTGGTGCTCGTTGCCGTCTGCCGCTATCATAGAAAACCACGGATGAAACCATACAACATTTTTAAAACTACTTTTAAAGCCTGTATTTACCAACTTCACGAAAGGAGATGCTGAAACTGGCCACCGTCGTCCATACATTTTTGGCACCTGTTTAGGAAACTATCACTCGCCATAGTTCACGTTGAGAAATTTCCTGGCGGATATATTTTTAATTCTTCCAGAGTGTGTGGGTTTGTCTTGTAAACTTTATGTTTTAAGTTACCCCGGAGGGGTATTTTATGAAAACAACATTACTGGCTGCGCAGTGTTTTTCCACTGGGCATGTGGAAATATGATTAAAACATGATAACGCACTGCTGCTATAAACAAAGTCATGCTGTTGTGGTTTTGCTGTGCAGTGTGAAGTCCAGTTTTGAGTTCACGGTGATGTGATGTAGTTCAGTTATTAGGAGTTATTTATTATTTTGTCCTGTACTTAGTCACAAAGTATATTATGGCTCAGTATATGTTTTCTACTGTACAGCGTGTATTTATTTATGATTCTATGTGTTAACTCCGTCAGCTCGCCAAGTGAAAGTACGATTTGCAGAAAGATTTCGAGCTGTAAAAGTTCCAGGCCGTACAACAATCCATGAACTTTACAGTAAATTTCAGACCATAGGAAGTGCTCAGGCTAATAAATCTAAAAGACGGTGTTCTGTTCTTACCGAAGAAACATTAGACGACATCGGTCATCGTTTGGAAAACTCCCCCCAAAAATTTCATGATGGATAGTTTCCTAAAGGGATGCCAAAAATGTATGGACGGCGGTGGCCAGTTTTAGCATCTCCTTTCATAAAGTTGGTAAGTAAAGCTTTAAAAGTAGTTTTAAAAATGTTGTATGGTTTATCTGTGCCTTTCTATGACACTGGTAGATGGCAACGAGCGCCGAGGACACGGACAGGAAAAACACCGCGCAGGCGGTTCAGAGTCTTTTGGCTCACTCTGTATATAATAAAACTGTAACCAAAATTCTTTTTGGTACTTTTCATTTTTGCATGAACTGATACTAATGTATACAAGGTGGACCATTTAAGTTGAAACTGTATAATATCTCCAAAACTAAGCATTGTAGAAAGAAATATCTTGAATAAAAGTTGCTTGATATTATGGGGGAAAGTAAATGCCATTAGTCGTGTTTTGTTTGGAGGACGTTGTGATGGTTATTTTAGGGTCAATTTAATTTTTTTAAATGGGAAGCTGCCTTTTTTATGTTGTTTTCACACTCCTCATTGTATAAAGACTTTGCAATTGTTCTTACACTAATGTAAACAACAATATAAATTCTGGATGGCTGTGTACAAAGAGTGTAATGAATGGTTGGGCCATCATTTGAAGGTTAAGTTACATTTCGTAATTGGGAACCAACATTTTCAATTTTGTTTCCTTATTCCTCATAAAATAAAACAGCTTTTTATAAACCATTTTCTAATGAGAAAACAACACACAAAATGTAGGTTCCCATTTAAAAAAATTAAATTAACCTTAAAATGACCATCATAATGTCCTCCAAAACAAACACGACTAATGGCATTTACTTTACCCCATAATATCAAGCAACTTTTATTACAGACATTTCTTTCTACAACGCTTAGGTCTGGAGATATTGTACAGTCTCAACTTAAATGGTCTACCTGAAGCCAGGAATCACATTTAAACATAAGCTGCTTGCCCCACTTTGGGCAGGACATTGCTTCAGTGCTGGTTGGTTGGAGAGATGGAGGTGCTTTCAGCTTTTGAACTGTCCTGAGCTCCTATCTGGATACGAGTAGAAATTTCCAGAATTGTCCTCCAACTGGCCTGGTGCGAATCCTCTAGAATGTGCACTTGGGTGTAAAAGGAAGGCTGATCACTGGCCATGCTCTGTTCTGATGTTTGCTTAATAAATTCTTTCAACATGCAACAAGAGAGAGTGTTGGACACATTAGCAAGTGACCAGAAGAGAGAACAGGTTGAGATGTTTCTTCTTCTTCTTCTACTTTGTAGATTTAGGACCTTGGCCTGTTCCACTTATCTTTTGATGTTTATCAGTAATATAAAGATGTCACCTGGCCACATTACAGGCACTGTGTAAGGTAAGGTGATGAAGGGGCTGCCTTCTTGAAGCTTTTGACCTAGGTCCTTTGCATATAAACCCCTACAAACGGGGCTGCTATGTCCTGTCTTTGAACCGTGTGATGATCGCACGGTTTCACACTGTCTCTACTTCGCATGTTACCCTGAGCAAGGAGGTCTTTCATCCAGGATATACACCAAGCCAGTATAAGCTGGGACTCATAAGGGAAGGGATGCCAAGCACTTTAATGGAACTCCCTCAAAGAAGGTTCCCATCTGCTACCCGTAGGCTCAGCTGCATGACTGCAAATTGAAATGCTATGTGCAAGACAAATCAGATAAGTGAATGAAGTCACTGTATTCATTCTATCCAAATTTTATAAACATGTAAGAAATACTCTACTTATAAACTTTTGCTGTGCAACATTTTTAAAACACTCAATAATAGGTGTGATATTAGATTATTTGAACTTATACCCCAAGGAATTCCTTTTTGGGAAATAAGTTGCCATATAGCCCAGTTGGATCTCATGTTGTGTACCATTTGGTTTGGTCATTCTCAAATTTAGAAAGAGAGGAGAAAAAGGAAAAAAAAGGTTTTTGGGTTCCAGGGTAAACTCATTACACTATTAACTTAGTTATTCATTGTGTAAAAAATTACCAGAAAACTTGTTGAGGACTGTTATTTAATCAAAATCTAACATTGCTAGAAAAATTTCTGGTACAGGTTTACTATATAAAATAGAAGAATTTCATAGCTTTTCTCACAAATTCAACTGCATTAATCCTCACCTTAAATGTTGCTGCAGATTTTCATCCTGCAAATGTCACTCAGAAGTGTTTTCAGCACAAATTTTTATGGACTTCAGCAGTTGATAAGTCACCTTACAGTTTTCCCTATGTAAGACAAGTCAAAAGCAACTGCCCTTTTAGGAATGGAGGAAGGCTTGAACAAGCAATATTACAATCTTGTGACATTAAGGAATTTCACAACCTCCTTAGAGGGCTAAAGCTGCCCAATTATGAACAGCTGCCTGCAGTACCTCATTGTTTGCAGGCATAACTGCAAGTTATGGGACACTAGAACTGAAGTTTTAGAGAGAAAAATATCCAAAAATTAAATTTTTACTTTCTATACCACTCTACGTAAAAGGAAGTATTGTATTTCATCCAAAATTTTTATATCAAGATTTCACCAGAAATAATGTTCTGGTATCACCTGAAACCTCCCCCCCCCCCAAAAAAAGCATTTTTAGGAAAAATTCCACCTGTGTGTGTCCATCCATGTATCTATGAACAGCACAATTCAAAAATGAAATGTTGGATAAATACAAACTTGGTATTCCAAGGATGCAACACAAGATTTCTCAACAAAATCACCCACCCCCAAACTACCCCTCATATAGAAAAAGTTTTATTTTTATTTTCTCAAAAAATGCCTGTGTTTTTTATTAAAATGCCACGTGCTTAATATTTTGGCATGAGAAATAAAATGTATATTTTGAATTTTACACAATTTTGTATAACAAGGAAATCTTAAATGATAGCAAAAAACCTGTTACAGGAAAAATGTAGAGCACCTTAAAAAAAAAAAAAAAAAAAAAAACTCATGTCAAACTTTTTTCGTAGCACTGTCTACAAAATATTCCATGTTGCAAGTTTCACCCTTTCCTAGCTTCACATAATGGACATACCAGAAAGTTTGCATTTCTTGCTTTTCTTCCCCCTCTCTTTTCTTTCCATCACAAATGCTTGTTACCACAAACGTCTGAATGCTATTTCTAGAAAAAAAAATAGCAACACAAAGTATTGGACATTATTCAGCAACATTCAGGAATATTCTGTTAAGATGAGCCCGGCGCTATACATGCTGAATCCTTATTGCTTAATTTGAAACAATTCCTAAGTAAAAATACATTGTAACATACCAAGATATTTTAAATTATGACACCACTGTTATTAGCTTCTAAATCTTCAAAATTAATTAATACCAAGATATACTCGTAATAATCATCACTGTTCATATGAATGCTATAATATATAATGGGTATATTTGAATTTGTCATTAGTACAGAAAGTTGTGTGTATGCATCACATCAGATCTCTTTTTCTAATTCAAGTATTCCTTAAGCTGTTAAGAGACAGTTGTTAACCAATTTTTTTTATTCCAAGGTTCAGTTTAAATTCCAGAACCATTTTAAATAGCATTTTGCCCATTCAGTGCAGCAAATCAGTTGAGACAAGTGCCTTTATTCTGAAAACTAACTTTTAAATGTTCAAAATGCTCCAGGCACAGGAAATGTTCATCAGATTTAATGGAAATTCTCATATATGTTCAATAATACATTTACCACAATACCTGAGGCAACTTAACTCTTGGAAAAAATATCTTAATGTACATATCTGCAAAACTTTGAAAAATTATACAAATACTAAATTAATTTTTTTGTATACCTACAATAAATAGATCATGAGCATGTCTTCATTTTAGACTAAGGTATTACAAAAATTACGAGGGCTGATCAACAAAGACTGGGACTGATTTTTTCCTGTAGCTTCCATGATAGTTTCGTATCTGTAACATAAATATTTGAAAAGAGCGGGTTTTTATGTATAATGTTGGTAGTCGGCACTCTCGTATGGGTAGGTTGGTAGTAATGCTCTATTTTGTAGACCCTACGTGCATTTCGAATACCAGCTGCGTCTCTTTGCTGATGGAGGGGATGCATTTTTTAAATCAATTATCACCAGTGATGAGTCATGGCTGCATCATTATGATCCTGAAGGAAAACAAGCCAGCACAGTGTGGAAATCGCCAGGTTCTCCAACACCAAAAAAGGCAAAAGTTGTTCCATCTGCAGGGAAAGTGATGGTGATCACATTTTTTGATTGTAATGGAATAATTTACCAGTATGCAGTTCCCCCTCACACTACTGTTACAGCAGCATACTACACGTCAGTATTGGCTACACTGAGGAAGCACATTGCAAAGAAACGACCAGAGCTTTCTTAGGCTGGGTGGCAACTTCATCATGACAATGCACGGCCTCACGTCGCAAATCAAGTCATGCAGTTTCTGGCTCGATTCAACATTACCTGTGTACCACATCCACCTTATAGCCCCGATCTTGCAACCTGTGACAGTTTTTTATTCCCATCACTAAAGGCAAAGCTTAGGGGTATTCGATTTGAGAACTCTGAAGCAGTGCTCAAGAAAAGTGAGGCGATTCTCAAGGACCTGACAAAGAGAACTGGCAGAGACGCTATAAAAAGTGCATTGAAGTAGGAGGGGAGTACTTTGAAAAGATCATGTAAACATTGAATTGGAGTAATAAACATCTGTGAAAAGAAATCAATCCCAGTCTTTGTTGATCAGCCCTCGTAGATTGATTAGGTCATAAAAATTTTAAAATTTAGATTTTATATCTGAAACCATGGGTCAAACTTATTTCAAATTTTGTAAACTGCTTATAAAAAATTACATATTTAAATTAATAATCATACAAAAGTTAAACCAGGAGCTATCAATCCATTGCTCTATCGCACACAGTGATCTGCTCATTTGTTCAATCTGATGCACAAGGGGCAGAAAGAAAACAGAATAATTATGGTTTTTTATGTACTGTCTTGCATATACACCAATTTTCCATCATCAACCCATCCCCATTTACAACTACTTAGTTTATTTTCCAACTAAGTGCTTTCCTCATGTCTTATCTTACCACTTTTTCTATGCAAACTTGATGTTCAGCACTAAAATGACATGAGATTAACGTTTGTTTTGTATTACCAATGGCACTATTGGTGTTATCAACACACCGCATATAAAATTTTCAAGTTCCCATGTCCCACAATGTACTTTTCATTTCATACCGAGGTGATATGAGATACATATTCTCACCTGGAAATTGCAAAATTCTCAATGTCACAAGTTCACAGCATCTTTTCGTTGGGATAAGGAATGCTAACAATAGCCCTAAAATAAGGAAAATTATTCAAAACCAGTTTTAGTAAACCAATAACCTGTTAAATAAAACATTTAATATTTCTGCACCATAACTCTGACATCACTTTTCAATCTTATTTGCATTTGTATTGGCTTGCTCTGTAAGAAGTTAGCTATTTAAATAACACAAGATGTGTTTTCCAAAACGATACTGAGTTGGAAATGAGTTTACTACTTATTTGCCTTTTTAAAGGTACTGATTAATGTCCATAGCCTGTATGTATGTGAGAAACAACTTAGAACCTGCACTTGTTTTATACCCAGTGGAAGAAGTATAGATGCCATCCTTTTAATAGATGATTCTACATATAAAGACAATGAAAAATTATATCATTTTAGTCTGTTAACACCTATTTCAGCAGATAAAATTAAGTTTTCCACATGTTTTATTGAATTATAATCGACATTAAGACAAACTTCTTTTTTTTTTTTAAATATATTATAGGACAGCAATTAATCTACATGATTTGTTATCTTTACTTTCTTTTTATGCCTCATTTTGCCATAATTTAGGCTGGAGTTACGATGTTGCAACAGTGTCTGAATAATCGACCATACACACACACACACACACACTGCTATGGTATCTCTTGCCCACTCACTATCATAGCTTCAGTATAAACACTGTTGGCAACATTGTATGTTGTTTTTATTTAGTTTTTCTGTATTTCCTTAATAAATTAAAATACCCATTTTAGATTGTCACTGAATGTTCCAATAAGCACCAGAACTTTTTTGCATCTCACGTCTATAAAGTGCTATCTGGTTTTTACATTAACAGGTCATTCACAATGAAACTTAGACACAAGCATAATGTAAACACAGAAGCTTGTTTCATGTTATCTTAATGCACGCATTTAGATTGGTTGCTGTTGACATGAACATGGCCATAAACTTATAACACAAACGTAGACATTTGCAAACTCCAAGGTTTCACGTTTATGCCTACGTCGCACATAAGAAACTAGATAATCAGAAAGTGATTCTCCATACACCTCATCACATGAACAACACCACCATCTCGCATCAGATTTTCTGTAGCCATGTGTTGACTCACTCACTACCTGACCAAGATCACGGATCAAGAGTAACTGGGATATATACAGAAATCTCAGCAAAATAAATTGCAATGGTAGGTGGTGTATTTTTTTTGTTTAACATCCTTTATCCAGGATGTTTACATGTACCTCTTTTATCGTGCATACTGTCAGTGATCGCTTCACACAGCTTTTATGCTGTCTTGTGATTGGCTGGTGTTTACGTTTCCATTTGTCATTGTGAATGAAATTTTATGTTTAAGTTTGACATCCTTATGATAATGCTTAGTTTTCATTGAATGGCCCTTAAATGCATACAAAGTTACCTTTTGTTAAAACATTTTTATTAATGTTTCATTCAATCATAAACAAGTGAACCAGCAGAGGAGAAGGGGACAATGGAACCTTGAAACATGTCCTGTCAGTAATTTGATAAGTGAAGCAATATGAGTGTTTAACAATTAGTTTAACCCTTTCGCTGCCAAGTTAAAATGCTATGCTACTCCTTAAACTGCCAGCACTAAGTAAGGTGAAACATAAGATATTACACAAAGGTTTCCACTGAAGCTGTTGGGTTGAGATTTTTTACATTGGCTCTCGATATACACTATCCTCCGTAAGTTTGGAAACACCAAGTGATTATGGACAATAGAAAGGAAATACATTATAAAATCGCATTTTATTGTTTTATTTTTCTAAATGTTTATTACGCTCAAACAATACATAGGTAAATGAAACTGTTACATTTTAGATTCCTCAAACTAGCCACCCTTTGCTTTAATCACTGCCTCGCATACTCTCAACATGCGATGGGTCAATTTTGTCAGGATTTCAGTTGGATTTAGTCTTCATTCTTGCTGCAGGATCTCCCACAATTGTGTCCCACTCATGATTCCCCGTTTTCAGATCCTCCTGTCCAACTCATCCCATAGTAGCTCGATTGGGTTACAATCAGGGGACTGGGGAAACCAAGTGGGATGTATGGGTCATTGTCTTGCTGCAAGACAAACTCTTTACCAATCAGACACTAACCAGATGTCTTGGCATGTCGCTGGAGAATGGCATAATCTTTTGGTTCATTTTTCCATCTACTTTCACCAAATCTCCGACTTTATTCCCTCCAAAAGATCCCCATGCCATCACAGAAACCCCTCCATGCTTAACAGGTGGAATTACGCACTGAGGATTCAAGACTTCATGGGGTAAACGGCGTACAAATTGACCGCATTTACTTCCACATATTTCAAACTTGGATTCATCAGTGAATAAGGCACTTTCCCAATCCCCTGCTGTCCAATGTTGATGTGTTTTAGCCCATTGAAGCCTTTTCTTCTTGTTAATAGAGTGCAACAATGGTTTCCTTGCTGCTAGATAACCCTGGAGGTTGTTTTCTGCCAGACGCCATCTCACTGTTCACTCACTCATTGGTGTATCCCTAATTGTATTTAGTTCAGCAGTCACGTCGCAGACAGTTTTGGATCTATTACATTTACTGGTCACTAACAAATACTTTTCCTGGCATTCTGATATTTTCCTGGGTACTCCTGAGTGAGGATGGTCATCACAGGAGACAGTATCTCGATGCTGGTGTATCTTGACAACTCTTCTGATGGAAATCTTCAATTTCTGTGATATTTGTCAGACACTATTGCCTTCTTGGTGCAAAGTGAATCTGGCACTTTGGGGCCATTTTCAATTGCTTTCGCTGCATGTCCTAACTTCATACAAATGGAACTACAACTTAACAGAACTGTAAACAACATACCTCTAAACAGTTGTGCTGTCTAATGGCACCATCTGGCGTGTTTAGTAGAACCACTTGGACAGGTAAAGTCAGTTTATATACAACTGAGCAATACCAATATGTACGTATATGTACAATACGGTGCCATTATCAACCATTTGAGCATACTATTCTGTATTCTAACCAACTCACATAGATCACTCCTCTTGCTCCATTGCAATATGCAGCATGGTGTTTCTAAACTTATGGAGCATACTGTATTGTTTCACATTTCCACACACTTTTAAGGATGTTACACTAGTCCTAATGCATTAAAAAAATTAAATATTCATTTCAAATTTTTACCATTATCGTCGTGGCTAATCAAAATGACACTATAACTATCACTTTCCAGCAATGCTGCCTCAAGTTCTTCCTCTGTCAATGACTTCTTGTTTCAGTATACCATTCTGTGATGTATAATAAGCAAACCACAAGAAATCACTGTAAACACACTAAAACACAAGCCCAGCACGAAACAAACAACACCACGTGCTATTCTTTTATGGCGCGCTACAGTGACAGACATGCGACCTCATAAAGGAAAATAAAATAAACAGAAAAAAACGCTACCAAAACACAGTTTAAATATTATACAGGTTGATTTATGAAGAACTGACACATTTCTTTCTTTAATTATTCTGTTCAAAATACACTCAATGCCCCAATTTTAGCACCAAATTAAGCAGAAAGTTCAGGAGTTTCGTTGCCTATCACTAGATGCGCAGATGTTCATGTTTTATTCATAATTGTTAGTTTTATTGTCGGCAACTGTTTTTGAGATTTTGTTCTAGTCAACATGAAAATGGAGTACACATTAAATGAACAACTCTTCCTTGTAAAGCAATACTGGATTACAAATTCAATTACAGCTGCTCAAAGGGCATACCAGAGAGAATTTGGTGTTCGGAATTCTCCCCAAAGAAACACAATACTGGGACTGGTAAACAAATTGGAAACAACTGGATCTCTGGTGAGTGAAAAAGACAAAACTCGTTCATCTAGGCTTCCCACGGTTGTTGTTGATGTAAGAGCACAACTGGATTAGTAACCCAAAAAATCATTAAGACGTTTGTCCTGGCAGACACAGCTACTCAATGTATCAGAGAGCTGTGAAAAGTGCAGGCCTAAAGGCATATAGGATTACGGTTGTCCATCAATTACAGGAACCAGATAAGGATAGACGGCTGAATTATTGTCGTTGGTTTCAGGTGTTCATTGTGCAAAATCCTGCCATATTGTCCATCACATGGTTCACAGATGAAGCATGGTTCCATTTATCCGGCTACGCACCTGGTTAAAATGGGAGTTTGGTGCACAATATCCGCACAGAGAACAGTGGGACCAATTTTTTTTTTTAAAACAATGTGAACACTGCAGAGTTACCGACAGATTTTCATGGAGTTTGCTGAGCAACTAGAGGATGTAGAGCTGAGTCAAGGATATTTTCAGCGGGACGGCGCTACATGCCATACATCAAATGAATCCATGGCACTAATTGCAAGATTCTTTGACGACCGGATGATTTCCAAGGATCTGTGGCCACAGAGATCTCCGGATTTGACATCGCTGGACTTCTTTCTATGGGGTTACTTAAAAGACAGAGTTTATGCCACACTTCCCCATACATTGGAAGATCTGAAGCACAACATTACACAGGAGTTGAGTTTTTTTTTTATTATTTATTTATGGATGCTCTTTAGCTACTATGGTCCTTAGTGTCCCATTCTATACTGGGCGTGAAAGATCGGTAATTTTGCTCAGAAGCCTCTTTATCAGGCTTGAGGTTCTTTTACGTGCCGTAGGAGATTCAAGCTATTGACAACAGAGTCCTCCAACGAGTGGCCAGTAACATGGAATGTGTTGAGTTGTGCCTTATGCAGGATGGAGGACATTTTCAGCATTTGCTATAGAGGCAAATAATCTCCCAAAATTCCTCAGCATTTCAGGGATAATAAGCTGTCGCTAACATAAGTCATTTTGAAACAATTAAAAAAAGGAATGTGTCAGTTCTTCATAAATCATCCTGTAGATTAGCTAGAGGTATGTACTTATGGCATCTGTTGCATGAATTGTAAATCATTTGAACGTAAAAGCCAACCTCTGCAGATTGGATCAACTCGACTTTTGGCAATTCACATGCACAAATTGCATCAGTTTGCATTGGACCTTAGCACCCAAAGGGTTAATGAATTTTAGTTGATTTCATTAAACAAACATTTTGCTGAAAATATACAAAAGAACTGTCTTGAGAATTAAACACCACTAGCAATGCTATTATTGTTCCTGTAAGGCAGTAACCAATTTGCAGCAAGAAAAACATTGCACATTCTACTCTGTGGCAGTCCTGACCTTATCCTTGAAGTGTTATTTTTGTATCACCTGCAAAGAATGCGCACTGTTCACAGACCTCTGCATTTTAAAGTACTTTTCCATAAGCCTCAGAACAATAGTGGGTAATGTTGCTCCAGAGGTCGACGTGTCATGGCGGACAATGTAAATGTGCAATGTCAGGTACTAACTGTTAAAACGGAAAAAACACTGCCTTATTAGTAAAACCGGAAACAGTTTGGTATTGTTGGGAACTGTTACAGTCTATTGAAGCACGAAATAGTGAATAAATGCAATAAAAGTGAATATTAACCACGAAACAGTAAATAAAATTGTTGTTATTGTCTAATGCTTGGCGTTTAGTAATGACCATTAGCGCTCATGCACTACTAAATAAATGTAATACAACTGCATAATTACTATGCAACAGTAAGCAAATGTAATACAAATAAATAATTATCGCATAGCAGTAAACAAATGTAATACAACTAAATAATTATCGCGTAGCAGTAAATAAATGTAACAGAATTAAATAATTACCGCAAAGCAGTAAGCAAATGTAATACAACTAAATAATAATGAATGGTACTATAATTATGTCCAAGAACATATATGCTCTTTCATAATGCAATTGTTAGCCTTAATAAAGGCTGTTTTGCATCGATGTATATAAGGAAGACGGATGTAGATGTTTTGTGAGAAGGTGTAGAAGAAAGATAAGTTCTGGAGGATAGACAATGAAGAAATATGAAAAGGAAGTTCTGAGAGCCGCAAAGATGTTATACCGCAGGATAATTCTCGGAGAGCGTCACAAGAAAATTCTGAAACACTCTCTGATTGGGACAGCTGTTCCTGTACATGAACTCATGCAAATATGAGTTGAAGAGATCCTGAAGTGCTGAACTGCCTTCTAAGTTTGCTAGCTCTTCTGTAAGTTGTTTTATGTCTGAATTTTTCATTAGGGCAGCATCATTATTTAAGATCTCATTCTCCGCAACAATGCGTAAGTTCTCCATGTTGATTGTTGACTGCTGACAAAATCACGCCAGAATACATAACCAATTCAATAAATCGCGCCAGAATACATAATCGGAAGTGCTTAAACAACTTTGGGGCATTTAAAAAGCCAAATGCTACACATTCACAGAATTTTAGCTATGTTTCTTTTCTACAGATAGCGTGCCTGACGTTGCACGGCGCCCACCATGACACGTCGACCTCTGGACCAACATTACTCAAAAGTGTTCATAAACTTTTTCATGGCACTCATTGAGGTCTATATCTGGTTTAAAGGACATCTATACTTCTTTCACTTGGTATACAGAATTACAGGTTGTTAATACAGAGAACCTACTAAAAGTTTATCACTGTTTTGGTGGACCACTGCATGTACGTTTTGCTTATGAGATTTTGAAGAGAATTTGTCGGTACCAAAAAATGCTTACCACAAAAATTTTCTGCCTCTTTATTTGGTCAAAACAGCTTTAATGATTATGCTTAAAATATAAATTTGTGATACCAACTCCATGGTGCAACAGCTGCAGTGCACACAATTATGTCGAGCAAGGAGATGAGCTATACCACGCTCGACTGCCACTTAATGGCTTCTTGAATGTTCAGGGCATTTGCCAAAATTGATCCTCTATTATTGGTGAAAATATAACATTAATTTTAAAGTGACAATATTTCTATCTTACTACATTTTAAAGTCAATTCAATGAGTGATAATTCTGCCATTTTATTTGCACACCTTTAAGTGCATATGAACCTAATGGTTGTCCTCCGTGGTATAATGGTTACCATGCTAGCCTCTAGTTCCCGAGGTCGCGGGTTCAAATCTGGCGGAGGTCAATGGATTTTATTCAGGCGTAAAAATCCTTAGTATGGCTTCCTTCGGAAGGGAAGTAAAGCTGGTGGTCCTGTGTCGTAGATTTATGGCACGTAAAAGAACCTCAAGCCTGATAAAGAGGCCTCTGAGCAAAATTACCGGTCTTTCATGCCCAATATAGAATGAGACGCTAAGAACCACAACAGTTAAAGAGCGTCCATAAATAAAACTCAATTTAATTTTTTGAACCTAATGGTATCTCAGCTGATTAGGGCAATGGCACAGAAAATCCAAAGATCTGTGGTTAAAATCCTGACTATGGCATTGAATTCTTCAATTTGATTCTACCTTTCCAACTTTAGCCTACACACAACATGTGTGGAAGAATGATTATCACTACTTGACTTAATAATGGTTAACTATGAAGGCTGGGACTTCATTGTAAGTCGCCATTGGGGTAAGTTATCTCTAAATGAATTTGAGCACCCTTTGTGGTTTACTGGAAACAATATGATTCAGTTGGCAACTTTAATGTGGTGATGGCATGTTGCCATGGTATTTCAGTTGATTATAGTAGTGGCACAGAAACCTAAAAAAAATTTAATTAAATTTTTACTTTCTCTACTACGTATAGTAAGTAGGGGAAGTATTGCATTCCACTAAAAAATTCGATACCGAGATTTCACCGGAAATACATGTTTTGAGACCCCCTGAATCCAAAAAAAGCATTTTGGAAACATGTCTGTGTGTGTGTCTGTGAACAGCATAACTCACAAACGAACAGTCGGATAAACACCAAACTTGGTATTTAGGTTCAGTATCTTCCAGAGATGCGACACGAAGGTTTTCAAGAAAATCCACCCACCCCAGATTACCCTTTACATGGAACATTTTTCGAAAATTTTAATTTTCTCAAAAATGGTTTTGATTAAAATATCATATGCTTAAGATATTTTCATGATAAATGAAATGTATATCTCAAATTTTCTGGGAATGTCTCCAAAAGTATTCTTCATTGTGAACGACTTTTGCATAACTGGTAAACCATAAGAGATAGACAA
Organism: Deroplatys truncata; assembly: GCA_030765065.1. NCBI lineage: Eukaryota > Metazoa > Arthropoda > Insecta > Mantodea > Mantidae > Deroplatys > Deroplatys truncata. Next base: position 185,928,340 of record CM060980.1, read on the forward strand.
AATTTTACTACACAAAAAATGTAGATCACATTAAAATACACAATTTATGTTCATATACTTTTTTTTGTTGAGTGAACCATTTTTGAGATATTGCTCGTTATTCCCTTAAATTTTCCAATACTTATACTTTTTCTCAAATGGAAATTCGTTATTCATTTTTTTTGTCCTGGTAATGCAAAGAGAATGGAATACTCCACATAGCAACCAGCTCTTAAAATATTTGACTATCGCTTAAAACCTACCAATTCCCCTTGCATCTACAAGAAAATTAGCAATAAGATTAACAGTTCGATATCTCGATTAACATGAAGCATATGGAGAATAGGCATTTGTAGAAATAGTTTGTAAAAGAGTAGAGAAAGTCATGTGAGTGTAACACATCAGATTTTTTATTTATGGACGCTCTTTAACTGCTGTGGTCCTTAGCGTCCCATTCTGTATTGGTCGTTAAAGACAGGAAATTTTGCTCAGAGGCCTCTTTATCAGACTTGAGGGTCTTTTATGTGCCATAAATCTACGACACAGAACCACTTGCTTTACTTCCCTTTCGAGGGGAGCCATGCTATGGAATTTTACACTCCAAAAAATCCATCGCCGTGTTTGGACCCGCAACCTCGGGAACTAGAAGCTAGCATGGTAACCACTACACCATGGAGAACGACACGGAAAACCAAAGACCTGTGGTTCAATCCTAGCTATGACCTTTAATTTTTCAGTTTGATTCTACCTTTCCAACTTTAACCTACAACAGCATGTGTGTGGAAGAACAATTAATTATCAAATTCAAAATATTTTTAGCTTTAAAGACTTTTCTTCCAATCAGAGCTGCATATATGACCATCCACCAAGGGTTAAACATGTGAAAACTTGTATCAGTCTATAAAATGTGTATCACTAGACTAGAAAAATAAGTTTTTGCATGAATAATTTGTACAAGTATGAAAATAAATTGTAATACTAGAACACCATGTGAATGTTACACATCAGATATCTTTTTTCAGTAGCAGACAACTTGTAGAGCAAGCCAGTTCATCGATGTTGGAATGTGTTTAAGAACAATCTTCTCACTTCACTACGCTACATGAACAACACTGAAAGTATGTTAGATCAACGTCTTAACACTAAAGTATGTACCATTATTTTGACAAAGCACCATTTCTAAAAGTATAATACTTTTAGTACCTAGATCACATGCAGAAAATGAGTTTGACTCTCACCGGAATGTCCCTTGTGTTTCTCAGTTAAATTATGCTGTATGCATGTGTCTGTGGAACGTAATCATTTCTGTGAAATACAAAACTGCATACTACAAAATAACACTTTTCAGGTTAGGGTCATGTTTAAATAATGGGTTCCAGCAGGGGAATTGTGAATTGTTTTCCATACACACCAATCAGCTGCAATACCTATTGCTTAAGAACCTAAACCTCATTTCTAAGTTAATGGTAAAATTTAAAATAAAGAGAGTTGAGGGTTGTTACACTACATCACTATAATATTCTTACTTGAACGCGTTTCGGGAAACGGTTTGTTCCCATCGTCAGCCTGTCCTCAACTGATTTTGTCGGTCATTGTCTGGGGGATGTATGTGTTCTCTGGTGCTGGGCTGATGAACCTCCAAAGGCTGTTGGGTGGCGGCAGTTCGAAATTCATTAGGTGATTCCTGTGTTTGACAATATGTATTTTTTCCCAGATGTCCAACTCATTGCTGCTGTTGATCGGCTTTAAGAGTTTTATGTTTGGAGTGATATCATGATTTGAAGACCAGAAATGATGTGCTACTGCTGATTTATCTGGCTGCTTTTGGTAAATGCATCTCATATGCTCTTTAAGTCTTATTTCAAGATTTCTTTTTGTTCTTCCTATATATACCAGGTTACATTCATTACAATCAATTTGATATATACCAGCTGATTTATCGTTGGGGATAGGATCTTTTGTTCTGTTGCATAGTAGTTTCTGTATATTGTGGTTATTCTGTGGAGACAGGGTGGTGATGTATTTTTTGAAAATGCTTTGAAATTTATGATGTGTCCAAGGGTGATAAGTGAATTTTCTATATGCTTGTGGTTTTTGTTGTCTGAGTAACGTAGTCATTTGTTGGATGTACTTCTGTCTTTCAAACCTTTTTATCTTCTTATCTATTGTTTTTTTTCTGGTATCCATTCATAGTGGTTATGTTGATAATGTGTTGGTATTCTTTCTGGTATTCCTCTTTCTCCATTGGTATAAGTACTAACCTATTTGTAATACTATTTAAAATTGCATGTTTGTGGCTTGTAGGATTGTAACTATTGTTTTTAATATAATTTTCTGTGTGCGTTGGTTTTCTGTAAATGCCGAACGTTAGTTTGTTGTGTGCATTATTTCTGATGATCCTGATGTCTAGGTAAGGATTTATCTGGCTGCATTTACCAAAAGCAGCCAGATAAATCAGCAGTAGCACATCATTTCTGGTCTTCAAACCATGATATCACTCCAAACATAAAACTCTTAAAACCGATCAACAGCAGTAATGAATTGGACATCTGGGAAAAAATACATATTGTCAAACACAGGAATCACCTAATGAATTTCAAACTGCCGCCACCCAACAGCCTTTGGAGGTTCATCAGCCGAACACCAGAGAACACCACTAACCACACACATCCCCCAGACAATGACCGGCAAAATCAGTTGAGGACATGCTGACGATGGGAACAAACTGTCTCCCGAAACGCGTTCAAGTAAGAATATTATAGTGATTTAGTGTAACAACTCTCAACTCTCTTTATTTTAAATTATGACACATCACTGTTACTAGCTTCTAAATCTTCAAAATTAGTCATTAATGGTAAAAATTATGGTTTTAAAACTTTTGCTTATACATAAAAAAATTATTACTATAATATTGCATCTAAGTAGTCCAGTTACAAAATGTATTCAATCTTTTTTTCTCCATCACTTATCTGTACTTTCTTTAACAAAAAATGTTTGAACCAGATATCACCTGAACAAAAAGACCTTTTTACTTTCTCTACTATGTATAGTAGTAGGGGAAGCATTGTATTCCACCCAAAAATTCACCAGAAATACCCTCTGAATAAATAAGAAAAAAAGCATTTTTAGAAAAAGGTCACGTGTGTGTCTGTGAACAGCATAACTAAAAAATGAAAAGTCAAATCAACACCAAACTTAAATACCAAGTTCAGTACATTCCAAAGTTGCGAGACAAATATTTTTAAGAAACCTCCCGCACCACCCCAGACTACCCTTTACATGGAAGATTCTTTGAAAATTTTGATTTTATAAAAAAATGGCTCTAATCATTTTGATTAAAATAACTTATTAATAGAGTCAACTGAAAAATTCAATGTCACAGCCAGGATTTGAACACGGTTCTCCCGCTCTCTGTGCGGTTGCTGTAACCATTGAGCTACTGTGACAACAATGAATTCTCCAATTGACTCAAGTTTTGTTCCCAGACAGACCACCAAGGCATCTCACTTGAGATGACAAATCCCGGCTGCGACATTGAATTTTTCAGTTCATCTATTAATAACTTGCCAAGGCCGGCTAAGGTCTGTAAAAAGTATAATTAATTTCAATTAATTATATATCTAATAATAATAAAGTAAAATAACTTATATTAAGGATATTTACATGACAAAATGTATATCTTGAATTTTCTGGGAATAGTCTTTGAAGTCCACTTCATTTGGAAGAAAGTTTGTATAATCTTGTATAACTGGTAAATGTTAAGCAACAGACAAAAATATACTACACAAAGAATGGAGATCTCTCTAAAAAACACAGTTTATTTAAAATAAATTTTTTTGTGGTATAAGCTGTTTCTGAGATACACGTTATTAATGGTTTGAATTGACCATTTCTTGGTTATTCTCTTGAAGTCCTTTCAACATTCAATTGTTCCTCGCGATGTCATGGAAACAGTATGGAATTTTAAGGCCAGCATATAGTGTCCAGTTCTTAAACATTTGACTATTGCTGTTCTCTTTGTATCTATAACGACATGTGTAATGTACCCTTTGCTGCAAAGGTTTATTTGAATTACAATGTAGCCTAGATAGAAAAATAAGCTTGAGTAAGAATAATTTGTATACCCACTAATAAACGATAGAGAAAGCCATCTGAATGTATCACATCAGATTTTTTAAAAACAAAGATCAGAGTGTGTGAAAACACCGTAACTCAGAGTTGAAAAAATGGATAAATACTAGTAATGGGACGATACCACTATTTCTCAATACTGATTTTAGAGCATCAATATACAATACTCACTTTATAAAAATCTGTAAAGGCGATGGCTTGTTCACTGAATTATGTTCTTATAAGTAGTTTACGGTGTATAAATGCATGTAACCAGTTTTGTATTGTATACTAATTCCAAAAATTGTTCCTGTTTGACATTCTCCAATTGGCAGCAATTTTTTACTTTCTCTACTACGTATAGTAAGTAGGGGAAGTATTGTATTCCACCCAAAAATTCGATACCGAGATTTCACCGGAAATACATGTTTTGAGACTCCCTGAATCCAAAAAAAGCATTTTTGGAAACATGTCCGTGTGTGTGTCTGTGAACAGCATAACTCAGAAACGAACAGTCGGATAAACACCAAACTTGGTATTTAGGTTCAGTATCTTCCAAAGATGCGACATGAAGGTTTTCAGGAAAATCCCCCCACCCCAGAGTACCCTTTACATGGAACATTTTTCGAAAATTTTAATTTTCTCAAAAATGGCTCTAACGATTTTGATTAAAATATCATATGTTTAAGGTATTTTAATGACAAATGAAATGTATATCTCGAGTTTTCTGGGAATGTCTCCAAAATTGTTCTTCATTCTGAACGACTTTTGCATAACTGGTAAACTATAAGAGATGGACAAAATTTTACTGCACAAAAAATGTAGATCGCGTTAAAATACACAATTATTGTCATATACATATTTTTTGTTGAGTCAACCGTTTTCGAGATATTGCTTGTTATTCCCTTAAATTTTCCAATACTTATACTTTTTCTCAAATTCGTTATTCATTTTTTTATGTCCTGGACATGCAAAGAGAATGGAATGCGCCATATAGCAACCAGCGCTTAAAATATTTGACTATTGCTTAAAACCTACCATATTCCCCTTGCATCTACAAGAAAATTAGTAATAAGATTGACACTTCGATATCTCAATTAACATGAAGCACATGGAGAATAAGCGTTTGTACAAATAGTGTGTACAAGAGTAGAGAAAGTCATGTGAGTGTAACACATCAGATTTTTTATCTAGATAACACCAAGGGTTATATATCCCCTATTGTTAGTCAAAGCTAATAATTATAATTTATTCTGCAATGTTGAAAATATAAACTAATATGTTTATTTAAGCATTAGGAGTCAATGGACATGTTTGCTTCACTTATTCTTAATTTATACAGGACATGCTTCAGAAGCTTTCGTTTCTGTCATCAGCTGGAGTCGACCTACAGCGGATGGAAGCGAAACATTATGAAACATATAAATTACAGAGTAAATGAAGCAAACGTGTCCCAAACTTTACTCCTAATGCTTAAATACTGAATTTTGCCTTCACTGTTACAAAGCTTCTAAAAAAAATTAATTAATACCTATATGTTTTACATGAAAATCAACTAAACATAATGTGTAAGTTTCCCATTCTACAACTATCACATAACATGTAGCTTTTCATCCAGTAATTAGCAATATAACTCTTGGAAACATAGTAAGTTTGTGGATCAAGCCTCTCTACTACTCACCCTCATACACTAGCATATATATTCATGTTTAATACAAAGACACCATTAAAAATTTGAAGAAAAAAATTGGGGAAATATTATATGAAATGCAGAGATATAAAGGACTCAAAGATTTTTGTCTAAAAACAGGAGCATTCATGAAAGTACAAATATTTCCATGCGCTGTATTGTCTCATGTCGTAAATTCTGGTTTGTTTCTGCTGGATTCACAGATTTTTGTAACCGGTGAGTAAGTAAACGTAGTGAGTCACTAAGCCAGACTATTGCAGAAACAAGATGTAGTGTAACAACCTTCAACTCTCTTTATTTTAAACTATGACACATCACTGTTACTAGCTTCTAAATTTTCAAAATTAATTGATTACTATTAGTTTTATTGCTTCTCGCATAGCAGCCAACATGTGCTTCATTTGTAACAACCATAGCCAACCTCTGAAAGAAATTCCCATAAAGGTGCACAACCACCAGTCACTTTTGAAAACTCCTGACCATGCTTTCTCTTCGGTTTTATTGCTTTATAATCACCGTCATGCAGTGAAGTAGAGTTTATTGTTGTGCGAGAAACAACATTTGTGTGTTCTTGGAGATATTCTTGCAAATAATAGAACTTTTAGAGATGGCTCATCCGATTAATAAGATGAATCTGTCGGTTTACCTCAGTGATACGGAGAACATCTAGATGCCAACATTTATCAGTATTTGTGGCATCCTGACAGCAATAACCGTTCAGCAGGCCCTTTCCAGGAACTAATGGAAGGCATTAGGCAGATCTAACACATGGTGTAGTGATTAGGCTAGGTTTAGTTAAATTAATGAGTTAGTGTTTAGTGTACATAGCCAGTCAGCATAATTTAGGAGCAATGTATATAATTATATAGTTAGTGTAATTTAGTGACAAAAGAAGAGTGCTGGCTGCATTACTTTGAGTGATGCAAGATGGAGAGTTTGGGTGCTCTGCATTCTTCTACAGTAGAATCTCGTTAGTACGTTTTTGCAGGGACCTAAGGATTTGGACGTCATAGGCGGGAAAACATGTTAACGAAAATGCAAAATCTGCAATTTAAGAACATAGGTAATAAAAATCTAATAATTACTACGTCTCCATCGATTTTGAGTACAATTTCTTACTGAATACGATCCGCATTTCCATGTTAAATTCAATATGTTTAAATGGATTTGGATACACAAAGCCTGAGAATAAATATTTCAAGCTTTTATTTTGGTCAACTTGGATTTTTTAGGTTATGAATGTTTTTGAGAAAATAAATTGCGAATTGTGGAAGCGGCAATAGTGGTTTTGCTGTGTGTTTTATTACACACGTGATAACAATTTCTGCTAAAAAAGAACAAATTATGAGCGTGCATCGTGTTACGAGTATAATAGACGATATTATCTTTGGTGCATACAAGACGATTCGAATACAGAGGCGTTTCCATGCAACAAATTTCGTTCCGGTCCTCTTCTGATCCTATTTTCCAAGAGAAAAGTTTTGTTTTAGTATTTTTCCCTTCTTTAAAAGCAGTTTCAATCAATTTAGGTTTGCTAACAATCGTGTTTAAGGTTGACGGAGGAAACTTCCGCACTATATCGACATGTTTTATATTTGGATTGTGATTACATCAAGGTTTTTCAGTTTTTCACTGTTGGTTATTTACCTACTACACTTTCTTTTTTTCACTGTAAATGAAAAGTTAAAATACAATCTACGGTTGTTTGGTCATCACTCAACATTAGAAACTATCGTTAGCGTTTACCGCGTTTACCACGCCAAGGTAAAGTATTCTCTATCCCGCCCACAGAAATCGTGTCACACAAATATTTAAATGCATGTATGTGATTGGCTGCCGATATCCACCCCGTGACCAAGGATTGACCAAAGTAGCAAATGAGGACGTCAAACTATGAACGTGTTAAACGCCTATTCCCACTGTACCGATCAAGGATTGGCCAAAACAGCGAATGAGGACGTCAACCTTCAAACGTAGTAAGCGGAACCGGGAAAACGCACTAAGCAAACATTATTTATTATATTTGGTGATTTGGTACCGGGACTTTTATAATTCAACGTAATACACGGGAAAACATGTTAATGAGGAACGTGCTAACGAGATTCCACTGTATATGGTTACATGCGCAGTAAATAAATAAATAAATAATAATAAGGCTTAAATTATGTTAATAAAATGTTTTCCAACAACAAATCATCCAATAAATAATTCTAAATACATATTACACCAAAGAATGTGAAGCTGCACTTCGAAAAAATATGCCACAGACGTTGGACTAGAAAAAATCTTGCATCACATGTTATAAGTTGATAGCCTGCAACAACTTTCAATAATGCAAAACTTAAAAATGTAAAAGTATCGAAGGTGTACCTCAAAGTATTAGACATTTCGATACCACTGAGTACTCACGGTATCGATATCCCATCTCTAATAAATACCAAACTTGTTATTCAAGTTCAGATTCTTCCAATGATGCAACAAATTACTCCACCCCAAACTAACCTTTACATGGATTTTTTTAAATGTATATCTTGAATTTCCTGTGAATACCCCTTCATTAAACTGATTTTTGTGTAATTTTGCATAACTAGGCAATCATATGATATAAACAAAACATACTACAAGAAAAGAAATGAAGATACAAGTTGCATCCAGTACTTTTTTTACTTTCTTTACTACATATAGTAAGTAGGGGAAGTATTGTATTCCACCCAAAAATTCGATACCGAGATTTCACTGGAAATACATGTTTTGAGACCACCTGAATCCAAAAAAAAGCATTTTTGGAAATATGTCCGTGTGTGTCTGTAAACAGCATAACTCAGAAACGACCAGTCGGATAAACACCAAACTTGGTATTTAGGTTCAGTATCTTCCAGAGATGCGATACGAAGGTTTTCAAGAAAATCCCCCCACCCCAGATTACCCTTTACATGGAACATTTTTCAAAAATTTTAATATTCTCAAAAATGGCTCTAACAATTTTGATTAAAGTATCATATGTTTAAGATATTTTCATGACAAATGAAATGTATATCTTGAATTTTCTGGGAATGTCTCCAAAAGTATTCTTCATTGTGAACGACTTTTGCATAACTGGTAAACCATAAGAGATAGACAAAATTTTACTACACAAAAAATGTAGATCGCGTTAAAATACACAATTTATGTCATATACATTTTTTTTTTTTTGAGTGAACATTTTTCGAGATATTGCTTGTTATCCCCTTAAATTTTCAATACCTATTTTCTCAAATGGGAATTCGTTATTCATTTTTTTTGTCATGGATATGCAAAGAGCATTAATCTGTGGCAAAGGGAATGGTGCTGCACCTAGCAACCAGCTATTAAGAGATATGTCGATGCTTAAAGGCTACTGTATTTCTATATTGCCCTTGCAAATACAAAACAAGGGGAACATAGTACGCCTTAAGCGAAAGTCAAATATTTTTAGAACTGGTTGCTATGTGTAAAATGTAATTCTCTTTGCATGTCAAAAGATCGTTTCTGCAAATGTTTATCTCGATTAATATGAAATAGATGGAGAATAAGAGTTTGTAAAAATAGTTTGTACAAGAGTAGAGAAAGTCATGTGAGTGTAACACATTAGAATTTTTTTAGCATTAACTGTTTCCACAACATTACATGTTGCAAGTGCAACAGGGAGGAGATGAAAGTTATATACTACACTAGCTAGCTTACTCTGAGTTGCAAGAGTAGCTTTTTTGAATATCAAATAACAATTTAATAATTTCATTTCTTCCTTATGCTGCACTCCTATGAAATTACTGTAAATAATGCTGAACCATCCTCTTTACCTCTTAGGACTGTAAATTCATAAATCCCAAATTATATTATTCATTGAAATGCACTCTTCTGATACTGCATTTTTGATCTTAACCTCCCTCCAGAAAATCCACCAATTCTGGAAAAGTCTTTTAATGTTTTGCACAGTAGAATTTTGAAAGCTCTTTCATTTGTTAGAATACCTTTTGCAAATGAAGTGTGGCTGTAAAACTGGTTCATACATTCCTTATTGAGATTGGTGTGTATGGGCTTTTTCAATAAAATGAAAATATATATAACAGGGCTTTCCCCAAGTGTTTGGAAGTAGAACTGATTTGAAAATAGGGCAACATTTCATACTTAATTTTCCTACAGTATGTATCTTATACCAACAAGACTTCATTGCCAATAATAAGGAAACATAACGCTTTACACGTGTAAGTTTGTTTACGGACAAATTACCATATTATTTTTCAACAAAAGACATTATTAAATTAAAATTCCTGTTTTTGACCTTGATGTACTCATGCAGTTGACAGCAGAAATGCACGCCTTAGGCACCCCTGAAGAACATTCTTCTTCCAGATCTGATTTACACTGACAAAACACAAATCTTCATGTTCTCTTCAAATCACCACCGCAGGGATATTAAAATGTTTGTTCGAATGCTGCAGTGATATGTACATAGTTTCCGTTATTCCGAGCACCTTTATGTACAGTGACTAGTAATATACAAAAATAACAGTTTTTTTTTATTTTTACTGAAAAGAATCCAGACGCACTTTCCACTTCCATGGCATCGCCAGTGATGGACACAACGACACCCACGGACTCAGTCTTCCACAAGTCCTACACAGTAACAAACAATTATGTAATTATAAAGATAACACAGGGGCTAGAGGAGCGAGGATGTGGAAATGTGGAAGACGTTTGGTTCGGGAGTGGACTGTTTGTGCATCTTAAGGGTATCAGAATCATTAAGGAAAAAACTGAAATCACGTTACATACATAAAATGCATTGAATAACATGTATAACCAGTACATATAAGGCGAGTGCTGCTATTGAAGAGCAACTGTCTATTCATATGCACACATGAAACAACTGATGAACAGGTCCTCTATGGAGTGGAAATTTTATATTTAAGGGTCTATTTAATGTAGGTATTTTGAGTTTGGTTGAAATTGACAGAAAATTAAGGGAAATTCATACTGTAAATGCATTAGTCAAAATGTTACAGGCTTTCTGTTTGTATATGTCACATCTGGCTGAAATTTGTACAAAATTAAGGGCAGTTAATACACAGATGAAGTTCAAGAATCACTATTTACTACATTATTTTTCAAGTTATTCAATTGGAGGAGGGGGGGAGTACATGAATTGAAACTATAGTCTGTAAGGAAAAATATATACCCAGAGTAGGTATAGCAAGTATTATATTTTATGCAAAAATTTTAATGCGAGATTTCCCTGGAAATGTATGTTCTGAGGTCTCCTGAATTAAAAAGAAAGCATTCTTAGAAAGAGAAAGAAGAGAGAGAGAGAGAGAGAGAGAGAGAGAGAGAGAGAGAGAGAGAGAGAGAGTGTGTGTATGTGTGTGTGTCATCAAGATTTTCAAGAAATTGAATTGAATATTATTTGGATGTGTGTAGGGCAACAAATAGAAGCCACATTGAACTGTACTGAATATGTACGAAACTTGGATATTTTTCCTTCAATTTGCTGCAGATTTCACATTTCTATCTTGTTTCGTTGATTTTCTGTGACCGGTCAAAAGTGCACCATGACGTTACGGACATACTATATTACACTGCGCATATAGGACAATTACGCTTTTTGAAACCATATTTTAAGGTACTTGTCTCTATGATAAACACTGATATGTGACATAGCGCTATCTTGCTAAAACCTTATATCTTGTAAGTTCCAGGTTGAGAGAAGTCTTGAGCATCTGGACATACAAATTATGTCTTCTTCCGCAATTGAACTTGCTTTGAATTACAGACACAGCTCCATGTTTACAACAACAGCACGAAATAGTTGTACAACTGATTTAAGTCACCTTTGCTACCAATGTACGAGGGCTGATCAACAAAGACTGGGATTGATTTTTTTTCACAGATGTTTATTACTCCAATTCAATGTTGACATAATATTTTTCAAAGTAGTCCCCTCCTACTTCAATGCACTTTTTATAGCGTCTCTGCCAGTCCTTGAACACGTGCTGCAGACCATACTTTGTCAGGTCCTTGAGAATCGCCTCACTTTTCTTGAGCACTGCTTCAGAGTTCTCAAACCATGCTTTGCCTTTAGTGATGGGAATAAAAAAGTCACAGGATGCAAGATCGGGGCTATAAGGTGGATGTGGTACACAGGTAATGTTGAATTGAGCCAGAAACTGCATGACTTGATTTGCGACGTGAGGCCATGCATTGTCATGATGAAGTCGCCATCCAGTCCGAGAAAGCTCTGGTCATTTCTTTGCAATGTGCTTCCTCAGTGTAGCCAATACTGACGTGTAGTATGCTGCTGTAACAGTAGTGTGAGGGGGAACTGCATGCTGGTAAATCATTCCATTACAGTCAAAAAATGTGATCACCATCACTTTCCCTGCAGATGGAACAACTTTTGCCTTTTTTGGTGTTGGAGAACCTGACAATTTCCACACTGTGCTGGCTTGTTTTCCTTCAGGATCATAATGATGCAGCCATGACTCATCATCGGTGATAATCAATTTAAAAAATGCATCCCCTCCATCAGCAAAGAGATGCAGCACCTGATTGTCTGGTATGCAAAATGCACATAGGGTCTACAAAATAGAGCATTACTACCAACCTACCAATACGAGAGTGCTGCCGCCTACCAACATTATACATAAAAACCCGCTCTTTTCAAATATTTATGTTACAGATACGAAACTATCACAGAAGCTACAGGAAAAAATCAGTCTCAGTCTTTGTTGATTAGCCCTCGTATGATAAAGTCGTCTAAAGGAATGAATGAATTTAATTCACTGAGCTATCCCATATTATGAATTAAATATTATTTCAATCATGACCTCTGAGTATAAGTAAAATGATAACTACGTTTATATCTATCATAGCTTACCTGCTACATCACCACCTCATTTTCCATCCCAATATTTGAGCTTTCCATTAAGAAATTGCAGGCTGCGTGTGGGCAGGGCCACTGATGGAGACGATGTTCTCTTGTTGGAACTAGCATTGGTTTCCTCTGGGAGGACAGGCAAGTCCTGCAAATATAAAATAAAACCTCACTAAGGCTGCGCACCAACTTTTTCGAAGATTTTGACTCTGGTTGGTATTCAAAATATTGAATACATGTCTTCTATTTCAAAGCAACACATGCACACACTGACTACTTGGTGTTTGACTTGACATACAACAATTCATATTAAAGTTGTTTGTTCTTCTTTGTTAATTTCTACCAGGCCAGTTTTGAGTTGCATGTAATGTAATATTTATTGAGTGCCAAAATAATTACAATCATATTGGGAGTGACTGCTTCTGGCCCTGGCCATTTTATAGTCATCTCCCCTCCTTCTTTTCAATTTTTTTTTTTATGAGTAATTTCAATTTATTAATCCTTTAACATCAATTCAGTACATAGTACATTGATACAGGATATGTCAATAGTTAAATTTATATATTTACATTACAATAAAGTTATATATAATTTGAGTTCAACTATGATATACAATAGATATATTTATAAATTAAATGACATACTACTAGATAACTTAACGGATTAGTACAACGTCTTATGCAAACAAGGATTTATTAAACTGTAAATATTCCTTTACGGTGTAGAAGCAGTGTTCCTGCAAGAAAGCCTTTGTTCTAGTTTTAAACACATTATAATTATTTATATCTTTAATGGCATTAGGTAGGGAATTATAATTCCTTATACTGGAGTGCAGTACTGCATTCTTACATATTGTAGTTCTGACAGAGGTTAAGTGTATATCCTTATTATGTCTAGTGTAATGACTATGGACATTGTCATTATTTTGAACATTAAATTTATTTCTTTTTACAAATAAGACTGTTTCCAATATATAAGAACATGCCAAAGTAAGTATGCCAAGCTTTCTGAATAGTGGTTTACATGAGCATAACATTTTTTTACCACATATAATTCGTATGGCTTGTTTTTGTTTGATAAATACATCCTTAGTTTCCGGTGAGTTTCCCCAAAATATGATACCATATTTAATTATTGAATGTATATGTGCATAATAAGTTAACAGCACATGGAGACTGACATTTTGACTTAAAATTCTTAAGGCATATACATTCCTGCTTAATTTGGTTATTAAATGTTTTATATGAGTTTTCCATTTCAAGTTATTCTGTATCCACAAGCCCAAAAAGTTTGTCTCGTTTTTATATGAGATTAATTTATTATTTAATTTTACTTCAGGGATGTTATAATTATTGTTTGCACTATCAGTAATATGAAATTTAAGACAAACAGTTTTGACCGTATTTAAAACCAGGTTGTTATTATCTAACCAATATACCAGATCTTTACTGGCCTGGTTTAGTGAATTATTTAACATTTCATTACTCTTTTCTGTTATTAGTAAATTAGTATCATCTGCAAATAGAACAATGTTATGAGCTTGTATGTTATTTGTTAAGTCGTTTATATACAAACATATAATATTTTGTTAAACACCTGCACACTTCGATCACTATTTCCAGTCATTAATGCAACATCCACCACCCGGTTTACTCGTTTCCCATTATCACCGAACTAATTACATCGCACAACAGCATTCCAAACTTATGAGACCCTCCGCGGTTGAAGTGAATGCCGTCTCTTCCAAACTCATTATTCTCTAGCCAAAAATTTCCATCCACAAATGTGCAAATCTTTGTGGAACACAGCCAATTCAGTTCTTTATTAATCCTCATTACTTTTTTTTCCGTTGTATCACTCCATCTTATCACGCCACTAATAATTATCTTGGCGTTAGGTGACTCTCGTCGTATATAGTTAATAATATCCATGGTATCTCCCATGATTTCTTCTGCATATACTCCTGGTTTTACATCATTAGATCCTGCATGCACCACCACGACGTCAGGATTGCGTTCTTTCAAGTTAATTCTCTCCATTTGGTGCTTTAGTTCATTTAACTTAATTCCCGGAAAGCACCGCACATCATATCCACGATTTCTACACAACTGTCCTGCAAACTTTATCATGGAGTCTCCCACTACCAAAACATCAGGCGATGTTTCATAATAATAATATATTAATCTATTGAGCAATAAGTTATTACATATTAGATGTCTTCTCGGATTACTATTACATGTTAATACAATTAGTAATTCTTATATTTATTTGAATTTACATTATTTTCTTCTTTTAACCATCCATATCCATTTATTCCTATTCATTCCATACCATGAACTTTCTTTTCTCTTAATCTCTATTTCTTTAGATACATTAGTGTGTGTGAGAGAGGGAGATGGAGAGGGAGAGGGGGAGAGGGAGAGAGAGGGAGAGAGAGAGAGAGAGAGAGAGAGAGAGAGAGAGAGAGAGAGAGAGAGAGAGAGAGAGAGAGAGAGAGAGAGATTGATGATATTGAATTATACAGAGTTCAAAATTAATATCTAGTCTTTTTAAAAATAGAGTAAAACATTACCTTGTAAACATAATATTGTACAGACTGGATGAATACTGTAGTATAGAGTAAGTATTTATGTATGGATGTGAGTGTATGCGTATGCCCGCTTGTGAGTTATTGTATTGTGGGAATGTGAAGGAAATTTTGTAAACTGTAGTGTTAATGTTGTCTTGACCATGCTTTTAACCTCATCTCCAAGTACACAAGCAATAAAGAATTATGATGATGATGATTATTATTATTATTATTATTATTATTATTATTATTATTATTATTATTATTATTATATTTTACTCATATTATTTTCTCTAATAATTTTAGTTACTTTCTCTGCTTGTCTCTCACCCCTATTCTTACGTTAAAATCTCCATTATTATAATTTCTATGTTCATATATTTATCCTTTAACATTTATATATCTTTCTCTAAAAGATGGTACAGTCCAAGATTGTGAAATTGTGAAGCAGCCGGTTTGGCCTTCACAATTCCAAAATCCCAATCTCCTTATTGGTCGCTATTGTGATCCCATTCTGTTACGGAAAGGTGTAAACCTCTCTAAAGTTTTTTTACTTCTAGGTTTGATTCCCTCCACTGATTTTTGCATTTCTTTCTGGAGCACCAATATACTTCCATGCGGAGATGATATAATGTGAGTTGCATGAAAGCAAACTATGGATGATGCTTGTGCTAGAAGAACCAATGCTCAATGAATCTGAGGGAGTCAGGATGCACATTTGTTGGGATTTCTTCCAAATTCATTTTTCCAGCTTGTGACTAGAAAGAGCTCTAGTGACTATTTCATGTCACAGCCCCCTTGAATAATTTCTAGTGAAGAATCTAATATGCTGTGCCTGGGAATGAAAATGTTAAAATTTGACTAAATCTTGTTACCTGTTTCCAGGACAGCTTCTTGTTAATTGCAAACATTTACGAGGTCTGTTCAAAAAATTCCGGAACTTTGTCCACAACATTTTTCTATGCTTAGCTTTTACTTATTGTGCATGGTCAGCTTCGAAATACTCTCCTCCACAATTGATACACTGCTCCCAATGCCGTTTCCACTTCCGGAAGAAGTCTTGGTACATCTTTTTCTGGATCGCACAAAGCGCCGTCTGCAAATTGTTTTTATCTCGTCTATCGTTGCAAATCTTCGTTCTTTCAACGGGGTTTTCAACTTTGGAAATAAAAAAAAAAGCCTGCAGGGGCCAGGTCTGGACAGTACGGAGGACGAGGCAGCACAGCGATATCGTTTTTTGTGCAATACTCATGCACCAACAGGGATGAATGTGCGGGTGCATTATCGTGATGCAAGAGCCATGAATTGTCTCACCACGTTTCAGGCCGTTTCCCTCTTGCAGGCATTGCAATACGTCCTGATAGTCAGTCTTTGATTGGCATGCACATTTTCGTTGACATTCCTGATATGCGTGTCGTCGGTAGATGTCGAAGGGCATCCTGAACAAGGGTCATACTTACATCTGGCCGTCTTTAAACCGTGTGAACCATTCATAACACTGAGTACGGCTTAAGCACTCATCACTGTAGGCTTCCTGCATCAAATTTCACACAAAATTTAATGCAGACGCATTGCTCCTCTAACTCTACCATCTCGAAATTCGCAAACTGTGCGACACAACATTCTACTCAATACAGCACTGAACAATAACTAACAGACATAGAATAATGAAACTTCTGGCAGGTACACATTAAACACAACCGTGTACAGGGATGCCAATTGCATTTTGCTCCAACACTCCATTAGCGTGAAATTACGAATGTTCCGGAATTTTTTGAACAGACCTCATACATTAAAATATATGCATTTTAACTTAATTGTATTCATTCTGGTTACATTCTCATCTATTGTAAATCAGCCTTAAAGATTATCATTCTTATAACACTAAAATTATGATTCTATACATTTACAGTCTCATTAACTCAACAGAATACTTCATAGTGTTTCCTATAATTTTATACAACAGATACCCTAATCTTTGAAATTATTGTAGGGTAAAATTTTAAAGTTGATAGTGCAAAAATGCTAATTAAGTACAAATTTTATAAAATAAATGATTTTTCTAGAAGCTAATACGTAGTACACTCATTACTTCTGTTATAATGGGTGCCAGAGAACTCTCCCCCACACTACAGTCGAGTACATGCCTGCTACTAATACTCGTGTTTCAGTTGGCAACAGCAACAGGTAGGAGACAGAAGTCATTGGCACTTTCTTCAACAGGTGAGGGTAAATAGGCTACAAGTGTGGGGTGGTTGTCTTGGGGTAGTCAGTGTATACTGCAGTGTGCATGCATTTAGACCAAATATTGGAACAGTGCAACAGTAAACTGGTGGCAATGTTTGGTACTGAAGAGAGAGCTTCTTTGGTGAAACACATTTTTCACAAAGGCGATCGGTTTGCAGAAAATGCAAAAGTAAAATTTCAGGCATGTTTTCCTAATTCAAAGTGCCCAAATCAGGGTACTGTTTGAGATTTGATAAATAAATTTTGTGTGACCAGCTCAGTTCACGATGTATTGAGAATGGGCAGGTCTATGCTTTTAACAGACAAAAAACTTGATCAAATCTCGGGTAAAATGTTACATAGTCCAACAAAATCATAAAGCTGTAAGAGACAAACCTCAGTTGTTTCCTTATAAAGTTACTGTGGTTTGTGAATTAAAACAAAGTGATTATGAAAAGACTGTACTGTGTATGGTTCCAAAGATTCATAAATCGATATGGACTTGAAGTTTTAAACACATCTTTTTTTTTACAAATGAAGCATGGTTTCACTTATCCAACTATGTAAATTCCCAAAACTCACAAATTTGGTCTTCAGACAATCCTAATGAAATTAGACAAACACCATTGCATTCGCAGAAAATTGGCGTATGCGTTGCCACATCACAAGAATTGATAATAGGGCCAGCCTTCTTTGACAGGTCAGTTAATTCTGATGTCTATTGCTCTGAGATAATTTATAATTTTGTAGCTCAGCAGGATAATGCTACAGCACATATGTCAAACCAGTAGCTTCACAATTTAAAATCTGAGGTGTACAAAACTAATTCAAAAAGATTGATGAACTTAAAGTGAATATCATTAATTATGTGCAATCAATTATGCAAGAAACTTTAGTGAAAGTGTTTGACAATATGTGTAAGTGAGTAGTAGTCTGCCTTCAAACTCAAGGACAACAATTCCAGCATCTGTTATGACTGACGGTGGCAAGTACAAAGTTTATGGATTGTTTTGATACATGCAGCAGTCCATGCTGCCAATGTAACTCCTGTTGCTAGCACCAAAAAAAAAAAGAGTTTTATTTATGGATGCTCTTTAACTGCTGTTGGTCCTTAGCATCCTATTCTAAACTGTATTCACTCTTAGATTGATCCACGACAAAACAAACCCACGTGATCAGTGCACCGTAGTACGATACGGTAGCAATGCACGCAGGACAGTAGTCCCATGCTAATAATCTAAATTTTAGAATGAATGTATCCTTAAATGGTATAATATTCTATACAAATACCCAAGAATTTAATTAACACTGATTTGTACTGTTAAACAGACCTATAAGTCCCAACATGCAATTCATATGTCACCTGACCGAGTATGTGCAGAATATTGTTTACAGTGTGAAATCCGCAGTTTCTGCTTAGTGTCATAGAGGATGGTGAATTTGCTCTTGTGTCTTCATCGTCTTACATAAAGCATAAGCCAGGCAATACATCGACTAGTGAAAAAAAAAAAAAAAAACAATAGTATTGAATGTTTCTTATAAATTATGTCGAAATATCCAACACTTACATGAAAGAATTGGTGAAACTAACTTGTGAGTTCACTGGTGTTTCAAGTACAAGTATAAACAGTGCTCGTAAAGAAATATCTGAAACAGGAAAACTGTTATACCCGGGAAAAAAAAGAAACCTGTGAAATACGTGATGCAATGATTTTGTGAAGAATGCAATTTGTGTAACAGTGCACACATTCGTTTTTTAAAAACGAGCCGCCAACAGTTCATAAAGTGCGCTTCCAGAGAGCGAATAAATGTACGAGAAGTTGTCACATATCTGTTACTTTTCTTTTCGTTGCTTCTTTTAAAATTAACTATTATTGTAAGTGTAAATTTTTATTTTGTTGTAACTGTCAATCTTATCTCCTTTAACTCCTAACAAAATATGCTAGTCACTGTTTGAGTTATCCGAATAAGGGCTCTGTTCTTTTTGCATTAATGCCACGTGTACTCGTGAAAATATGAAAGTATTTCTGGTGCGAATGGCGGAAGGATGCATTATAACGGTGCACTGGTCACCTGGGTTTTGTTTAGATCAACCTAAGAGTGAATACAGTTTATATTGCATGTGAAAGACTGGAAATTTTGTTCAGAGGCCTCTTTATAAGGCTTGAGGTTGTTTTACGTGGCATAAATCTTGATACAGGACCACCGGCTTTACTTCCCTTCCAAAGGAAACCATGTCAAGGATTTTTACGGCCGAAAAATATCCATCGCCCTCTGCCAAGTTTGAACCCGTGACCTCGGGAACTAGAGGTATCCCTAGACAATGTTGCTAGCACCCTCACCTACATGTAGCTGCTGTGAAGAAAGTTCCCTGGCACACTGTAGTATGCTTTATCATAGCATAACTTACTATTTATTTAGTTTAGATGTAGTAATCAAGTATGTATTATGTATATTTGCTGTAAAGTATAAATAAATTATTCTGAAGAAGCTATATATGCATATACTGTATATTTGCTATGAATAAAGATCTTATCTGATCTATGTATTATTCCAATTTCCTGATTTTAATATTATAAAGTGGTGAATATAATGGAATGAGGGGGTCTACACCTTTTACTGTGAACCCTGAACCACACTGAGCCTTGGGGATACTTTACAGGTGGAAATCAGAGGTGAAGACGTGAATAAGGAATAGCTGGGAATCATACTCTCAGTATGACAGCTGGAACATCACTAAGGGCCATATTCATAGATTTCACGTTGGTCTGGACTATCTTCAGACTCATTTGGTCCGGACCAAAGGTCAATCATGTGTTTGACATTCATAGACGATAAAATGCCTTGGACCAAGAAAGG
This sequence comes from Deroplatys truncata, assembly GCA_030765065.1. NCBI lineage: Eukaryota > Metazoa > Arthropoda > Insecta > Mantodea > Mantidae > Deroplatys > Deroplatys truncata. The sequence continues at coordinate 185,948,662 of CM060980.1, forward strand.
CCGTGGTTCAGCAAGGAGAAAATGTTGCGCGACAAGTAGTTCTGCGCATGTGCAAATTCCATAGAGCAGTAAACTAACCACTGTTACTCTCTAGTTTTTAACGTTCTATGGTCGTTTCACAGCTGTTTTTCCATCGGTTCAGTGCTCACTCCTCACCCTCAGCAAAAAATGGAGATAACCAAGAAGCGTGCATTAAAACGGTTAGAAGAGGAAAATGTCCGTTTTCCTTAATGCAACAAATACTGGATATTATTCAAAACAAATCAGTTTTTACAAATACAAAAAAGAGGAAACATGGAGGGAGATAATATATAGGTAGTTTTGTGCATGATTTTAATCTATTGCCATCCCTCCCTTCTTGTAAACGTTTTTATCCACCAGATATACATTTTCATAGCATTGTTAATCATTTCAATAAGAATTTAACTTGCTGGGATATTAACTTTTAACGTTAAAATTACAGAATAAAATTGAATTTAAATAGCAAGCAATATTTGCAGTTATTAAAATGTATCTCATCCTGGATGTTAACCAAATAATTAAATACTGTGTGATAGTAATTATACAGAAATAATTACCTAATGAAATCTTGATATATCATAAATTTTCTGGGAATTTTAATCCTCTCCTCGCCGGGAAAATGTAAGTAAAGTCTGACACACTGTATTACATGGAACTATTTAGGGTTGTCTTAACGTAACTTAAGAATTTGGCAATATCAAACTTTTTCTTCCTGTTAAGTCAAGTTTAATGTCTCATGGTAATTACAACCCATTGGTGTGAAGCAGTAGTATGAAGTAATAAAAGAACAATCAAGATTCATTCCCATTGTGTTAATTGCATACTAATTAGACCTTTACTTTAGCAGCATTTATTAACTTCACGTTACATCCCGTCATATTACTTTAAGTTCATCGTAATCCCGGTTTAACAAAGGGAAGTCTAGCAATGGCACATGAAACATTAGTTATAATACAGCTCACTGACGCCTAAATAAGGTCAGTAGTGTTTTCTTGATACCCTCCTCTTGCATAATATGGAAGTGTTATTAGCATTTGCGTATCAATTGAGATACTTAAGCCTCGGTTATCGTCTCTGTCATATAGGTTAGGATGAACCAAGTTTATCAGCCTTCTAACCTTTGCTTTACTGAACCTGTATTTGTTTTGAAGTTTAGGTCATCATACTTTCCAATTATGTCTAATCTTGGTAGATAGTGTTACTCCATCGTCTGATTTTGTGAATTCTAAGCACAACAGCCACGCCCATATTCCATAGTTATCCATTTTGTAAAGATGATCTACCTTTAATCTACCCCTCTGAGGTAGATCAAAATTTGGTCTGGGTCAAGGAGCTTGATCCCCGGGCCAACGCAAGTCCATATCTATGAATAAGAAAATCAATGGTCCGCTATAAATCCACCGGAAGTAGCAAGTTGGTCCAGACCAAGATCGACTATGAATACCACCCTAAGCTACCATATACATCCCAAGTTATGGAACACACTAATGGAATATTCCTAAGTGCTCAACAAACTATCACCTGGTGATGTGCAATGAAGTCAAGGAGACGCAAACAGAGTCTCCTACTGGAAGCCGTGAGTTTCTCCAGACTCTCTCTCCTCCACAGTTCATTAGAAACAATCGCCTGACAGATGTGTGTGTTGGCATCTGCGTCGAACAGTGGAATTCCAAAGCAACAGTCTAGCACAGTCCAGTGATCTCGTTCGTCTTCCACTGGCACAACTTCATTGCTGACGTTATCCTTGCCTAAGTTGTCTAGTTCTTGTTCCAGTATGTCTGCGCAGTCCTCGCTAGTGAAACCATTTATTGGACTTCCCCCACTCCCATTTGCAGGGCTACCACCAGATGCTGCTGCTGCAGATACCCAATCCTCGACAATTCCTGTCGCTATAACTTCGTCGTAAGGTATTGTACCAGCACTCTGGCTGATGTTGGCCATCGTGATGAAGCCACAATTGTGTATTAGATCTAGATGCTCCGAGAGTTTACAAATCGCAGGATGTGTGCTCCAGTCAATTTTTGGCAACCCTGTAAAACAATAACCAATTTAAATGTATTTAAACATAGGAGTAGGGCTGAAAATATGTCTAATGTGTGTTTTTACTAACACATCACTAATGTACAAAAAAGAGCATATGTGAGAGAGAGAGAGGGAGAGAAGGGAAGGGAGAGAGAATGTTTTTAAGAATATGCCCTTAAAAGTTTTTATTTTTTTAAAAAAGACTAATGATTTTTATGTTAAAATACTACATGTTTAAGATATTTGCATGACTAATAAAATGTACTGTATTTGCGCAAATCTAATCCGCACCTTTTTTGACCAAATGTAGTATTCAAAATCGTGGTGTGCATGAGATTTGCTGGCGCATTAGATTTGAGTGCAAATCCATTCCGTAGAATGTAGTACTTGATTCAAATTTTTCGTTTATTATGTCACAATGGATTGCTGGAGTTAACATGCATCCAGAAACCCGTAACAAGCTAGCTGCTCATTTATCATTGGCCTGTTATTGAGTTATGATATCTTTATGCTGAAAAAAATGGTAATACAAAAGTGGGAAGGAAGTTCAATGTATCAGAGATCAATGTTCGCTGTGGCTAAAACAGAAATTGTCATTATTTGCTACTAAAGCTAGTAGGAAGAAATTTACGGATCCTCACAAAGGAATACATCCTGAAGTTGAAGAAACAGTGTTGGAATTTGTGCGTGAAAGGAGGAAGAATGGGGAACCTGTGACTAGTGACACTGTACGAAAGAAAGCTAAAGAGGAGGCTGAAGCTCTTGATCATCCAAAACAAGAGTTTAGGACTAGCCATGGATGGGTGGATCATTTCATGCAGTGGATGGGTTTATCTTTAAGACACCGTACAACAATGTGCCAGAAGCTCCCTGCAGATTTTGAGGACAAATTACAAATGTTTCAGTGGTATGTCATTTCACTTCAGAAGAAAAATAATGTTTCAATGGGACAAATTGGCAACGCTGATGAGACGCCAATTTGGTTTGATATGCCGTGGAACTACACTATTACTGAGAAGGGGACAAAGGAAGTTATCATCAAAGCAACAGGATGCGAAAAGCAATGCCTAACACTAATTTTGTTCCTTAACAATGTCACCTAACAATAGGGCGCTTTCAATTCTATAATCTGGTAGTTTATATATATATATATATATATATATATATATATATATATATATATATGATAAATCCATTGTTTTATTAAATAAATTTAAATAAAATATCTATCACCTATTTTCTGTCATTTATGCTTTTACATTCGATGCAAACCCTTTTTTTCATAATTTTAAGTTTCAAATATGGGACGCGCAATAGATTTGCATAAATATGGTATTTTTTTTTTAATTTTCTATGAACAACTTGTGAAGTCCTCTTGATTCTTAATGAATTTTGTGTAATTTTATATAAATGATAAATCATAAAAGATGGACAAAATCTTAAACAGACAAATGTAGATCTCGTTAAATCACAATACACATCAAACAATTTCTGTGGTAGTTATCATTTCTGAGATATTTGTTATTACTCTTAAATTTCTGTCGGTTCCAAACAAATTGCATCCTATAATGTTAACTTTAAACTGTTAATGATCTTTATTTAACACATTCACTTCTCCTGTTGTCATTTATATAATACCAACATAACTAATATATTTTATTTATTTATTTGTGCTAGCAATCTTGCTTAGAATATGGCTACACATCAGCCCAGGCTGTTATCTTGCCATATTCTACCCATATAACATAAAAATGATGATGATGATGATGATGATGATGATAATAATAATAATATAATAATAATAGTAGTAATAATAAATAAAAATACTAACAATAATAATGATAAATATAATAATATATCTTAACATCTCATGATGAAGTATAATTCCCATTTCTTTTTATTGACCATAACTATTTCTTTTTTACTTTAGACAGGTACTCTCTTACCTTTTTGTTATTCTTGTTAAAGATCTTGCTTAAGACTACTTTTCTGTCTAGTTTTAAGCATTTCCCATTTATGCCTTCCTTTCTCCAATGCTGTGTACCTTTACAATCAAACACAGTATGTTCCAAATCTTCTCTTTCCCCACATACTGGACACTGGTTCTGTGGGAACCCATTTCTCACTCCTTTTAGTCTCCATACACTTGCTCGTACCCAGGCTATACTCTCTCTTTGCTCCTTATTTGAATTGTCCACATACTCTTCTCTTGCCCATGCATTTTTTATTAATATGTATGATTCCAAGGAACTTTTCATCCCAATGCTACTAAATGTATTCTGTATCTCTATATCTTCAAACCTCCGCCTAGCTTCTTCCCAAAAACCCTTGACATTATTTTCCCTCCTTCTCCAAATTTCTCCCAGACCACTGTTTTCCAAGTTACGTTTGTATACTATAGCTCCACCAATTATTCTTTAAGCTCCTTTCTTGAAATTCCAGACACTGCCTCAACAAGTTCTTTTCTTCTAAATTTAATAGTCTATACGAATATTTGAGAGCTCTCTCCATTATTACCCCTTTTCTCCCCACTCTCTGCACTTCAATTACAGAAAACTCTTTACTGTGGTATTTGGCAAGCCTAAAACTTCTCTACAAAACCTCCTGTGTACCATATCTATCACTCCCCAGCCTCCATGCACTCCCCACATTTCATTTTCATATAGCATTTTTGCTTCAACTACCATGTTATATATTTTCTCTAGCCATTTAACATTCATATCTGGTATTCTATATTTGCACCCTCTCTTCTAATAGTACATTATAGAAATTCCTACTCTTTAGGTATTCCTTCTTTTCTTCCTCACTCCCTCCCTTTTTCCATCTTACTAATGCCTGCTTCATCACTTTAGTTGTTATTTTGCATTCCTCATCATACCACCCTATTTCCTTTATTACCGTGCCTCTCCCTTCACATCCCATACCCTGCTCTTCGCATTAACATACTGAAAGTACTAGTTACATTCTCTATTTCCTGGTTCCTTATAAATTCTTTATGAAGGCCCGCTTCCCTTCCATTCTTGCCAGCATCATTTGTTGTATTAAATCCTTCTTCAAGGCCCGTTGTTCCACTGATAAATCTCTGTTTATAAAGATATTGGTTCCTTTTAATAGCTTTGATTTCTTCAATACTTCATAAACAAACTGCACTGCACTGCACTGACGTAAATCTTGCAACTATCATTCTGGCTCCTCTTGATCTACCCACTCTAAATGCTTCTCTAATCTCCCAGCCCTGTAGCTTCAAACCAAGCTTTCCTTCTATTATCTCTCTGACCTTGTCTACAGGCCATACTCCATTCCTTTCTTTCACTCCTTCTATAACCAAATTAAATCTGCGGTGTTTCTCTTCCAACAGCTCTACTCTTCTTTTAACTTTCTGTACCTCATTTCTTATATCTTGCATTTCATTTTTAATCTCTTCCTTGATATCTATTAGTTCCTTTTCCACTCCATTAAGTTTATTTCCTAATTTCTCATCCATATCTTTTATGCTAGCCAAAATTTCTTCCTTCACGTTTCGATTTCCATTTGGCCCAGGGTTGATTTCAACTCCACCAATTACCAATAGTATTCCTATTACACATGTGAGAATAAACATGTTTACCATCTCTTCTGCACCACCTTTATTTATTTTAAATTCCTTCCATTTTAACTTGTTAAATGTTCCAATTCTTGCTCTGTGCACCTCAATACTAATTCCCATTGAGCCCTTCTTCTCTTCCACTCCAGGAGCTTCCTCCACACACATCCACTCTCTTCCACTGCTTGCTTAGCACTCTCCAACCAATATATAGTTACATTACATATATCAATGCGCAGTTTGGATTTTACAAGCCTACCTACATGTGTAGCGTTTTGCCATTAGAATGTGTGATAGAATGTTTTGTAAATCTATCAGATTCCCCCCCCCCCAAGTTTTATTTACTTTTAATGGCTGCTTTTGTATTAATTTGTGAAAGTATCTTAAGGGATGTCCTGATAAACCTGGCATTTTTGAGTGCATGCCTATGGATCTGACAAAAAAATGAATAACGAATTCCCATTTGAGAAAGTAAGTATTGAAAAATTTAAGGGAATAACAAGCAATATCTCGAAAATGGTTCACTCAACAACACAAATGTATATGACATAAATTGTGTATTTTAACATGATCTACATTTTTGTGTAGTAAAAGTTTGTTTATCTCTTATGGTTTACCAGTTATGCAAAAGTCGTTCACAATGAAGAATACTTTGGAGACATTCCCAGAAAATTCAAGATATACATTTTATTTGTCATGAAAGTATCTTAAACATATGATATTTTAATCAAAATCGTTAGAGCCATTTTTGAGAAAATTAAAATTTTCGAAAAATGTTCCATGTAAAGGGTAATCTGGGGTGGGGGGATTTTCTTGAAAACCTTCGTGTCGCATCTCTGGAAGATACTGAACCTAAATATCAAGTTTGGTGTTCATCCGACTGTTCCTTTCTGAGTTATGCTGTTCACAGACACACACACACAGACACACACGGACATGTTTCTAAAATGCTTTTTTTGGATTCAGGGGGCCTCAAAACATATATTTCCGGTGAAATCTCGGTATCAAATTTTTGGATGGAATACTATACTTCCCCTAGTTACTACACGTAGTAGAGAAAGTAATATGTTTAGTCCATATAAGACTTAAAAAGTACAGTTGTAATATATTACATGAAATTAACCCAGTTTCCCAGATAACAAGCAAGAGCAAAGCCAGAACACCACAAAACTGTTTGGAATAGGAGTCTATAAGCAAGTAAGCAGCATCTTGGCCACTGCCCTGGATTCCATTATGGTTTTACACCATTTCTAATTGCTTTAAAAAGTAAATAAAAATATAAAGACAGGGTATCTATTTCCTCCTGCTGTTTGCAGTCAACTATATATTTATCTCCTCTGGTTTCCGGCTTTGGAATGTGCCTGGGTTTGATCCTACCCACTGGGGTGTGGATTTTAAGTACTGGGTATAGGACTGGTACCACAAGCATCATAAGGAAAGAGAGCTGCAATAGGCAGCGATCCTGGCCTCATGAGCCAACATTACATGCGTGATACTGGCCACATCACCTCTCTGTATCGGTTCGCCTGAGGTGGCAGTAGGGTTGGGAGGCCCATGCCCTTCACAGGCTGTAGCGCCACAGATTTATTTATTTGCATATGTACATTTCACTGTAGTATTTATTTTAGCTAGTAAAATTTCAAAGCCCTTGTCCTCAGTTTGAAAATATTTAGGTATAACCGTGATTCAAAGACTCTATATCTTGTTATATTGGCACAAGATCTTGAATTCTGACGACGATAATTTATTACAACAATGTCTAAAATACCAAGAAACAAGTTTAAAAAATACGAGATGGGTAAATGAACTAAGAAATAACCTTGAGAATAATGGCATGGGAGATGTTTGGAGGAAAAGAGAGGCAAATCACAAAGGTTTTTGGAAGAGTATTACAAGAAGATTTGAGGACATCGAGATACAACAATTATTTAGTCAGATAACTGAGAAGAGATCTTTGATTTTTTATGTTAACATAAAAAACACTGGAAAGAGAGAAATATGTAGACAACACAAATAAAGAAGAAAGAGGAGGTATAGCATGGTTAAGGGCAGGAATATGGAGGCTAAAAGGGAAGCGAAATGGCTATGCACAAGGTGAATGTCCATTATGCGGGGAAAGTGAAGATATACAACATATTATATTTGAATGCAAAGTAACAGAGATTTGGAGAAAAGAGAGTTTATGGAATGAATAGGAATAAAGATATATATAAAATTTTAGATAAAAACTGTAAAAATATGGGTAAATACTTAATGAAAGTAAAAAATAAATGGATATGGATGGTTAAAAGAGGAAAAATAATGTAAATAAAAATAAATATAAGAACTACTAAATGTATTAACATGTAACTGTAATTCACAATGACTGCTCATCTTAGTGGCCAGGGCCAAATAGAGAAGGCAGTCTAAATATGTAATAACTTAGTGCTCAAATAAATTATTTATTCATTCATTCATTATCTTGTTATAATTGCCCTAAATTTTGTACTGTTTTCAACCAAATCTGGAATGTGTCAACAAATTTTTTCAAACATTATATATAAAATCTCAAATATGTATTGCAGCAGTTGATGAGTTGTTTCATGCACAAGGAAGGACAAAGTGATGCTAATAAGTGCGTCAACAGTAGCACATGCAACTAAAAACAACTCAAGTGACAACTTACAATTAAATTTGCCACATTTTGAAGGTGATTCCTCCAAGTATTTGGATTGTATTCTAACTATGGATGAAGTTTGGATACATTACAACAATCCAGAAACAAAAGAACCATCAAAAGATCCTCTCTGTTTCTTAGAATAAACAAGGAATAATGACAGATTACTTAGAACAGGATAAAACAGTGATGGAGACATATTATTTGTAACCATATCACACTTATTTCTGTATTTGTTGATTATTTTTATTATGTATATATGGCTAATAACCACATAACCAGCAGCTATGGAGTTCAGTTGTGAGTCAGTGCATGTCGAGTGGCGACAGCAGAGTGAGTCGTGTCAGTCAGTACGACAGAGTTGAATTGCATTGGTCAGTGAGCGAGTTGGCAGGTGAGTTTCTCATGCAACACCAAGAGCGATCCTCCAAGCAGGTTGGTGACGGTTTCTGTGATGTGCAGTGAAAGCTACTGTAGAGTGACAGTTGTGGAGGTCATGTGTTCAACTCTCGAGTAAAATGAAGAGGCTGTATCATGAAGGAAGTGAAGTGACGAGGAGGAGGAGGAGGAGGAGGAGGAGGAGGAGGAGGAGGAGGTGTGGACTTTAAGGGCCCGTCGACAGCTAGGTCATTTGGGCCCAAAGAAAAATATAAAGACAGATAAAACTGAAAATGGTCGACCTAAAAACGCATTAGAAGAGACTAAAAACAAAATAGTCGTAAGACCATAAATGGGGTTAAAAGAGAATAAAATCCAGGAGTAAAAGTATCGGTAAAATGGAATAAAATCTAAGCTAAAAACACAAAACTAAAAGGCAAGTTATACCTGTGGAAAAAACCCAATTTTGGTGACGAACCGCAGGGTCTGCCTTACAGCCACTGGGTTATCGCCTAAAACTGAGGGCAGCGTAAAACCCAGGCCATAAAACTGACAATCAGGGGCGTATTTCGGACAATCAAACAGTACATGGGACACAGTAAGCGGCACACCACACGTGGAACAGACAGGGGCCGGGGCACCACGCAGAAGATAACCGTGTGTGGCGCGCGTATGCCCGATTCTTAGGTGGGTCAGAACTACTTCTGACCGCCGTGATCCCCAACAGGAAGTGGACCAGGGTTGTACGGTGTCTTTGATTGTCCGGAATTGAGTACCAGCCAGAGACACCCATGAGAGCTGCCAAGCTAAAAACAGAGGACGATAGAAGTACCGCCTAACATCCGTAGAAGGCACAGTTAAGGTGGAAAACTCCGGCAAACGGCATGCGGCCTTAGCAGCTGCATCCGCCTCCTCATTGCCAGGAATTCCCACATGGCCTGGAGCCCATGTAAAAACAAACTGGTATCCGCGACAGATCAACTGAGATAAAAGTGTTTGGATCTTTAAAATCAAGGTGGAGGAGCCGATAAACTGTTGCAGGCCCTGGATGGCGCTCAGAGAGTCGGAGCAAATAATAAAACGGCCAGGGACAAACTAGGAGATAAAAAGCAAGAAAGAGAAGATGGCAAATAGCTCGGCCGTAAAAACTGAACTGGCGTCTGGAAGGCGAAATTTGTGAGCCCCACTGTCATAGATAAAACCGCACCCTGTGCTACCATTCACATGGGTGAAGTGACGAAGAATTGAACTAGTTCACCTTAGTGAAGTGAACTCCCAGTGAAGGTAACTACATAAAAAACGAAAAAGTCACAGTGAGGACTGAGTGACAATTGAAAGACTGGACAAAGTCACACTGGTGTCAGGAGTGGGATTAAAAAGCCAAGATGGAGGAAATGTTTAAAAAATTATTGGCCAGAATGGAGATGAGAAGTGAAATGAAGGCCGAAATGGAGAAGATGTAGACAAAAATGGAATACACAGTGGAGAAGATGGTGATGGAAATGAAGAGGTGAAAACAGACCGTGATGGAGAAATTGAAGTCTGATTTCGTTGGCGACATCAACTTTGTAGAATCTTGAGATAAAGGCAAGCCCTGAAACATGACTTTGCAAAGGAGTTAAAATATACTAAATCTGACATGAGGATAACATTAATGTGGTGAAGGAGTGTCAAGATCAGCAAAGAAAATGGCTAGATGGACAGAGGAAACAAGGCAAGAGGATGAAGCCGCAATGGACGAACATCTAGACCAGCAGATCACGGAGTGTACTGCAGCCTTATGCCCAGTCACATTGCAACCTGCAGTTGGTTGCAATGTGATTGGCAGACCTTAAGGAGGAAGCAGCTAGAGGACTGAGACAAGGCCCGACCCTGAAGGATAAAAAATCTGCCATATGATCCACATGGGAGGATGTTTCTCCCAAAGGCCCGAGCTATGAGAGCTATTGGATGCGGCGGGACTCCCTGGTGCTCAGAAACAGTGTGCTGAAGTAAGTGTGGGAGTTCCTAGCCAGAAGTACTAGGGTGTAACAGCTGGTGCTCCCAAAGAAAACAGTAAAGAAAGTCCTCCAATGCCAACACTTAGGGAGGCGGCTGGATGTGAATGAGACCCCAACAAAGCTATGTCGCCAATTCTATTGGTTTCATGTTCAAAGAAAGAGAAAAGGTGCCCTCCATGCAACATCCTCGCCCCTGTCGCACATCCAATGTCGGCTCCAAGGGAAGCTGGTGGTAGTTCATTTGATCGCCGTGCTACAGTTCGTGGAGCTGTCCAGGATGAACAGCACTAGGAGGGAGCTGTGTGGTGCAGCAGCTACAGCCCAGGGTTATTGGGAGGTTGATGCCGAGCCATCCAAGTAAACAACAATAATGCCGCTTTCCAGCGTATACCCTGGATGTGCTATCAGAAAAGAACTAGAGCTTTCTGGAAGCTTTATCTCCCCCCTCCTCCAGAAAGTGTGTCGAAATAGTTCTAGGACGCTCGAGAACCTTCTGTGGAAGATTTCAAGGCCTATATAAGTGAGCGCTATCATTGGCAGTCAGTTAGTGCGAGTTCATTGTGAGTCACCATGTAGAGTGGCGATAGCAGAGTGAGTTTATCAGACAGTGCGACAAGGTTGAGTTGCATTGGTCAGCAAGCGAGTGAGTTTCCCATGCGACATCATTAGCAATTCTCCGACCGAGTTGGTGACGTGGAGTGAGTGCTATTGTGGAGCAAAAGAATTAAACTAGTTCACCTCAATGAAGTGACATTAGTAAACTGAACTCTCAGTGAAGGTAACTACATAAAAAACCAAATAGTTAGAGTGAGAACTGAGCAACAGTTGAAAAACTGGAAAAAGTCACAATATGTTTGATTTGCTTGGTTATGCATATTTTATACGTTTAACTTGTTATTGAAAACTATATTGTTTTATGTGGCAATTGATGTTTTGTGCATAATTACTCTATGTGAATAACTGACTACACCTTTGACAGCTTACTTATACGAGGGTGGTCTGAAAAGTTTCTGACCTAATAAAGATACAAGACATTTTTTCAGAACTTTTTTTTTTATTTTTCAACATAGTCTCCTTGTAACTCTACACACTTCTCCCAGCGATGCTGCCATCTCTGTAACCCATCCAAATAGTACTCTGCATTTTTCTCTGCAAAATAATTGTTCACAAAGGTGATTGCCTCTTCATTTGACGAAAATCTCTGTCCTCCGAGCGCAATTTTCAGATGAGGGAACAAAAAGAAGTCGCTTGGGGCTAGATCTGTGATTAAGGCAGATGGTCAAGCAGTTCAAACCGTAATTCATGGATTTTCGCCATTGCAACCGCTGAGGTGTGAGAAGGTGCATTGTCTTGGTGAAACAGGATTTTCTTTTTCTGCAAATGTGGCCGTTGTTCCGCCTTGAGCTTGTCAAGTAATGATGCGTAGTATGCTCCTGTAATGGTTTTTCCTTTTTGAAGATAATCAATTAAAATAACGCCATGACTATCCCAAAAAAACAGTCGATATCACTTTCCCAGCCGAAAAAACAGTTTTTGCTTTTTTTGGAGCCGGTTCCCCTTTTGCAGTCCACTGTTTGGACTGTATTTTTGTTTTGGGCATATAATGGTGTATCCAAGTTTCATCTACAGTAATTAATCGGCGCCAAAACTCGGATTTATTGCGCCTAAACTGAGCCAACAGAGCATTGGAAATGTTCATTCGAACACGTTTTTGGTCAAACATGAGCCAACGCGGCACCCAATGTGCGGACAACTTTCTCGTCTAAATGTTGATTTAATATGTGACAAACACGTTCTTTTGACATGTTCATAGCCTCTGCTATCACTCTCACTTTAATTCGGTGGTCGTCTAGCACCATTTGGTGAACTTTGGCGATGTTTTCGTTGGTAGTTGCAATTTTTGGACGTCCCGAACGTTCATCGTCTCCCAAGCTCTTATGGCCACGTTTAAATTCAGCTGCCCAAAATTTCGCTGTGGTAAATGATGGTGCAGAGTCCCCATACACAGAATCCAACTCATCTTTGATTTGCATAGGCGTATTGCCTTTCAAAAACAAATATTTAATGACAGCTCGATACTTGATTTTGTCCATTTTCATAAAAACACTCACATCACCTCACTCAAACGACTGTTACATAACAACTGAGCATCCAAAATGGCTGAAACTTTGGTAAGTAACTGTCAACGGATGAACAACGAAATTCACTAGCTTTTATTTACGAGTGCTGCCATCTTCATGTTGAGGTCGGAAACTTTTCAGACCACCCTCGTATAAAGTTCTCAGGTTGCTACGATAGAAAAGAAGCTTTTCTAAAAACATTCTTGACAGTCACTCCATACAAGAAAGCCATACTGGGCATAACCCCAAATTATTTACATCACACTGAATGTGAAGTTATAATTTAAACCTTGAATGTAAACCGGAGATGTAATAAGATTTATAAACAATTAATTCAACAATATAATTAAATTGAAACTCAGAATAAGACTTATCATTCTAAATAAAGAAAACTTATACACTGAATTCACATCACTACCAAAAGGTGATATCACTCATTGATCTGCCGGATAGCTGCTGAGAACTCATATTATTTATTAATACATTTCCAAAATATTACATCATGTTGTAAAACATGACTTGAGGAAATAAAATTACAATTACAATGGTGCTCCAATGGGTGGGGCTTTCATAATTCATATACAGGGTGGACCATTTAAGTTGAGACCGTACAATATCTCCAAAGCTAAGCGTTGTAGAAAGAAATGTCTTTAATAAAAGTTGCTTGATATTATGGAGGAAATTAATTTACCTTCTAATATGGCAGAATATTGCAATGGGTTTAAACTCCATAAATAAAGATGATAATAACAAATGCCATTAGTCGTGTTTTGTTTGGAGGACGTTATGTTGGCCATTTTAGGGCCAATTTAATTCTTTTAAATGGGAACCTACATTTTGTATATATTTTTTCATTAGAAATTGGTTTATAAGAAGATCTTTATTTTGTGATGAGGAATAACGAAAGAAAATAAAAAATGTTGGTTCCCAATTACAAAACGTAACTTGACTCTCAAATGACCATCCATACCTTGTCCAACCATTCATTACGCTCTTCGTACATAGCCATTCAGAATGTTCGTTTTTATTTACATTGGTGTAAGAACAATTGTAAAGTGCTTTACACAAATGTTGTTTAGTTTTCTATGAGGTGTGAGAAAACAACATAAAAAAGTAGGTTCCCATTTTAAAAAATTTAATTGACTCTAAAATGACCATAACATCCTCCAAACAAAACAGGACTAATGGCATTTACTTTCCCCATAATATCAAGCAACACTTAGTTTTGGAGATATTGTACAGTATCAACTTAAATGGTCCACCCTATATATTACATCATATTCTACTTTGCTAACTAAGTTTGGGTACAAATGTTGGAAACATTTCCAAACAGCTGTTTTTGCAAGACATTGCAGCTGTTCAGTAAGTCCTTGACACAATTCAGAAAATTAATGAAGTTGACATCGAACTGACTGCTTGTCGTTTGCATTCCCCAGCTTTAGCCCCTTCAGACTATTATCTATTTCCAAAACTAACTGAAACTGTTAACCTACCTTCCTTATGATGCTGCCGACCAAGTGAAGGGAATGGAACTAAAACTGTCTCTGCTCCACGGTTGACTCCGTAGGCCTGCAAATCACCATAACATTAGAGTCAAAACATTCAAGTTGTATGGTAGTGATTATCTCATTTCAGTAAGCAGTACCTGAACAAGAACCGCAGAATGGCACAGTGCATCATTGAGGGTGAAGACAATGTTGGAAACTGGCAGAACTCCTGGGTCATGTCCCCACATGGTCACCAGTAACTTATCACATGACCGGAACATCTGGGGCAACGTTTTCACACGTGTCCCTACAATCATTTGGTTTCAAGTTAACAACATCTACTATAAGTGACATCATGGTTATTCACTCCCATAATTTTACCCTATCATGCATTGTTATTAGAGAAATTATCCATGTATGGTGTGAGGGGAGTAGCACTAATGTGGTCTAAATCATATCTAGATAACAGGAACAATCAGTTGAAATTGAACATTTTGATAGAGAAACTGGTGAAGTCAAAACTTGGCTTTCAAGTAGTAGTACAATAAAATACAGGGTACCTCAAGGATCGGTTCTCAGACCTCTTATCTATCTTATACATAAATGACTTGGCAGATAATGTAAATAATATGACAGGTATAAATTTAAGACTTTTTACTGATGATACTTAAAGGAGAGAGCAAGAGTGATCCAAATCCGCATATAGATAAAAACTTGAAATACATTTTTAACTGGTTCAATGTAAATGTGCTGGTATTGACTAAAGAGAAAACAGCAGCTCTGTGTTTCCATAATAAGATGAATAAAAATGAAACATATTCAAGATTAACTTTGGGACAATGCCAAATAAATTACCATATTTACACGAATCTAATGCGCAGCCTCATATTTGAAACTTAAAATTATGAAGAAAGAAAAAAAAAAAGGTTTGTATCAAACGTAAAGCGCATCAATGATAGAAAATAGGTAATAGGTATTTTCTTCAAATTTATTTAATACAACAATAGATTTATCATATACCGGGTGTTTCAGAAATACTTTTACAAACTTCGGGTATGGGTTCCTCACACCAAATGAAGGAAAAAAGTTCATATGAACATATGTCCCATAATCCTTGGTTTTCGCGTTATTCCTGTCACAATGAAAGTGTGAGTTTAACGGCCTTCGGGGTCCAACCTCAAAACTTCATTTCTCTATGCATTCATAGAAGGTGTTGACCCATTGTACTACATATGGTAGATGGCGAAGTGTTGACATGGAGACTTGTTTACGTTTGTCATTTGTCATTAGTCTGTCTTCAACGTTTCAATTGTGTACATGTAGTGAGTTAACTGCACGTGTTTCGTTCCACCATGGCTGGATATTCATTTCGTGAACAGGCAGACATGATTTTTATGTATGGTTGCGCGAATGGTAATGGACGCGAGTCTGCACGGCTCTATCAGATGGAGTTTCCAGACAGAAGACAACCGAGTCATCCAACCTTTGTCGCTGTTTATCGTCACCTTGCTGAGACAGGAACCGTTGCACCATGGACTATTGATCGAGGAAGACCAAGAATTGTTCGTACGCCGGAATATATGATGCACTGACTGGTATCTACCATTACTGATGGATAGGCAGAGGAGGACCACTTCAATGGCCTGCACATTCTCCCAACCTCAATCCTGTGGATTTTTATCTCTGGGGGCATCTTAAATCATTGGTTTATGGAGCAGCCATCCCGGATGCAGAAATGCTTCATCGACGTGTCGTGGAAGCCTGCGAAACCATTTGATACCATCCCATGGTTTTTGACAGGGTGCAACATTCCATGATTCGACGAGTACAGGCATGCATAGAAGCAAGAGGAGGACATTTCGAGCATTTATTACGAGTTTTGTGTGTTATAAGTGTATCACTGTGTTGAACACCTCCTAACGAGCAAACAAAGGATTATGGGACATATGTTCCTATGAACTTTTTTCCTTCTTGTGGTGTAAGGAACCCATACCCGAAGTTTGTAAAAGTATTTTTGAAACACCTGTATATAAACTATCAGATTATAGAATTTAAAGTACCCTATTGTTAGGTGACACATTGTTAAAGAACAAAATTAGTGTTACATGCTGTTTTTTGCACCCAGTTGTATTGATGATAACTTCCTTTGTCTCCTTCTCAGTAATAGTGTAGTTTCACGGCATATCAAACCAAATTGGCATCTCATCAGCATTGCCTATTTGCCCCATGGACATTTTTGTTTCTTCTGAGGTGAAATGATATACTGCTGAAACGTTTGTAGTTTGTCCTCAAAATCTACAGGAAGCTTCTGGCACACTGTTGTACAGCGTCTTAGAGATTAACCTGTCTGCTGCATGAAACGATACACCCATCCACGGCTAGCCTTAAACTCTTGTTTTGCAATATCAAGAACTTCAGCCTCCCCTTTACTTTCCTTCATGTAGTGTCACTGCTCACAGGTTGCCTGTTCTTCCTCCTTTCACACACAAATTCCAACACTGTTTCTTCAACTTCAGGATGTCTTCCTTTGCAAGGACCCATAAATTTCTTCCTACTAGCTTTAGTAGCAAATAATGACAATTTCTGTTTTCGCCACAAGCGAACATTGCTCTCTGATACATTGAACTTCCCTCCTGCCTTTCTATTACTTTTTTTTTTCAGCATGAAGGATTACTTTACACTTTAAAAAAGCATCATAAGACATTCTTCTCTGTTTGCCCTTGCCCTCCATATTGTAACTAAAAACACTCAATAATAGGTCAATGTTAAATGAGCGGTTAGCTTGTTGCGAGTTTTCGGATGCATGTTAACTCCAGCAATCCATTATGACGTAATAAACGAAAAATTTGAATGAAGTTACTGGCGTTCTACAGAATGGATTTGCATTCAAATCTAATGTACATCATGATTTTGAGTACTACATTTGGTCAAAAAAGGTGTGCATTAGATTCGCATAAATACAGTATGCAAAAACAAAAAAATTCTTAGGTTTAATAGTAGATGAAAATTTGAGTTGGGAACCACACATAGAGACATTGGCAAAAAAACTGAGTAAAATGTGCTTCCTAATAAGTGCAGTCAAATGCATATCTACTTAGAGCAGTATACTTTGCATATGTCCATAGGCTACTACTGTCCATTCCAAACCAGAGTGCCTTTCACTGAAAACAAACTCTTTGTATTATCCGCGCTAAAGTAGTTCGCAATCACTGCCCCTAATGGCCGCTTGTTCCCCTCTCATGTGCTTGTTGAACACTGTTTAAATCTATAAAAATACACCGTGTGTGAGAATCATAGTTCAAAATGCAACTTGAGGTAACAATCGATTTTATAAGCATGCGGCAATGAACATTTTACTTACGTTAATCACAATCCTCGGGCAAAAGTGCAACACCCAACTCCGAAGATGACTCAGATGCCATATTGGAACCAAAACTACTCTCCAAAATAATGACAAGCTTATTCACAATTCCACAGCAATGTCACACTTAAAACAAGTTCCCACATTTTATTCTATTCTATGTTCTATTATGTCTGATTATATTCCCTGCTCGCTTTGGTTACACTTCTCACTGAAACGCCTGTAAAATCCGATATTAGTTTCATAATATACACTAATGCAAGTGTCGGGTATTTTTCTAATAGTGAGTTGAATATATGAAGTATTGTTTGTTTTTCGCCACTTTTTAACTGTTTCCCACTTTTGTGTTTGAACAGTTTATTCGCACTACATGCACTCCTCTGCCATGTGAACTCAAATACCAACTGACTAAATCACAAGACTTGATCTGAGCTGAGCATATGTGTGTTACCGTATTATGAATGACTGTTCGCTTATCATATTTCCTGTGTTAGTCAAAGTGTTTATTCGATACTCAGATAGCATCTCTGGGAATTCATTGCTGCATTTCTTGTATATGTAAGATAGTGGCAGTCATGCATACGTTGGTATTAACAAACAAGATACTCTCGGCATTAGCGCAACAGCAGACGAAAATCATATTTTGTAATCTTTTAACAGCTAGTATACATCCATTACTCTTAACGAGTTCTTATGCTAACTGCAATAAAATGTGCTGTTCTATACCTTTCCTGCACTAATATTTCATAATATATGTATTAAGGAACTATTTACTTTGGCGTAAGAGTGTGTTCTTGGGTTCGTGACAAGCAGAAGCATGTGCTTATGTTTACATCAGAGGGAACTCTGGTTTGGAATGGACAGTAGTGTATGGTGTTATTTTCTGGGGAATTCCAAAGATAGTATGAAAGTATTCAAAATACAAAAGAAAATAATTAGAATTATGGCAGATCCCTCAACTACAACTAGTTGCAAACCATACATTAACAATTAAGCATTTTACCTTTGGAAGTATCTACATATATGAAACACTTATTTGAAAGCTCACTTAAGTTTATTGAAAACAAATTGAAGTCCGTATATGTAACACTAGAGCAAAGCATAATTTATTTGTAACTTCACACAGGACTAAACACTATGAAAACAGCTTCAGATATGCTGGTGCATATCTGTATAACAAATTACCTGAATATATAAAAAATACTGATTCACAAAAAAAATTTAAAACAACATTATTGAACTTCTTAAAAGATCACAACTTTTATACTGTAAATAAATTTCTAAATCTGTAATTATTGTAACTTTTCACCTGATGTAAATAATATATATTATATTTGATGTATCCTACAACATGCACATGTTTTAATGGATGAAATGAAACTGAAATGAAGACAGTGTCTGTGTTTTATTTTCCACTGCATGCTTGTTTTGTATAACATACTTGCAGAATCATAATTTTGCATTCAAATATGGTTGGGAGCATTCATAATTATTTTGCAGCAGGGCAAACTGGATGCAGGCATTCTGAGAGACTAGAAAATAAAGGAGTGCACATAGGATCTGCAATGGTCAAGGTGCTTAGTATGTCGATACCCCCACCCATTTTAAACCTAACCTAACAGCAACTGTTCAAATAACAACAGTTTAGGAACAGCAGATTGAGAAAACAATGCATACTCCTACTCAAGTTTCAGCAACACACCAGTTTCACACCAACTGGGATTATGTATCAAGCTGGCCATAAATAGCAAACAGTTTTAAATCTGCTAACAGTAGAATAAGGGAGTAAGCCAACAGATGGTGAATTTATTTAAAGCTCCATACAAGGAGAACACATTTTGTGTGAAAGTAGGAGTAGGATTGGTGACAAAAGAAGTAAACCAAAGGAAGGGATTACGACAAGGATGTAAGTTAAGCCCAGTGTTATTTAATCTGTATATTGATGATATCCTCACTGAGATAGGAAGAAATAATAATTGGTTGCCTGTGATAAATCAGGTATCAATCCCTGGGTTATTATTCGCTGATGATTTATAGGATAGGATCAGTTTCAACGATTGGTCTGAAGCAGTCCCTACAGTAAATGAATAAATACTGTGATGAATGGAACCTGAAAGTAAATCAAGAGAAGACTCAAATTATAGTGTTTAAGAAAGGTGCCAAACTGGACAAGTATGAAAAGTGGAAGAATGGAGAGAAGGAATATAAAGTGGTTAGAGAGTGTATATACTTAGGGGTTAAAATGGATGGGGGTGGAAAATGGGAGAAACAGAAGAAACTGGTATTGACAAAGAGGAAAGGGGCAATGTCAGCGATTGGAGGGTGCAAATATAGAATACCAGATATAAATGTTAAATGGCTAGAGAAAATATATAACACAGTAGTTGAAGCAAAAATGTTATATGGAAGTGAAATATGGGGAGTAGAACGAGGCTGGGAAGAGATAGATATGGTACATAGGAGTTTTTGTAGAGAAGTTTTAGGCCTGCCAAATGCTACAGTTAAGGAATTTGCTCTAATTGAAATGCAGAGAGTGGGGGGGGGGGGAAGGGGTAATAATGGAGAGAGCTCTTAAATATTGGTACTGACTATTAAATTTAGAAGAAAAGAACTTGTTGGGGGTTTGGAATTCCAAGAAAAGAGCTTAAAGAAAAATGGGTGGAGTTATAGTATAGAAACTAATTTGGAAAATAGTGGTCTGGGAGAAATTTGGAGAAGGAGGGAAAATAATGTTAAGGGTTTTTGGAAAGAAGCTAGGCCGAGGTTTGAAGATATAGAGATACAAAATTTATTTAGTAACATTGGGAAGAAAAATTCCTTGGAATCATATATATTAATAAAAAATGTATGGGCTAGAGAACAGTATGTGGATAACTCAAATAAGGAACAAAGAGAAAGTATAGCCTGGGTACGAGCAGGTGTATGGAGACTAATAGGAATGAGAAATGGGTTCCCACGGAACCAGTGTCCAATATGTGGGGAAAGGTACACAGCATTGGAGAAAGGAAGCTATAAATGGGAAATGGTTCAAATTGGACAGGAAAGTAGCTTTAAGCAAGATTTTTAACAAGGATAGTAAAAAGGTAGGAGAGTACCTGTCCAAAGTAAAAAAGAAATGGTTATGAACAATAAAAAGAGATGTAAATTAATTTCATCATGTGATGTTAAGTTATGTAATTATATTATTATTATTATTATTATTATTATTATTATTATTATTATTATTATTATTTGTTATAATTAAAGAGTAGAATGTGGTAAGATAACAGCTTGGGCTGATGTATAGCCATATTCTAAGGAAGATTGCTAGCACAAATAAATAAATAAATATATATAAATAAATAAAATAAACAGTAGAGTAGCTATCTAAGGAACAGAAATGTGTCATACAATTTGTCACCTCATTTATATTCTAAAGTGGTTTTACTTTAAGTTTAAAGGAGTTGTAAACAAAGAGACATGTGACAAGAGAGCACCTCATTGGCTGGTGGGCAAACTACAGCTTTTTCCCGCTTAGCATGTCGTCTCTTCCTTTACATAAGACAGTTTGGTTCACATTATAGCATTTTGTGGTTATTCTCGTGCAGAGAAATTTAAAAAGTCCATTATTGTAAGAGTTCAATTTGTGAAATAAAATATGTTTATTCAGATTCACCTATAACTGAATGAATCATTATAGCAAAGGGTTTAAGAGGGTTTCCGAATAAGCCACAGTGTACTTTTGCAACGTGTTGAGAAAATGAGTGTCTAGGCTGAGAATCCTCTGCCATTGTGGAAAACATAAATGCGGGAAATAGAAAGAAGACAATTGCATTAAATGCTTTTAACAAAGTCTGTGAAACGTACCCACCTTTAATCGACAATAAATATTGTAGACCATTATTTAGCAATAATTGACCTTCTTTGTTAGTGATGTAGAATTGTTGCTCGCAGTGCTTGGGATGCGTTTGTTTTCTGTGGTTTTCTAACCTATAGTGCTATTCATTTTCTTAACTTGTTGACTCAAAAGGTTAAACCAAAAGTGGTATACTGATATTAGTATTAAATGAATGATTTCTATAGCCTGAAGTTAAAAACAGTTTAATCAAATATCTTTAACCATAGATGCAAAACTGTTCAGGTACAGCTTTTATTTGTCTACTCTTAGTATTGTGTGTTAGAAGTTTAGGATGTAAGGCAAAATATAGGAATAAAGGCTGGTTCACAACCAACGAGAATGGTAACCAGAAAAAGAACGAGAAAGTTGAAATACATGTATTCAAATGGGAATGTTCAAAACTGACGGGAAGCCTTCCCGGGCTGCGGGAACGGGAAAGAAGAGTTGCCTAACTTTTAACTTTATTGTTCTCGTTCCCAGGCATGGCATATTAGATCCCTATTGTGCATATTAGACTCTTCACTCTAGAGGTTATTCTAAGCGGCCGTGACATGCAACAGCCGCTAGTGCTCTCTATAGTCGCAAGCTGGAAACATGAAACTGGGAGGAATTAGTAGTAAAGTGCTTCCTAACCTCATCCCAACACCCGCAAATCTAATCAGCATTGGTTCCTCTGGTGAAGGGGTCATTTGTAGTTTGTTTATATGCAACTCAAAACTGGCTATTACCTAAAAACAATGGCAAAAGCTACAAAGAACAGCTAAAACCGATGGAAATGAAAAAAGAACAGTAAACAATTTTAATGTATGCCATTAAATAAAGGAATGAAAGTTTGGCACAACTAGAGGGATCGGAAATGTAATGAATATGCATTTAGATAATGTTTAATCTATCGAATTTTGACGTTGGCTTGGCTAAATTGGAAGTAGGTGAAAAAATGTCATTGGTCAGTTAAAAACAAATGAAATCCCAATGTGCAAAATCAACTTTCACTTTGTGATCGATATGCATTCCTGTTCTCGTTTCCGTTCTGGTTACCATTCTTAACCATGCCTTAAGACATACAATGTTTAAAAGCTAATGATCCCCAAGCTGCGCAATATACTGTATTCGCATTCTGTCTGAAGCAATTTTTACTTTCTCTACTACGTATAGTAAGTAGGGGAAGTATTGCATTCCACCCAAAAATTCGATACCGAGATTTCGCCGGAAATACATGTTTTGAGACCTCCTGAAACCAAAAAAAGCATTTTTGGAAACATGTCCGTGTGTGTGTCTGTGTGTGTGTGTGTGTGTGTCTGTGTGTCTGTGTGTCTGTGAACAGCATAACTCAAAAACGAACAGTCGGAGAAGCACCAAACTTGGTATTTAGGTTCAGTATCTTCCAGAGATGCGACACGAAGGTTTTCAAGAAAATCCCCCCACCCCAGACTACCCTTTACATGGAACATTTTCCGAAAATTTTAATTTTCTCAAAAATGGCTCTAACGATTTTGATGAAAATATCATATGTTTAACATAATGTCATAAGAAATGAAATGTATATCTCGAATTTTCTGGGAATGTCTCCAAAAGTATTCTTCATTGTGAACGACTTTTGCATAACTGGTAAACCATAAGAGATAGACAAAATTTTACTACACAAATAATGTAGATCGCGTTAAAATACACAACTTATGCCATATACATTTCTTTTGTTGAGTGAACCGTTTTCGAGATATTGCTTGTTATTTCCTTAAATTTTCCAATACTTATACTTTTTCTCAAATTCGTTATTCATTTTTTTATGTCCTGAACTTGCAAAGAGAATGGAATGCGCCGCATAGCAACCAGCGTTAAAATATTTGACTATCGCTTAAAAGCTACCATATTTCCCTTGCATCTACAAGAAAAGTACCAATAAGATTGACATCTCGATATCTCGATTAACATGAAGCATATGGAGAATAGGCGTTTGTAAAATTAGATTGTACAAGAGTAGAGAAAGTCATGTGAGTGTAACACATCAGATTTTTTCTCATGGGTACTTCATTCCTGTCCTCCTCCACGTGGTGCTGCCATGTGCTCGGTGGTGTGAAAAGTTTTGTTTACTTCTCCTTTCAACATATAGTGAAAAAGGTATAATTAGGGTATTCAAAGTATAACTATTTCAAGATATATTCCGAGTTTGTACAATTCACCCTATAAGGTTTATTCTTATTCTTTTCTGATCAACCCTTATTTTTTTACAGTATTACAAGAGACCCAGCTTCCAAAGAAGGGCACATATGAAGCAATCTTACCCTTGGCCAGGAGGAGTGATGGAGGCCCATAACCTGTCAAGTGGTATATGAACAGTTTGAACCACACTGTGTTCACCTCAGGTACGGCAGGTCCTAAATGTGGAGGCACACAACTGCTGATTGGGCGGATTTCCTTGCTTAACGGTGCCATCGATACCAACAATCTGAAACAAACACATTTTATGAAATTAAAATGAAGTCATTATTGACAGCGGAGTTAACACAAATTAAAAATACACGAACTCCACATACTTCAAATAATTAAAACGCATCTCGAGAAACATACTTCGCATCATCAGTTTGTCAACTGGAGCTTGCAGCCGGAAAATTCTCGGCCATTTCACTGTGCCTGTGCTCCCTCTGTGTCTTATAGCTACTCGAAAAATATCGTCAACTGGCTGAAGATTATTAGAAATAATAATGGGCTGTCCTTTGGAATTTATAGGAAACCCACACATGTTGATAATTATATAAAATTTAATCGACACAATCCAAAACCTCATCAATACGCCATTTTTCACAACTTAATTCATAGGCTCACTCATATACCTCCAACAAAAGATGAATATTAAAATGAATATGACTGCACTCATGAAATAGCTATTCAAAACGGACTCAAAACCCATTTCGTAGATAAGATGACTGTAAAACATAACCAACAAAAAGTATTGAAAGAAACTACTACTCTGTCCACTCTCAAGAAATCTCCTAGCTACAGTAAATTTACCTTTCATCCCAAATTGTTTTACAAATTTGAAAAGATATTTGAAGAATTCAATATAAAGTTGGTACCACAAAATAGATACAATTTAAGAAATCCATTGAATCATCCTTTAAAAAACCTAACCACATAAAACAAATAATAGAAGATAAGAAAAAACTTAAAGTAACTAAAATGTATCTATTAGAAAATGTATTTTATTTAGTAGAAGAGTATAAATTGCAGAATGCATATAAACCTTGACGTAAATTTTTACTTTCTCTACTACGTATAGTAAGTAGGGGAAGTATTGTATTCTACCCAAAAATTTGATACCGAGATTTCACCGGAAATACATCTTTTGAGACTCCCTGAATCCAAAAAAAACATTTTGGGAAACATGTCCGTGTGTGTGTCTGTGAACAGCATAACTCAGAAACGAACAGTCGGATAAGCACCAAACTTGGTATTCAGGTTCAGTATCTTCCAGAGATGCGACACAAAGGTTTTCAAGAAAATCCCCCCACCCCAGATTACCCTTTACATGGAAATTTTCAAAAATTTTAATTTTCTCAAAAATGGCTCTAACGATTTTGATTAAAATA
Organism: Deroplatys truncata; assembly: GCA_030765065.1. Taxonomy (NCBI): domain Eukaryota; kingdom Metazoa; phylum Arthropoda; class Insecta; order Mantodea; family Mantidae; genus Deroplatys; species Deroplatys truncata. The sequence goes on from CM060980.1 coordinate 185,973,754, forward strand.
TCATATGTTTAGGATATTTTCATGAGAAATGAAATGTATATCTCAAATTTTCTGGGAATGTCTCCAAAAGTATTCTTCATTGTGAATGACTTTTGCATAACTGGTAAACCATAAGATATAGACAAAATTTTATTACAGAAAAAATGTAGATCGTATTAAAATACAGAATTTATGTCATATACTTTTTTTTTTTTTTGTTGTCCTGGTAATGCAAAGAGAATGGAATACTTCACATAGCAACTAGCTCTTAAAATATTTGACTGTTGCTTAAAGCCTACCAATTCCCCTTGCATCTACAAGAAAATTAGCAATAAGATTAACATCTCCATATCTCGATTAACATGAAGCATATGGAGAATAAGAGTTTGTAAAAATAGTTTGTACAAGAGTAGAGAAAGTCATGTGAGTGTAACACATCAGATTTTTTATGTAACACTCATCATTAACAATTTGGCAATCCTTGTAAAATGTATTTATAATTGGAGCTAATAAATAAAATGAAAATAAATGAAGTTTACTTAAAAATAAGATGGCTGGAATACATAGAATGAAATGTTTAAAGTGTGATGAAATTTATACTGGAGAAACAAAACAGAACCTGGAAATTAGAATGAAGAAACAAAATTTAAACAAATGGACAAGTCTGGTTTCATCCCATTTTTGCAACCTCAACCATGAAATAAAACAGGAAATCACATTGCTCAAACACATCAAAAAATTAAAATTGAGTTTTATTTATGGGCGCTCTTTAACTGCTGTGGTCCTTAGCGTCCCATTCTATATTGGGCGTGAAAGACCGGAAACTTTGCTCAGAGGCCTCTTTTATTAGGTTTGAGGTTTTTTACATGCCATAAATCTATGACACGGGACCACCGGCTTTACTTCCCTTTTGAAGGAAGCCATGCTAAGAATTTTTATGCCCAAAAAAGACATCGCCCTTTGCTGGGTTTGAACCCGCAACCTCGGGAACTAGAGGCTAGCATGATAACCACTACACCACAGAGGACGACAAACACATCAAGACACCCTTAGCACTTGATACATGGGAAAGAATTTTAATTGCCAAGAATGAGCCACGTCTTATGAATTTTGATACCCTGCTAGTTGACGATATCATCCGAGTAGCCATAGGACACAGAAGGCAGCACAGGTACAATGACTTGGCTAAAACTTTTTCGGCTGCAAGCTCCAGTTCAACAAACTGATGAGGAGCATGCTTCTCAAAATGCGTTTTAACTATTTGAAATATGTGGAGTTCATATGTTTTTAATTTGGTTAATACTAAACATATTTGTTGCTTTCTGTGCATTCTCTTCTGGTGTAACTTTCATCATCTTCTCCCATCTGTTGCTAGCGCTATTGAAATAAAAACACAATGTGTTAACAGTCACATCTACCTACTGCCAGTTCAAATATTTCCTTATACAATGTGATTCTCTCGCTAGAGGCCCCAAACTTTTGCCTATATGTTGGCCATTTATGTGAGTTTTGTGATGAAACTTTGTGTACACATACCTTGAACAATGTAATGTAGTGCCACACCCCTGTCAATAGGCTTGGACTGTTCCACTGACCTTGGCTCTGCTTAGTCGCACAAACGTCTCCACACGCTATACTCCAGTATTGGCTTGGAAGCAACATCGACAATGTTGTACAGAATTGTAGAATGTGTGTTTCTCGTTCATAACTAGTGGCAAACAGGTTCATTTGAATCATGTCAAAGGGCATTTCAGGCCAAATATGTTACGCGACGTGTGCCCTCAAAATGTATTCAGAAATTGGTAACAAAGTTAGAGATGACTGGAACCTTGATCACACAGCATGCAGGCGGCAGGAAAATAAATGTCGGTGTAATGGAAGAAGTAAAGGAGTGATTACTGGCATCACCATCAAAATCCTTGCAACGACTTTCCCAGAAAATGAATGTTCCATATTCCGCATGCCAAAGAGCTGCTAAGAAAGCAAACCTCCATGCTTACCGTGTGACATGTGTTCAGGAATTGCCACCAACGGACCATGAAAAACATGTGCAGTTCTATGTATGGTTTCAAACCTTTATTAATCAGAATCCTGGGACTTTGGACTTTACTTGGTTCACGGATGAAGCGTGGTTTCATATGAGTGGCTACATAAACTCTCACAACACGCAAATATGGGCAGAAGCAAATCCTCATGCCCTACATGCAGAACCTCTACATGCACAGAAAATTGGAGTGTGGTGCGCAGTGTCACGTAGGCGTATTATAGGCCCTATTTTCTTCAGAATATAGTAAACACTGAAGAATACATTAGAATATTCATTGACTTTGTCAATCACTTAACACATCATGAATTAACTCACGGATATTTCCAACAAGATGGTGCAACAAGTCACACGAGGAAAATTGAAAGCTTTTTTGAAGATCGAATCATCTCAAAAACTCTTTGGCCGCCAAGATCTCCTGACCCAACACCATCCGACTTCTTCCTGTGGGGATGTCTGAAGGGAAAGGTATACAGAAATAGACCACCTACAATTGAAGAGTTGAAAGATGCTATACGTCAAGAGATTGAAGCCATTACCCAGGAGACTTTAATAAAAGTATTCCAGAATTTGGACCGATGTGTACAAACGTGTGGATGTGGCAGTGCATAATTCAAAGTATGTGTACACACATAAATGGCCAACATATAGACAAATGTTTGGGGCTTCTAGCAAGAGAATCATGCTGTATTGCACTATTCATATACAGTGGAATCTCGTTAGCACGTTCCTCATTAACACGTTTTCCCGTGTATTGCGTTGAATTATAAAAGTCCCAGCACAAAATGCATTAATAACGTTCGTTTAGTACGTTTTCTCGCTCTCGCTTACTACGTTCGAAGTTTGACGCCCTCATTCGCTATTTTGGCCAATGCTTGGTCGGTATTAGTCATTTTTGAGAACATAAAAGTAACGGTCCAGCGGGAGCAGATTTACTACATTCAAAGTTAGACGTTCTCATTCGCTACTTTGGTCAAACCAGGCGGGGTGGAACCGGCAGCCAATACCATGCATGTACGTATTTGTGGGACACGTTTTGTGTGTGTGTGGGGGGGATGCTTTAGTAACGCTCTTTGGTGTTCTGCAGTGACGCTTTAGTTTAACAGTGGCTTGGTGTGGTTAGTTTATGCTGTTGAGTGTTGACGAAACGTAATACATAGTATTTTAACTTTTTGTTCAGAATGGAGAAAAAGAAAGTGCGGCAAATAACCAACAGTGAAAAACTGAAAATCCTTGAGGAAGTAGATCGCAATCCAAATATGAAACGTGTGGATATAGCGCAGAAGTTAAACATTCCTCCGTCAACCTTAAACACAATTGTTAGCAAACGCAAACTAATTGAAACTGCTTTTGAAGAAGGAAAAAATGCTAAAAGAAAATGCCCTGGCCAGTTTCCAGAATTAGAAGATGTTCTGCTAAAGTGGTTTACACAAGCTAGAGCTTCAAATGTACCAATAGAAGGTACTGTGGTTCGAGCTCAGGCAATACATTTAGCACAGAAGATGGGACTGGATGATTTCAAAGCGTCCAATGGCTGGATTGAAAGGTTCAAGAATCGACATGGCTTAGTCTACAGATGTTTGCGAGGTGAGGCTGCTGCCGTAGATAATGACGCTACACTGTGTGAAAACATAGAAATGTGGAAACATACAATGCTCCCATCAATTTTGAAAGACTATAGCCCCAACGATGTGTATAATGCAGATGAAACAGGACTATTTTTCCATCTTTTGCCAGACAAGACCCTGGATTTTAAGGGCACTAAGTGCCACAGTGGGAAACTTAACAAGGAGAGGATTACAGTTTTGTTGTGCTGTAACGAAAGCGGAACGGAGAAATTGGTACCACTGGTTACTGGAAAAGCACACAATCCGCGATGTTTTAAGAATGTGCGATCTTTTCCATGTAAGTACACTTCCAACGCAAAAGCCTGGATAACTTCTGCCATCTTTGAAAATTTCTTACGAGCATGGGACGCAAGACTGGGCATAAGAAGCAGGAAAATTGCACTGTTTATTGATCAGTGTGCTGCTCATCCACCAACTTTTCAAATTTAAGAAACATAAAGATCATTTTCTTCCCAGCAAACTGCACGAGTAAGCTACAACCTTTAGATCAAGGCATAATTTGGTGCATGAAACATGCGTATCGTAAGAGGCTGGTACAGAGAAGGTTGGCTGCACTGAAATCGACGACAAGAAAAATCACCGTCTTAGATGCCATGCATTTTATTAGAACTGCTTTAATAAAGCTGGTTTTTGCCAAGTTCTTGGTAATGCAATTACGCAGGAAGACGAGTTTTCCGAGAGTGAAGAATGGCGCCAAATAGCAGACGATGCCGGCGTGTCTTACGAAACCTATGTAAACATTTACAATGAAATTCCAGTGTGTGAAACAGCGACAATAGATGAAATACTTGAAGAACAAGTGAAAGATGAAGCGTCAGTGGGAGACGAAAGTGACGATGAACCAGATCCTGAGCCAGTACCTACAGTGTCAGAAGCGATCCAGGCAATGGACATAGTGAAGCGATATGTGTGCAGTTTCGAAGTTGATGATGATGTAATGACTTTACTAAACAAGATGGACAGTAAAATTTTGGCATTAAAACCAACAAAGCAATCAACTATCGATATGTATTTCAAACCAATGTAAATACTGTCTATATTTCACATCCGTTTTTGAGGTAAGATGTATTATTAGATTTTATTACATAAATATGTTCTTAAATTGCAGATTATGTATTTCCGTTAACACGTTTTCCCTTCTATGACGTCCAAATCCTTCGGTCCTCGCAAAAACGTACTAACGAGATTTTACTGTAAGTGATTTTTCTCTCCCAGTTAGGTTATTGTAGATAAAAGGGTTTACCCATAAATTATTTCAAATTTGACAATATGGACTTGATTACATGCAACAGGTGCAAACAGCACTCATCTCTTTATATCACAAGTTAATTTTTTTAGTAATGAGACACACACACACGACTTTCTCAACCCATGACAAACTCAAACATATCTGTTATATATTGTAGTATTTATATATAAAGTGATTCTTCTAACCACGCTTGATATATTTTTACCCAGGAATGATTTCAAATTAAGCACATTTAAAAGTGTAGAAACAGCATTTAAATATTTGGTTATGTTATTACAAGCTGCTGCAATAGAAGAAATTGGAAACATCACATACTTAATCAAGATTGTCCATTTGATATACTTGGGAATTTGGAATGCTTCAACAACAGCTAATGCCACGGAAAATTCTATTTAACACAAACTGTTTATTTTAATGAGCTGTACATTTTTTCTGTATTAACTTGTTGCTTATGTTTTAGGGTTTTCAGCTACACAAAATTATACAAAATTCAATCAGGATGAAGAGCACTTCACAGGCTATGCATATAAAATTGAAGATACACACTTGTTGTCACAATCGGAAATCCATGTCTGGCATGCTTAAATAGAGAGAGAGTATTTTCTAAAGATGCTATTTTGTGTTCAGTGGACCTCAAAGCATGCATTTCCAGTGAAGTCTTTAATGTAGCATTTTTTGGATGGAGGACAATACTTCGCTACCTAACATAGGTAGCTCCTCTTAATTTAAACTACCCTTTTTTTCTTCCTCTTTTGCTTCATTTGTATAGGCCCCTTTAACTTCTATGGTCTTTTGACTTTGATGGTATTGGTAACTCACTGACTATAGGTTTTTAACTTTTATTTTATTAATTTTCAATATGAAACACTCTCACATCCACTTGCATATTCATACTTCCAGACTTTGCAGAAATTAAATTGAGTTTTATTTATGGACGCTCCTTAACTGCTGTGGTCCTTAGCGTTCCATTCTGTATTGCGCGTGAAAGACTGGAAATTTTGTTCAGAGGCCTCTTTATCAAGCTTGAGGTTCTTTTACATGCCGTAAATCTAGAACACAGGACCACCAGCTTTAATTCCCTTCCAAAGGAAGCATTGCTAAGGATTTTTATGCCTGAAAAAAATCCATCGCCCTCCACCAGGTTTGAACCCATGACCTCGGGAACAGAGGCTAGCATGGTAACCACTACACCACGGACAACAGACTTTGCAGAGGTTACGGAATGAATTTAATGAAAGAAAAATTCCCCTACTTCTACCAAGAACTGAACTTGGGACCTCTGGGTTGAGAACACTGACCATTGAGCCATAGAGACAGCCTACCCTTAATTAATTTTATACTGATTTCACAAAATTACAGATTGACAGATTTGCTTCAAATTCTTGTACATAAGATTTTGCTGAATGCTTCAAAACTGTAAATTTTAGGAATTTCAACCAAATCTAAAATATTTTCTACAAACACTTATGTATAAAATGTTTACTCCATATATGTAATAATTCAACTAAAAATTAAAAGGGGGCAGGGCTGTCCATTTAAACTCTCTCAACACTGTACTGATTTCAACCAGATTTGAAATGTGTTAACATATTTTTAACTTACGAGTAGTTCTTGTTGAGAAGCCTAGTACATGTTGCTGGATCGAGGGACTGCAGACTCTCACAGCGAATGAGGTCCAAGGCAAGATTGAGATCAGCATCCCCCATGTCACGGTTGTGGCGTAGGAACAGTATGGTAGAGCGTAGGATCAGCGCGTGATCAAAGTATCTTTGTGCCTCACCCTCACTATCTGCAGTCGAGATCTTCTCCAGCTCTGCTAGGAAACTGTCAAGTGACTCATCTGAGAGTTTCCCAACCTCGAACATTGTCACGGCATGATTCTTGAGACCCTGCAACATATTCAAAAATATCAGTCTGTTGCCAACAATACAACAGCATCTCATGAAAACTCAATGCCGTGGTTAGGACTCCAATCATGGATATAGAGCCATCCATGCCAATTCTCTTGAACTACCATAGTAAGTGTATATATATTTATTTCCATAATGCTATACAAAATTCTTACAATTTTTAATACATTACTTTGAGTTGCTAGTTATTCTTTCTTTAGTCCGTCATGCATTTTAACCCGTGGTTATTTATGCATGGTGGGTCATAACAAATTCATATTGCTTTATTTTTCTAAACCATTTTTCTCTTACTCTCCCCATATATTCTCCTCTCCTTTTGTATTTTCATTATCCTAACTTTTAATACTTCTTTGTTAACATTCTCCCATTCTTTAGGTAAAAACTGATCTCTCCACAACTTAGTTTCTTCACATTCAATTATATAATGCAAATCATTATCTACCTCTCCACAAAGAGGACACCTATTCAAGTTTGCTCCCTTCCTATCTCCCCTTAGTCTATGTGCACTTAATCTAGACCAGGCCCATCCTTCTCTCACTAACCTATTACCTACATCCACATACTTCTCCCTTCCCAAGGCCACCTTTAATGGTCTATATAGTTCCAAACTTTTCTTTCCTTCTGGACTTTGAAATAATTCTTGTTTCTCTTTATCTTCTACTCTGTTCCTCACTTCTTTCCAGAAAACTTTAACTAACCCCTCTCTCTCCTCCCATAAATTACCCATTCCTATTTCCTGTAAAATTCTCCTTATTCTTTGAGTCCAGTTCATCTCAGCACTGGATTTTTCTTGTATTATTAAACATTGCTTCAAGATATTATGATTGTCCAATGATTTCAATCTATGCCAATATTTAAGTATCCTTTCTACTATCATGCCCTTGCTACCTACCCTACCCAACTCCAACATTGCTTCTCCATTAGGTGATGAAATAGATAAACCTAACATACATTTACAGAACGATCTATGTACTTTATCAATCATCTCCCATTCTTTGTCACTTCCCCAAATCTCTGATCCATAGACCATTTTTGCTTTGACTACAGCTTTGTAAACCCTTTCCAACCATTTAATTTGCAAATCTGGTATTTTCTTTAAGCATATTCTTATAGCAGTCATCTTCCCTTAGCTAAGGCACTATCTTGTGATCATTCCATCTCCCATTACTACTTGTTCTCAGATGCCCAGTCACATCAAACTATCCTCTGATTCAGATATCTCCTGATACACAATTGCCCAGAAATGGCAATGAGAATAAGAACCTGAATGGAACAAAGTGAGGTCAACATCCCATGAACAATCAACTGAGAATGGTAAGCTGCAATCCTAACCTGAATTTTATATACAGTACGTATTATGCGACCACCAATGGTTCCACTGAAAATTGGTCTTTTTAGATGGGTGCTTGCTTAATGGGGGCAGGGGGGGATGGATGAAATTTTTATTTTGCACAATTTTGAAGCTACGTACTTAATTTTTTGTACATATATTTGGAGTATTAAGAGAAACTATTTGGCACAGTTTTATTTTTATATGTCAATTACTTTTTAAATTATTGAAAATTTTCTTTCAAAAAATTTCAAAATGAAATTCACTCCACAGTTTTTTGAAAAAAAGTTTGGAATTGTTTTTACAAATCCAGAAACTCATTTAGAAAAAACTTGATGCATGGGCTTTGTAACATTTTAACTGTAAGGGAAATTAAAAAAAAAATTTACCTCAAAAATCTGATGTGTTACACTCACATGACTTTCTCTACTCTTGTACAAACTATTTTTACAAACACTTATTCTCCATATGCTTCATGTTAATCGAGATATCAAGATGTTAATCTTATTGCTAATTTTCTTGTAGATGCAAGGGGAGAGCATTAGTTCCTCTGTCCATTAGTCTTCTAAAGAGATATAGAGATCCTTTGAATGTCATCTGTTAGTTAAAAATGCAAATATATGTAGTTTGATTGGACAGCACATGCAAGCTGTCCACGTCATGCTATTTAAATGCCAATATTAATTTATGCGAGTACAGATCGTCTATTGACGCAAATGGGTTAAAAGAACAATAATCAAACAAAGTATCTCTGTTCTGTACTTACTGGAGAAAGGTTCCCCATCATCAGAAATGCTGTGAGTGTGGAATCAAAAAGGAATGCAATCCGTTGCGAGCGAGGCTGGCTGGATAGAAATGCAGGCTCTACATCTTCAGTACCACTTGATGTTTCTTCTGGAGGTGTCAGCCCTATGTCTACCAGAGCAGAGTTCAACTCCAACAACAAAGGTTCCTCTGGTGCCACAGGCTGGCTGCATAATCACAAACAAGAAACACACTTTTATTACCGAGTTAAATTACCCAAACGTTTACGGAATATGTAACATTTACCACAAGCAGCATCACAATTAATATCAGCAACATGTTGTATAGTACAGAGATACACTTGCACAACAAACTAAAGATGGAAAAAAATCTGATGTGTTACACTCACATGACTTTCTCTACTCTTGTACAAACTATTTTTACAAACACTTATTCTCCATATGCTTCATGTTAATCGAGATGTTAATCTTATTGCTAATTTTCTTGTAGATGCAAGGGGAATATGGTTGACTTTAAGCTATAGTCAAATATTTTAAGAGCTGGTTGCTATGTGCAGTATTCCATTTTCTTTGCATTACCAGGACAAAAAAAAGTGAATAACGAATTTGAGAAAAAGTATAAGTATTGGAAAATTTAAAGGAATAACAAGCAATATCTTGAAAATGGTTCACTCAACAAAAAAAATGTAAATGACATAAATTGTGTACTTTAATGCGATCTACATTTTTTGTGTAGTAAAATTTTGTCTATCTCTTATGGTTTACCAGTTATGCAAAAGTTGTTCATAATGAAGAATACTTTTGGAGACATTCCCAGAAAATTTGAGATATACATTTTATTTGGTATGAAAATATCTTAAACATATGATATTTTAATCAAAATCGTTAGAGCCATGTTTTAGAAAATTAAAATTTTTGAAAAATGTTCCATGTAAAGGGTAGTCTGGGGTGGGAGGATTTTCTTGAAAACCTTCGTGTCGCATCTCTGAAAGATACTGAACCTAAATACCAAGTTTGGTGTTTATCCGACTGTTCGTTTCTGAGTTATGCTGTTCACAGACACACACACAGACGGAAATGTTTCCAAAAATGTTTTTTTTTGGATTCAGGGGGTTCTTAAAACATGTATTTCTGGTGAAATCTCGGCATTGAATTTTTGGGTGGAATGCAATACTTCCCCTACTTACTATACATAATAGAGAAAGTAAAACTTAAGCTTTCAATACTTCGGCTTATGCCAGTTTTGCACAAAAGAATGGCAGTACTATCTCATGCAGATGAAATGCTGAGTCTTCAGTCACTACTGATTTGAAATATTGTGTTCTTACAACAATTTCACTCTGGAAATAAATTGCATATAATATACAGAAGGTCTTGCATATAAATTCTATTAATATTATTTTATCATATAATTTAGCTTGCTTGTGTACATCTTCAATAAACTATAATTTAACATGCACTATTATTATTATTATTATTATTATTATTATTATTATTATTATTGTTGTTGTTGTTGTTGTTGTTGTTGTAGACGAATAAAATATATAAATAATTTAAAATTAATTCATACTAAATAATAATGTGAGCATGTCATTAAAGTTATATTTATAGGTTTTTTAGGAATTTAACTTATAAAGCTTTACACCTTGCCATGTCTGCCTGTATCCTCAGAAAACGATAATACACGATAAACCTTTGATTTAATGGACCTCCAATTAACAGACTTTAGGTTTACAGACCAAATTTGGTTAATGTGGCAAATGTGGCTGGAAAAAAGGAACCATTGAGGCAAAAAATTTGACTAGATTTTTAAAAGGCAAAAGCAACTGCAATTTGGCAGCCAGCAGTGGCTGTCGCAGTTTACACATAGAACAGCGCCTCTCCCACCACAACTCATTTTGAATTTTGAAAGTACTGTAAAACTTTGTGTGCACTCGCAGCTTCAAGTGTCAGTTCTGATCAGCACATGCCGCACATTCATTAACATGTTCAGCACTGCTTTCTCTAGCACATTTTTCCGGTGCATGGTTGCATTTATTACAGTGTTATAAAATACTATCTTAATCTGTGGATGTTTCAAATATAAATAAGTTACTATAGCTACTTGTAATAATGTCTGTAGTTAAACAAAAACATGTGAACTTGAGCTGAAGAAGGTATTTATTATAGTTGCTTTTGTGCTGTTTTAGCTTAACTGCCCCACGTATGGGAGCCAACTTGAAGAAGGTGGTTTGTTTACGTATTTTTTATTTTTTTACGTAAATTATTATTAACTTCTCGCTTGGGAAGCTAACTTGAAGTATTGTTCTTGGAGTTTACTTTGTTTAAGAAGTTTGCAACATGCTTTAGGCGTCGGTTTGAAGTTGTTGATTACGTAATAGTTACTGTTGTTATGCAATATGCTGTTACGTATTAGAAACTGATTTTAAGATGTAATTTTGTTGTTACACTCCAAGTTTTACACTATAGTATTTAGCTTTGTTATTAAAACTGCTTCTATATATATTATTTATGTTTGAATTTGCCTTGGCTGCTTCAGTAATGTTTGTAGAGTCATGTATCTCTTAGGCAAGGTGCGGTACGACAATAATTGTAGACATACACAGAATTTAAGTTTTTAAATTCATTTCTTTTATTAATCCTTGCACATTTTAATAAAGCACTATACTTTTTAAGAGCTGTGAGATTCTTTAATACTTTCACTTAGCTAACGCATAGACATATTTTACGATTCACACGTAATATTTCTGTAGAGAACACATCTTCCATCTGGGCACTACCAAGGTTTGCCAGCAGCTGAACATTATTTCAACCGTTAAACCTGTAAGCTTCAGTATTTCAAGTCCCTGATTGGCTAATTCTAGTCCAATAGAATATTTGCATTTTACTTAAAGCTTTTCTTTGCTGTTGATTGGCTAATTTTAAACTGTTACTGAATTTACATTATTGTTGCTCTAATCATGACTAGTAACATACAAACTCTTAAACTCATTATTGCCTCATTGTTAGCAACTTAAAACTTATTATCCTCACAGCTCTTGCATTATTAAAGTATGTAATGTATTCACATAACATTATTAAACATGTTTACAATAAATATAAGCATTTGCAATGACTGTTACATACAATTTAAATAATTATTACATACATATTGTTTCAAGGCGGGCTGTTATTAAATTTACTTATTATAAAATACAATTGAAATTATTCAGGTATTAAAATACTGCCTCAGAGCATAAAACAGAAACTGGAGTTAATTAATAGGTTGGAAAACGGAGTTACGAAGGATGATGAGGAAGAAGAATCGATTGTGTCTGGTCCTATATTATCAAAAGTAAGAAGCCATATGGACATCATCATAGCATACGTGGAGAGATCTTCAGATCCTGAAGTGTTCGGCTTATTATGAACATTTCAAACAGTTTCAATCTTCAGTTATTAAGAAACAACATTCAGGGGGAACACAACTAAAGCTGATACTTTCTTTCAGCCTTCAAATAAGCTCATGTAAATAGGATTTTCTTACTGATATGATATGCACATTAAATATTTTACATTTACACCATATAGCACAATGTCAAGTGTAATACTTTATTTTAAATGTTCATTATACGAGGGTCATCCAATAAGTGAGTTTCCCTATTTTATAAAAAACATTATACACAATTGATCATGTTGAATTAATTTTATTTATATTGTACAATCCTTGTGTTACTTTTCTACTTAGACAACATGTTTTTCCAAGCATTTTTGGGGACGTGACACAAGTTTTTCCAAGCCAGCGTTGTAACAGATCAGGTCCTGTGCTTGCAACCAGCTGTGTACTGATTTGACTTCATCATCGGTGTTAAAAGTTGTTGGAGGAACTTGACCCAGGCGGAGCTCAGAAGATTCAACTGGGAAGTTTTCTCGCATCCTCCATATTCAACAGATCTTTTCTCAAATGATTTTCACATGTTCCCCTGACTCAAAGGTCATCATGGAGGTAAGCACTTTAACACTGTGACGAAGATGAATCAGAAGTGAACAGCTGGTTGCGAGCACAGGACCCGACCTGGTACAACACTGGCTTGGAAAAACTTGTGTCACGTCCCCAAAAATGCTTGGAAAAACATGTTGACTATGTAGAAAAGTAACAGAAGGATTGTACAACATAAATAAAATTAATTCAACATGATCCATTGTGTGTAATGTTTTTTATAAAATAGGGAAACTCACTTATTGGACGCCCCTCATATGATTCATGATTTAACTTCACATTTTAAACCCTTTCAACCGCATTTGTTCACTAAATTGAGGGTTTAACGTATTGTATCAGCATTTCTTCTGTTGCACAGTGTACATTGTTCACATTGCACCACTGGCCATAAATTGAGGATCAAGCCGTTATCAGAACCAGTCACTTTAAGGGCAGCGATGGACAAAGAGGTATAAGTCTAGTTTTAAATGGCTTTAATTTGCTATCCTTAATAATTTGTGCAAGCATACTAGCAGTAAGAAATGACTCCACCACACTGAAATTTGTATCTCTTTATGCTTTTCAGCAAAGAAAACACTACAAATTGTTTCTCTGCTAATGGACAAAAGAATATAAAGTATAAGTAATAATTTTACTCCATGTATTTTCTGTCACATGACATACTGGTATTATGACTGACTACAAACAAAAACTTTCTAATGTTAATGAGTAGGAACTGCTATGAAAGGTACTGCTCTTGGCAACAGGTGCTACATCAAAATGTTGCTAAGAACTAGGTTTGTATCACTCGTATATGTTAAGAGGCATGAGTTTTAACATTGCGGTTATGCTAACGCACATAATAGATTAGGTTTTGACACTGGGATTATGTTCACTCATATAAAGTTTTAGAGGCAGCAGTTTCATACTTATCTTTGTGCTTTTAGTGCGTACATTTTTTTATTCGGCAACTATGACCCAGGGTTATCAAAGATTATCACCAGGCAGTCAGAGATAAACAAAGTAGCACTTGCCAGAAGCGCTATTGGCAGATGACAAAATCTTATAGACATTTCCTTACCCTTGCCAACAGAAGATGTGTCCAGATAGTTCTAGAATGTTCTGTGGAAGATTCCATTGGCTATATAACCACACATTCTCACGAGAGCGAGTTAGTTGAGTTGGTCATTGAGTGAGTAAGCGAGTTAGTGTGTGCATTTCTGCTGTGACATCAAGTGTAGATCTCCGAGCAAGTTGGTGACATGCAAGTGCCACTGCGGAGGGAGAGGTGGTAGAAGTCTTGTGTTTCACCACAGCAAGTGAACTGTCCAGAAGGAGAGGCTATGTCATGAACTGACGGGGAAATTGAACTAGTTCATATTAGTGAAGTGACTGTGAAGTAGCAGTGAAAGTTGAACCAGATGAAAACAGTGACAGTGAGAACAGAAATTGAGAGAAGTGACAATTGAAAAATTGGACAGTTACACAATATATATTTATTATGCTTCTAAAAATTTGTTTTCATGCTTTATTTTCAATTTTGGTTTTGTAATCCATTGTTTTATTTCATGCCTTTGACACAGAAAAGTAACCATCACAATGCAAATTAAATTGAGTTAAATTTATGGACGCTCTTTGACTGCTATGTTCCTTAGCGTCCCATTCTATATTGGGCGGGAAAGACCATTAATTTTGCTCAGAGGCCTCTATCAGGCTTGAGGTTCTTTTACATGCTGTAAATCTACGACATGGGACCACCGGCTTTACTTCCCTTCCAAAGAAGCCATGCTAAGGACTTTTACGCCCGAAAAAAATCCATCATCCTTTGCCGGGTTTGAACCAGCAACCTTGGGAACTAGAGGCTAGCATGGTAACCACTACACTATGGAAGATGACATCACAATGCAAAGGCTAATCATTTTGCTGTGATAAATCAATGTTAAACTACTCTCTCTATAATGAATAAATTTAATCCCATACTCTGGCATAAACCTCAAACTAGCATAAATCTTTGTTTATCAATAAGAAAACCCTTAAACCAATGTGTCTAAACAGAAGTAGCTAGGCCTTACTAAAACTAAATGTAGGGAAAAAAGAAGCATTATGTCCAGTTATATAGTTCCAAAATGAACAATCCTCCTACTTTGCACTAGCGCAATCATCTTTGCAACTGGTTCCAAAAGTAACGCTATGATTGTAGAGAATACATTGTGTTACTACACAACAGGTACAAGTACATATACGATGTGAGACCTTGGAGCCATACCTGCTTTAATAGAGGGCAATGCCCATTAGAAATCTCCCAGCCAATAAGATCTAATTACACCACTGAGCCCTTGCGACACACATACAAAAGGCAATCATCTGAAATGCCGTTTTGGAACACATAATCATTAGCATCATGGAAACTGGTACAAGAGAGTTACTATGATGATAGACATGAATTTCTCTGCAATGAGTTAAGAAACCAGTAATTAAAAAAAATCTCAGGTGTTACACTCACATAACTTTCTCTACTCTTATACAAACTATTTTTACAAACTCTTTTTCTCCATCTATTTCATATTAATCGAGATAAACATTTGCAGAAACAATCTTTTGACATGCAAAGAGAATTACATTTTACACATAGCGACCAGTTCTAAAAATATTTGACTATTGCTTAAGGCATACTATGTTCCCCTTGTTTTGTATTTGCAAGGGCAATATAGAAATACAGTAGCCTTTAAGCATCGACATATATCTTAACAGCTGGTTGCTAGGTGCAGCACCATTTTCTTTGCCACAAATTAATACTCTTTGCGTATCCAAGACAAAAAAATGAATAGCGAATTCCCATTTGAGAAAACCTTTGAAAAATTTAAGGGAATAACAAACAATATCTCGAAAATGGTTCGATCAACAAAAAAAATGTATATGACATAAATTGTGTATTTTAATGCGATCTACATTTACTGTGTAGTAAAATTTTGTTTATCTCTTATGGTTTACTAGTTATGCAAAAGTCGTTCACAATGAAGAATACTTTTGGAGACATTCCCAGAAAATTCAAGACATACATTTTATTTGTCATGAAAATATCTTAAAAATATGATATTGTAATCAAAATTGTTAGAGCCATTTTTGATAAAATTAAAATTTTTGAAAAATGTTCCATGTAAAGGGTAATCTGGGGTGGGGGATTTTCTTGAAAACCTTTGTGTCGCATCTCTGGAAGATACTGAACAGAAATACCAAGTTTGGTGTTGATCCGATTGTTCGTTTCTGAGTTATGCTGTTCACAGACAGACACACATATGGACATGTTTCCACAAATGCTTTTTTTGGATTCAGGGGTCTCAAAACATATATTTCCGGTGAAATCTCGGTATTGAATTTTTGGGTGGAATACAATACTTCCCCTACTTACTATACGTAGTAGAGAAAGTAATAAGTACTTAGATGAAACATATATTGTTTTTAATAGTATATTACAAATTTGAGTGTACTTTGTCGGAGGGAGTGAAGAAAGGAGGCAGCATTGTCTTCCCCTCCAATACTCTTGGAACAGAAACAAAGAATCATGACTTGATGCAAAAGAACCTGAATTGGACAAATAACAGTAGATCCAGAGTATCTACTCTTATATTGAGGCATAAATGCAGTGGAATCTCGTTAGCACGTTCCTCATTAACATGTTTTCCCATGTATTATGTTGAATTATAAAAATTCTGGCACCAAATGTAATAAATAACGTTCAGTATGTTTTCTCGTTCCTGCTTACTACGTTCGAAGTTTCGATGTCCTCATTCGCTGCTTTGACTCATCCTTGGTCGGACCAGTGGGAGTAGGCACTTAATGGGTTCGAAGTTTGACATCCTCATTGGCTACTTTGGTCAAATCCTTGGTCACGGGGTGGAGACTGGTAGCCAATGACATGTATGTATATACATATTCGTGTGATGTGATTTGTGTAGGCAGGATAGAGAATGCTTTAGCTTGGTGTTGGCTTGGCCTGATAAATGCCAACGATAGTTTCCACTGTTGAGTGTTGACTAAACATACTAGATTGTATTTTAACTTTTCATGTGTAATGGAGAAAAAGAAGTGCAGCAAATAACCAACAGTAACAAACTGAAAATCCTTGAAGTAGTACATCACAACCCAAATATGAAATATGTGCATATAGCACCGAAGTTAAACATACCTCCGTCAACCTTAAACACAATTGTTAAATTGTATTGAATACACCAAAGATACTGTCTTCTACTGTGCTCATTGTAACATGCTGCATGCTCGTCATTTTGCTTTTTAGCGGAAATTATCACATATGTAATAAAATACACAGCAAAGCCACTTTTATTGCTTGCATAATTCACAATTTATTCTTCTCAAAAACATTCCCTAACCTTAAAACCTGCTTAAATTATACAGAGAAACAAACTAACATATGTTTAATAGGTTCGCCAATGTAAATCCAAGTTGACCAACATAAAAGCTTGAATTATTTATTCTCAGACTTTGTGTATCCAAATCGATCTCAATATGTATTGAATTTAATATGGAAATACAGATTGTATTCAATATAGAATTGGACTCAAATTGATTTCAATTCCACATGGAAACGCGGTTATTTTCAAGTGGTTATTTGGAACCTACAGTTTTTTTTGCTGATGGCTAAGCTATTTTTGTAGAAACTGAAGACCAACTACAGGTGTCAGTGAATGAGCTCAGCAAAATAATGTTAGAATATAATTTAAGAATTTCAACAGATAAAGCTATATGCATTGCTTTCCAAGGTAAATACAACAGATCAAAAATAATAATAAATAACAAAGCCATTGACCAAGTTCAAAGTTTTAAGTACTTAGGATGTAAAATCCCTCCTATTGCCAAGAATACATTGAACATAAAATATACAAGTGGAAAATACTTATGTGGAACAATTAACAGAACATTGAAAAACAAAGATAGAAAGTAGTACTTAAAATTTTACAAAACAATGGCCAGTAATTACCAGTATTGAAGTATGGATAAAAAAAAACTGGACAATGAATACTAAAAATAAGAGAATGGTTGAAACAGCTAAAATGAAATACTTACAATATACGGCTGGATATACCCTTGGACACCAAGTGTGGAATATGTTATACTACTGTGTTCCTCTCATGAGAATATGTCTGTAAGGAATGTGTTGACATCAACAATTCTATTGCTATCTGAGAAAGATTACAGCTCTACTTTCAACATATCAACAAGACTTGAGGCCTCTTAGAAAAGATACTCTCTTCTGCTGGTAATGCTGAATGACAAGTTGCTTTTGTTTGCTTTCTCGTCACAGATTTTAACAACGTTAGCAACTATTTCTCGGGCTTGACTGTGTAGAGTTCTGCCTTTCTTACTGGGCATTGTAAATAACTATATAAATCACCAGAAAACACTTACACACTGCTCCAAGTGAAACACACTGGGATACTAACATTGCACAATGTCTTTAATGTAGATAGATCTATTTATGACATCATCGTGAGCTTCACGTGGTACCATCCCCCTTCACCCCACAAATGTTTTCTTGTCAGAGGCCTATAGTAGATACGGACACACAACTGACTTAAGTAACATTATTTGTGAAAATAAACAAAAATGGTTCTAACACATACTAAGAATGACACCATTAAGACCAATTAGATACCTTCGTAAATACAAGCCAAAAGGAAAACAAAGTACTGGTTAACCACTACTTCAATGGGAAGATGATCTTTGAGTTGTAATGGACAAGTACTGGCCCATCTCGCAGAAGATGATATTCGGAAGCTGGTATATTACTTTCTCTACTACGCATAGTAAGTAGGGGAAGTATTGTATTCCACCAAAAACTCAATACCGAGATTTCACCGGAAATACATGTTTTGAGGCCTCCTGAATGCAAAAAAAGTATTTTTGGAAACATGTACGCGTGTGTGTCTGTGAACAGCATAACTCTAAAACGAACAGTCGGATAAACACCAAACTTGGTATTTACGTTCAGTATCTTCCAGAGATGCGACACGAAGGTTTTCAAGAAAATCCCCCCACCCCAGATTACCCTTTACATAGAACATTTTTCGAAAATAATTTTCTCAAAAATGGCTCTAACGATTTTGATTAAAATATCATATGTTTAAGATATTTTCATGACAAATAAAATGTATATCTCGAATTTTCTGGGAATGTCTCCAAAAGTATTCTTCATTGTGAACGACTTTTGCATAACTGGTAAACCATAAGAGATAGACAAAAGTTTACTACACAAAAAATGTAGATAGCGTTAAAATACACAATTTATGTCATATACATTTTTTTAATGTTGAGTGAACCATTTTCGAGATATTCCTTATTATTCCCTTAAATTTTTCAATACTTATTTTCTCAAATGGGAATGCGTTATTCATTTTTTTGTCTTGGATATGCAAAGAGCTGCACCTAGCAACCAGCTATTAAGAGATTGTCTTTGCTTAAAGGCTACTGTATTTCTATATTGCCCTTGGAATTACAAAACAAGGGAAACATAGTATGCCATAAGCAATAGTCAAATATTTTAGAACTGGTTGCTATGTGTAAAATGCAATTCTCTTTGCATATCAAAAGATCGTTTCTGCAAATGTTTATCTCGATTAATATGAAATAGATGGAGAATAAGTGTTTGTAAAAATAGTATGTACAAGAGTAGAGAAAGTCATGTGAATGTAACACATCAGATTTTTTTTGGAACTGGAATGGCCAAAACTATTCTAGATAAATTACTATGTTTTCCCATCTCTACCAAGAAAGTCTATCTGAACGTCCCAATAACACAAAGACTGTAAGATGAAATGGAATTTTTTTGTATTTAAAGTAAGTAATGCATGTTTTCCCTTGTCAAAAGATTACTACAGAGAAAAGCATGCCTTCACACCATAAAGGTAGTCTACCATTAGCACTAGATTCAGGGCAAGTCAAAATGATGGACCAGGTTTCAGAAACTCATTTTGTGAAATCTAATGAACGTATCTATTCGGAGAGACATGCCTCGAAAGGTAAATGTTTGAAGTTTTCTTCAAACACTTGCATAACATAACATAAATTCAACCTATAGCCAGTCTCCTGACAAACCCTTTGTAGCATAGCACAGTCAATCTCAACAATGGTTGCTCTGCTGTGGGTGGGCATATAATTCAGTGTAGATGGAAGTGGTGGTACGTAAACACGATTCTTCACAAAATCATACATGAAATCACATAAATGGGGGAACAAGAAGTCTAATCAACACAGATGTACTTATCCATGCAATGCCCCACTGAAATGGTCGCAGCTGTAGGATTGAGCCATTGTCCAGACATATCCTGACACAATCTTGCTGGCTTCCTGTGGTGGAAAGCAGAAATAATATTGGAAACAAAGCTTTGAGAGTTTATCTTTTGAAGAAAGTCTCTCATAATATAAAAATCTGATGTGTTACACTCACATGACTTTCTCTACTCTTGTACAAACTATTTTTAAAACGCTTATTCTCCATCTGCTTCATGTTAATCGAGATGTTAATCTTATTGCTAATTTTCTTGTAGATGCAAGGGGAATATGGTAGCTTTTAAGCGATAGTCAAATATTTTAACGCTGGTTGCTATGTGGCGCATTCCATTCTCTTTGCATGTCCAGGACATAAAAAAAATGAATAACGAATTTGAGAAAAAGTATAAGTACTGAAAAATTTAAGGGAATAACAAGCAATATCTCGAAAACGGTTCACTCAACAAAAGAAATGTATATGACATAAATTGTGTATTTTAACGCGATCTACATTTTTTGTGTAGTAAAATTTTGTCTATCTCTTATGGTTTACCAGTTATGCAAAAGTCGTTCACAATGAAGAATACTTTTGGAGACATTCCCAGAAAATTCGAGACATACATTTCATTTCTCATGACAATATCTTAAACATATGATATTTTAATCAAAATCGTTAGAGCCATTTTTGAGAAAATTAAAATTTTCGAAAAATGTTCCATGTAAAGGGTAGTCTGGGGTGGGGGGATTTTCTTGCAAACCTTCGTGTCGCATCTCTGGAAGATACTGAACCTAAATACCAAGTTTGGTGTTTATCCGACTGTTCGTTTCTGAGTTATGCTACACACAGACAGACACACACACGGACATGTTTCCAAAAATGCTTTTTTTTTATTCAGGGGGTCTCAAAACATGTATTTCCGGTGAAATCTCGGTATCGAATTTTTGGGTGGAATACAATACTTTCCCTACTTACTATACATAGTAGAGAAAGTAAAAATGAATAACGAATTCCCATTTGAGAAAATAAGTATTGAAAAATTTAAGGGAATAACAAGCAATATCTCGAAAATGGTTCACTCAACAAAAAATATATATATGACATAAATTGTGTATTTTAACGTGATCTACATTTTTTGTGGAGTAAAATTTTGTCTATCTCTTATGGTTTACCAGTTATGCAAAAGTCGTTCACAATGAAGAATACTTTTGGACACATTACCAGAAAACTCAAGATATACATTTTATTTGTCATGAAAATATCTTAAACATATGATATTTTAATCAAAATCGTTAGAGCCATTTTTGAGAAAATTAAAATTTTCAAAAAATTCTCCATGTAAAGGGTAATATGGGGTGGGGGGATTTTCCTGAAAACCTTCGTGTTGCATCTCTGGAAGATACGGAACCTAAATATCAAGTTTGGTGTTTATCCGACTGTTTGTTTCTGAGTTATGCTGTTCAGACAGACACACACACGGACATGTTTCCAAAAATGCTTTTTTTGGATTCAGGGAGTCTCAAAACATGTATTTCTGGTGAAATCTCGGTATCGAATTTTTGGGTGGAATACAATACTTCCCCTACTTACTATACGTAGTAGAGGAAGTAAAAAACATTAATTAGAATTCACACAATAAATTTCTGAAATTGAGAACATCATTTTGACTTGCCCTGTATAAAAGATGGGCTAAATACTTTACCTTGCGGCTGGTGCTAGGACATTTCTCCAGGTTGGGTTTAAGTCAGCATACTCAGTGTCGTGATTCTTCTTACGTGCGAAACCTAACCTACAGTACAATGATACAGCATTCTTCACAGCCTGGGGATCTATCTGAAGTACATTAGCAAGCTGTAAAATTAAAATATAGCATGAGAGAGCATAGTTTGGAAACACATATTCTCACAACAGCAAACAGAAACTGTAAAACTTACCTCCCCCACTGACGTATGTTCATCAATGGATACGAATATCTTATAGAGAAGTGTTTCAAAATAATCTCCTAGCACCCTGTTCATAACAAAGCCTTCCAATGGAGGCACCACAATGTAGTCATCATCTTCAATCGGCACATCAAGGTATATAAGTCCCTTCCTGCAAACATAAATATAAGTTACATGAAAATAGAAAGTTATTTAAAGCCAACCTTAAAGATACTGTACTGGTGTTCCATTCGCTATCAAACCTAGCATTTCCTGAAAATTCCAATACCAATGAACATTATTAATACAATTAGGTACAACTGTCATTATGACATTGAATTTTTCACCTGGCTGTATTCCACCAATGAACATATTGCAATGATATCTGAAACAGACTTATCTGATTTTGTAAGAAATGCGACGTGTGCTGTAAGTGGCCTTCATTTGCATCTAGATAGAATTGAATCTGGCTTGCAATACTTTGGAAAGTCCTTGCCAGTATATCTTCAGTCATTCTCTGAATTGTAGTTCCCGAGGTCATGGGTTCACCCAGCAGAGGATGAACAGATTTTTTGGGGCATAAAAATCCTTAGCATGGCTTCCTTTGGAGGGAACTAAAGCCATTGGCCCCATGTCATAGATTTATGGCATGTAAAAGAACCTCAAACCTGATAGAGGTCTCTGAGCAAAATTTCCAGTCTTTCAATCCCAATATAGAATGGGATGCTAAGAACCATAGGAGTTAAAGAGCGCCCATAAATAAAACTCAGTTTAATTCTTTTTACTCCCTGAATTTCTTGGGTGATGTTTGCTCTCAATGTATCTATGCTTTATTTCTTTTGGTACTTAACATTTTAGGTATTCACCATAAAAACAATCATGCAGTGTTGGATTGGGCAACTGAAGTGACTTAACTCCTTTTGAAATGATACAGTCATCAACGACAAAACCCAAATCATATTCTTTAGTACTGAACTAATATGGTTGTAATATTTCATCTGTATTATTTATCCAATCGTTACAAACTGATTATATGTACTGACAAGAGCCTCAATGGTTGATGTGTATGCTTAAGTTTGTTTTAGTTCACTTCAACCTAAGAATAAAACAAGTGTATGGGTTCTTCAGAATTGCACTAGGATTTTCACTAGCCTAATAAGAGACAGTTGTTCAAATGCCTAAATGTTTAGCAACAAAGCCATCAATCCTGTTGTACTCCAATATCTTTAGGTAATAGATTCATCTTTCTAACTGTTCTAAGTTCATGGATTTATTTAATTGCATAATAGACAAATATAAAAACGTTTTTGTGTGTGGAAATTCTGAGAAACAACATATTGCACCAAATGAAACCATTAATTAATTTTGAAGATTGAGAAGCTAGTAACAGTGATGTGTCATAATTTAAAATAGATAGAGTTGAAGGTTGTTACTTAAAGAGCATATGAGATGCATTTACCAAAAACAGCTGGATAAATCAGCAGTAGCACATCATTTCTGGTCTTCAAACCATGAAATCACTCCAAACATAAAACTCTTAAAACCCATCAACAGCAGCTATGAATTGGACATCTGCAAAAATACATATCGTCAAACAGGAATCACTTAATGAATTTCGAACTACCACCACCCAGCAGCCTTTGGAGGTTCATCAAGCACCAGAGAACACCATTAACCACACACATTCCTCAGACAATAACCGGCAAAATCAGTTGAAAACATGCTGATGATGGGAGAAACCGTTCTCCCGAAACGCGTTCAAATAAAAACATTTTAGTGATGTAGTGCAACAACCTTCAACTCTCTCTATTTTAAATGAAACCATGCGTTGTTGGAGAACCCAAGCACTGCAATGATAAGGATTTTCCAAAATATGGTGTAGGAGGTTCAATCCTGTCTGGACACAATGCAGCACAAGGCATGTCATCAAATTTCTTATAAAATCAGGTGAGTTCATTTCAAATATTATAATATATTAGTCAATGAATAAAAATTGTGTCAAATTACATCACTTAATAACTCTTAAATGAGACATGTTTTGGAAGTGTTTGCTTCCACCCTCAACCAGATGTCGATTGCTGCTGGATGGAAACTTGGAGATGCTGCTGTTCTTTGGTGATGTTTCAAGGAATCTTCTTGTAAGGTTGCCTGTGATAGATATCTTTAAGTTGGTTGATTAAATAGTGTCGATGTTTAAGGATCAAAATCGTTTCCCACATTGAGAGCCTTCTGTTGTCTGTGACATATTTTAACAGTTTTTGTTACGGGCTTATTTCATGATTTACTTGCCAAAAATATGCTGCTACTGCTGACTTTTCTTCCTGTCTGTATTTTATGTAGCTGACCCATGTTTCAATGGTTCTTTCAGTTTTCCTGTAGAAATTGTCATTAGTTTATTTTATAGATGCCCGATTTATTCTTTTCGGGTATGGTATCCTATAGTTGCAAAATTTAATGGAATAACTGTTCTTTGGTGCTAATATTATACTGTGTTACTTGAAGATTTTCTTGAGTTTGTGTGAGCTCCTGAAACATGTCCTGATAAAAAGATATCAAGTGATGTATCATGTATTGAATACCACTCAATTTCTGATAATAATCGTGTCACTGTACACATCTTCCAAGTATAAAAAGTATCTTCATTGGTGTTGGAATTATTAAGATTGAGAAAATGCCAGGTTTGGTAGCGAGTGGGGCACCTTTATTTGAATCCCCATTCAATTAAAATTTACATAATATCACGCCTGAATTTAATACAAAATGTTAAAACTGGATTTAATTTTACCATTCCCAGTTTTTGAAACCGAAGCATATGTGCCCTTAGAAGCTTGCTTTACCTGATCTTTGAGAGAGTCACAAGCCAGCAGCGAGAGGGGAAGGACGTGTAACGGAGCAGAAGGAGTAGAGCAAAACCGGGGACCAACAGAGATGAACGAAATAATGGAAGAAATAAGAGAGATGGGAACGCAACTAGGAAAAAGGATGGATAATAATACAAGAGAGCTGAAAGAAGCAATGAAAATACAAAGAGAGGAAATGGAGAAACAAATATCAGAATGCAAAGAAAGAATAGTTGGGATGGAAAAAAGACTCGAAATGGATAAGAGAAGAAAAAACTGGGTAATATTTGGGGTGGCAGAGGATAGAAGAAATCTGGAAGACATGGTATATGAAATTATAGAAGATGTGATGGGAATACAGATGTTCGGCTGGGAAATTGAAGAAACGTTTAGGATAGGAAAGAAAGGAAGGAAGCCGAGACCTATTATTGTGAAACTGACAACAATGAGAAAAAAGTGGGAGATTTTAAGACAAACAAGAAGACTAAGGGAGACAAAAATATTCATAGAACAGGACTATACAAAAGAAGAACAAGACCAACGGAAGGAATTAATTAAAAGAATGAATGAAGCAAGAGCAGTAGGGAAAAAAGCATATCTAAGAGGGCTACAATTAATAGTGGAAGGTGAAAATTGGAACATGAGCATCAAGAGAAACGAAGCTAGAGGAACATATGCACTGCAGCAAATTATAGACCGACCGGAAAACACAGGACAAAGACCTGAACAGAGAATGAAACCATCAGCAGAATTTCAGCAAAGTCAAACGTGGGTGAGAAGAGGTCAACAAAATGAAAGAGCGACAGCTGAGCAAGAGGACAGAAGAAGCAACTTTGAAGAGAGAAGAGAGGAGGTGACAAGGGAGATACATCAACAAGAGACAAGGGGAAGGCAGGAAGAAGAGTTGGCAGTGGTGGGAGAAAGCGAAGAGGCAACATTGGTGAACGAAATAAGCGAGAGGGAGGAGCTAGAAGAAGGAGGGGCGGCAGCAGGAATTGTGCTGAGTGAGGGTAGGGAGGCAGGGAAAAGTGAGAGTGCAAGGAGGGGAAAATCACAAAGTGGAGAAGTGTTACCGGTAGGGTCCATAAGTGAAGCAGATGAAACAAAAAAAAAAAAAAAAAGGTTCAAAATTTTTAGCCAAGGATTATAATCAGCTTAAGGATGTAAGAGAAGAAAAGGAAATGGAACCGCGAACTACAAGATACGGGAAAATGTTGGAGAGTTTTAAATTCCAAGAACAGTCCAAGAATAAATAGGGAAAGGGGCTAAAATTAATGTTTTGGAATGCGGAAGGGCTAAGAAATAAGATAGGTAGTGGGGAAATGAAAAATGTTATGTGTTCCATGGATTTTGTAGGAGTAGCAGAGACATGGTTAGGAAAGGATGAGGTAGTAGAAATTGCAGGTTTCAAGTTTCTAGAGAAAAAGGCAAGGAAAAGATGCGGTAGGGGAAGAGCATCAGGAGGAGTAGGTCTGTTTGTAAAGAATGATTCGGAAAAAATTATTGATATAGAAAAAATGGAGAATAGAGGCACCAATGTGCTATGGTCAATAATTAAGCAAAATAATGGGGTAAGATTAGGAATAGGGGTGGCATATAACCCACCAGAAATATCATTTTTTTACGATAGTAACTTTTATAGTAAATTAGAAGAAGAGATGGAAGAAATACAAGAAAAGATGCCAGAGATAGAATTTATTGTGATGGGAGATTTGAATGCGAGAATAGGAGAAGAGAATGGAAGGTTATTAGGTAAAGAGCAGATACAAGAAGATAGGGATGTGATAAGGCCAAGGAAAAGTAGGGATGTAGCTATAAATAAGGAGGGAAAAAAATTACTAGAATTTTGCGAGACAAATAACATGCTAATATGTAATGGATTAATGAAAGGAGACGAGGAGGGGGAGTTTACATTCGTAAACGCAAACGGTCAAAGTGTAGTAGATTACATGATATGCAGTGAGGAACTGGAGGATAGAATCACCACATTTAAAATAATAAACGAAGTAGTAGGTAGTAGTCATTTCCCACTAATGATGGAAATAAATGTTCTGGAACAGAGGGTAAAGAATAAAGAAACAGTTAAAATAAAAACAATAAAGGTGTATAAATGGAGAGAAGTATTAAAAGAGAAATTTGTGAAAGAATTAAAGTCAAAGGCAAGCCAGATTGTGGAGTGTGGTATAAAAATTGCTATGGATGAGGGAAATTCAGAAAAAGTGTTACAGTTACTAAAATTATTACTAACAAGAGCAGGAGTAGGGATGGAAAGAAGGCATAGAAAAGACCAAGAAATTAAGGGGTGGTTTAATGAAGAATGTAGAAAAAAAAAAAAAAAGGAGGTATTTAATGAGCTTCTTAGTTGGAGGAGGTCAGAGAAAGAAACGGATAGACAAAATCTGGTGAAACTTAAGGGGGAATATAAAGGTTTGCTTGAGGCCAAGAGGAAAGAATGGCAGAGAAGTATAGAAAAGAATCTAAAGGCAGCAATAGAGAGTAAGGATAGTAAAAAAATATGGGAAATAGTGAGGATGATGAATAAGAAGAGAGAGGACAAAAATGAAATTACACCGAATGAATGGATAGGGTACTTTAGAAGGCTAATTGGAGATGGGAAGAAAATAAAGTTAGACATGAAAGAGGTAGGACAAGCAGGAATATTTAATGAGAAATTAGACAGTAAAATCACAGAGCTGGAAGTTAGCCAGCAAATAAGGAATATAAAAAAAGGTAAGGCAGTAGGAATAGATGGAATACCAGGGGAATTCTGGAAAATATATGGGGAAATGCAAAGTAGGCTAACAATGATGACAAAATTATTAAATAAAATTAAAGAAAAGAATGATGTACCAGAATGTTGGAAAATAAGTATGGTGGTACCAATTTACAAAGGAAAGGGAGGAGCAAATAGACCAGAGAATTACAGGGGAATAAGTTTATTATCAATATTAGGAAAAATATACACAGGTATACTGGCCGATAGATTAAGAAGCTGGGTTGAGGAGGAAGGAATACTGTCAGAATATCAAGCTGGGTTTAGGAAAGGTAAACAAACAATAGACAATATATTTATAATAAAGACTATAATAGATAAATACTTGAGCAGGAAAAGAGGAAGGATATATATGATTTTTGCAGATTTTGAAAAAGCATTTGATACAATAAATAGGGAAGCATTAGCATATAAATTAAGCAAGAAAGGGGTAAGCAAAAGCTTTATAAAAGAAATCAGAAAGATTTATAAAGATGTAAGATTCTGTATAAGATGTAACAATAATGGAGTTACAGAAATGACGGAGCAAAGAATAGGATTAAGACAAGGGTGCAAATTGAGTCCTATACTATTTAATATATTCATAGATGACATATTAGAAAGAGTGAAAGGAAAAAATCTGCACTGCCCCATAATAGCAAATACAGAGATACCAGGTTTACTATATGCGGATGATCTTATGGTCGGGGCTATAACGGTAATTGGGTTACAGAAAGCAGTCAACGGAATACAAGAATACTGCGAAGAATGGGGAATAAAAGTAAATATAAATAAATCAAAAGTTATGGTATTTTAAAGAGGAAATAAACTAAAAAGAGAAGAGAAATGGCAGATGGGGGGTTTAAAATTAGAAGTTGTCAAGGAGATGGATTATTTGGGGGTGAGGTTGAGCAGTAATGGTGAATGGGGGGCGCATAGCAGGAAGGTTATGGCTAAAGGAAAGGCAGCAATGACAGGAGTAAGGATGTGCAAATATAAATTGGAAATGCCAACTAAGTGGCTAGAAAGAATGTATGAAACATTGGTGGAAACAAGAATGTTATATGCAGTAGAAATTTGGGGAGGATCTGAATTAAGCAGGAAAATAGACCAGAGCTACGGAATGTTTTGTAAAGAGCTATTGGGGCTAACAAGATCAGCACCAGGGGAAGTAGCATTAGTGGAATTAGGAAGAACAAGAAGAAAGGGAGTGATACTGGAAAGGATATTAAAATTTTGGTTTAGGTGCCTGAGAAAAGATAAAGAGGAAATTTTAAAGATATGCATGGAACAACAAAAGAGTATGAAAAATAAAAATAGCTGGTGGACAGGGGTAGAAAAAATTATGGAGAAGATAGGAATGGGAGATATTTGGAGAATAGGAGAAAGAAATAGCGATGGTTTTTGGATAGCAGTAAGAAACAGAGTGGAGGATATAGAAAGACAAGAGATTTGGGGAAGCTTAGAAAATAAAAAGTCACTAGGGTTCTATAGATTAGTAAAAAGGAAATGGGGAAGAGAAGGGTACATGGATTATTGTAATAGAGCAGGAAAAGAAGCGTTTGCATGGATGAGAACAGGAGCAATGTATTTGAGAGGGTTAAGAGGTAAAAAAAATGGAATTTGTGAATTATGCGACGATAGCGAAAGCACAGAGCATTATATGTCAGAATGCAAAGAATTAGCAGAATGGAGACAAGAAGTATGGGAAGAAAAATGGGAAAAAATGGATAGGAAAATAGTAGCAATTAAAATGCTAACGAGAAAAGAAGAAAAGCAAATTAAGAATATGGGGGAGTTCTTAAAGAAAGTAAAAGAGAAATGGAGTAGAAAAGTAAGAGAGATAAGAAAGGTAGAAAGGCAAATGGAGGAAGAAGATGGGCAAATAGGGATAAAAGGTAGTAAGGAATGTTTAGAGGAGCCAGAAGGCCAGGGTGCCAGGCAAAAAGAGCAGCATAGCTGGCAAGGAAATTTGTACGTATGTTAAGTTAGTTTATAAGTGGAACATTGTAAAAAGAAGTATGTAGGAAAACGTACAAATAAATTATCTATCTTATCTATCTACCTGATCTTTGATTCATAGCCAAGTTTGCTAAAGAACTGAACATCACTGGCCAAGATTTGAATTGTTGCTATGGTGCTACCAAGTCTCTGGTAAAAGATGGGATGGACACACACAAAATAAATGGCAACTGACATGTGCAGACAGGACCTCAGGAGTGATGTATGGAATACATGTTTTGTATTAATATTCAAAATAATAGCAACAAATTTTTTAACTGATACTAATATCCATAAATTTAAGTATCAAAATGTGTATTAATAAAAATAAAGAATTATCAAAAGTTAACCCTTCCAAATCCAAATTTATTATACAATGAATTTTTTACATAATATGCATAATGCTGCTAAATGACACCATTGAGCTGGAAAGGTTAAATAATATTGAATAAACTGTACATTTAATATTAAAACACTGAAAACATACAAAAAATTTTAAGTTTAATCTCAGGGGATATTATAATCAAAGTTAATATTTTGCCCAGCTTCCTCATGTACGTTAAGAAAAAAAATTTTTTTTTTAATTTAACATCCGTTAACAGGTAGGTTTTATTGGATAGTATTTTCCATTCTTAGAACAGGCATGATCTCTGGTCAGTGGTCTTTCACCTATGAGTTAATACTAGACTTACTTGTATAGACTGTGAACCAAATTATAATCTAAATCTCCAGCTTTCTGACACCCATGATCGATTATCCTATCAATCAACTCCTTCTCAGCATCCGACACCAGCTGCAAACAAAACAAGACATTTACATTACAATGCCTTATAAATATTACATTACACATATAATGGAACATGACAATACCTTTATGTCCTCCTCAACAACACACCCCACTTCTACATTCCACCAGTGTTCAACGTTCACCTCTGCTGGTCGTGCAGGCAGCAGATCTTTTATGTTCTTCCGTCGGAACAACTTGCGACCAGAACGACACTGGTTCATCAGTTCTATGTATTCATTACGTCCAATACCCAGCAGCCGCAGGCCTGCAAACATTCAAATGATATTGTATTTACACAACAAAGTTTTACAGTTGCAGATTTTATATTCAGCTGCAAACAGAGAACTAGGGATGGTTGCAGCAAGCATTAGGCACATTACAAGTCTTCAAATGTCCCAATGTGTTGTCATGGAGTGCTGGACAGTGAGAGAGCATGTTTGTGGTGTACTATCTTTCAAGAAAGTAAATGTACACTTTGCGCAGGTCAGTATCATTCAGGCGTTCCGTGAGTAGGGGGTATGAAAACTAAATTGACCATGGTCGTATATGTATACTGTCATGGTTGCCATTTTAGCCTGTCACTCACTTCGAGGATTCCTATGACTACATTAACTCAGTATGGCAAAACATGAACTAAATATCACAAAACAACCATGATATTGTAATGAAAAGAAGCTAGAAACAGTGATGTGTATTGAATTTATTTAAAGGTGAGTCGGAATTGTTACACTAACATCACTTAAGTTTACTCACTTAACATGTTTCGGGAAACCGTTGTTCCCATCATCAGAAGGTTAATTCGACTGACGGTTTCCCGAAACATGTTAAGTGAGTAAACTTAAGTGATGTTAGTGTAACAATTCCGACTCACCTTTAAATAAAATCACAAAACAAGTTACAATTCTCTCGCTGTTGAGCTATTAACTATAAGGCCTGGACAGCAATTGACAACACCGCTGAAACTGAACAGGAAACCGATGATCCACATCTGAACTTATAACTGGATACAGTTGGGATTCTGATAATGCTCTTCTACACGCTTACACCTGGTTGGTGCCCTCTTGTACCATCAATATGGAAGTATGGACATAGATAGACAACACATCTGTGCTGCTGAAGAACCAGTCATCTGGTGATGATGCAGAAGAAAATGATAATTCTTTACTGTCATCTTTTGAGGAGGAACATGAAGATACAACATTGCAACCCCGCGTTGAAGTTTCTGTTCCTGAGAAATTTGCTGCCACTTCTGATGTCTCCATGGCATTTCAGGCTGCCCTGGATACGGTATCTTCAGAGAGTACCGTAATATTAGGACCAACGGTCCACCAAACAACAATTAATGATTTTTTAAAATTATAGAACTAAAATGTGTAATGGATAAGAGTTGTAACTAAAACATGTGTTCCAATTAAAACTTAGTGTTAAAAGAACGGTATATTTAAAGTGTTTCTTAAGGTTATTGTTTGTTGTATTATATGACTCACTAATTCAACGAGTACAATATTGTTCCAAATAGTACTGTTTTAAAAAAATTACGACAAGCATTTGACACTATACTTTCACTATTAAACAAATGCCAGATATAGAGTATACAGCAGTTATTTTTACTTTTTCTTAGAAGTGGAACATCCTCATTCGTTGGTATGCATAACAAGAGAGAAAGTGAACTCAACAATCATATTTTACAATTTCAGATAATACGGGACTATTTTTACAAAACCTCATTAATTCAAACTTTGTTAACTGAATTGGCTAATTTTCGGTCTCTTGGAATTCCGTTAAACGAGGATCTACTGTAATATGAGAGATACAATCTCAGAGTATGAAATTGATGGTAAAATATTTATATAAAGTTAGAATATATAGAAGGTGGAAACACGGCTTTATGAACAAAAGTATAAACCAGTGTTAGCATTTGATGTCACCACTTTCTTTGCTTCCAAGTAGAAATCAGTCCAATGCAGAATGACCCTAGGAAAGATTCTCAGCTCGGACTAAAAGGTGAGGTTGCCTGCAGTGCAAGATACTCTTTGTCCACTGTTACTTGATTGAGTTCTTTTGAAAGCCATGACTCTTTGTTCCATAATGAATACTGCCAAGCAGCAAGACAATGCTCCCCTCCTTTCCTCTCTCCCTCGCAATATACATTTAGCCATGCATGTGCACATGTATAATACATATGCTGTGTTACATCCAAGTACTTATTATACTTACTGCTCACCTGACTCATTTAAAGGAATTCATGTCCATCACAATTGTGGTAATTGTTTAATGTGTGGTGGTATTTTATATCACAACAATGTAAATGCCAGAGTGATTGTAGTGTAAATAAGCATTATTGTATGACATTGATTTGAGATGTTTGTTAATTATAAGCATTGTTAGGAAATAAGTTTACACGGCCTCACTGAAACTGACAATAAGAGCGGGCAATAATGTAGCAAGGGGGTGAGTTGTTTATCAATTATTAGAGACAAGCAAATGATGTCAGAGTAGCGCGCGTTTCTTTAGAAATGGAGGGAATTTCTTCCCTAGAGCATATGTGTTTGTAATTTTGATTGGATATAAATATAGACGCTAATGTTGGCGCGTTTTATTAACCAATAGCAGCTCGGTTATAATCTTTAGGCATATTGGGTGAGGGAGTATAAATTCCGTGCCAGACAGGTTTCGTTCAGTCCAACAGAAGCATTCGCAGGTAATGCGTCGTTCAGTCCAACAGAAGGATTCGCGGGTAATACGTCGTTCAATCCAACAGAATCATACAAAGGTTATACGTCACACAGTTTAAGAGAATCGTTCACGCGTTATACGTCGCGCAATTCTACAGAATCTCTCGCGTTGTAAAGTTAGTTATAAATGTGAAATACGCGAATTAATAATGTGCAGCAAATAAATGATTATAGTGATATTAGAAAATATAACAGTTTCAGTCTGGCGTGTATCAAGAGCAAATATGTGAAATTGAATAAAGTGTGATGACAATAAAAGTGTAAAAACAATTCTTTTATCAATGTTATCTTTCAGTAATAAATCCTTTCTGTTTACACACCCTGTTTAAGAGATATGCTCGACTGAGTAGTAATAATAGCTAGCCGGAGGACAAAGAACCCAAAATTCAAACTAGTAATACAATAACTGGCGCTCAGTAAAAGATAACACAAAGTGACCGCGACAAATTGGCTTCCATACGTGGGGCAGATAAACATGAAGCATCTTCCAACTACCAACAAATATTCTACTTCAAATGATTATATGTTTCGCAATGGCATCTCAGGTAATTGATTTCACTTGTGTATCAAAAACTCAATAGCATAATTAAAACTGATTGGCCAGAGGATTTCTAATGGGTTCTCCCCTATTGGAACTTGGAAGCAGGACATAAGATCTTACTTTATATAAAGATACTTTTAACTGCTATACTGTAATACTATATATTATACTAGAGGACCAGACAGACGTTCTGTTTTGTCATAATTTGTTCGTTTCTCAGTGTGACTATATTGGCACTGTGTGTTAATTTGTTGTTCTGCATTTCCCATGAAGTAGATCTGCAAAACTTTAGGATTGGTATCAGGTATTGAGAACAGAGAACCAATTCGATGATACACTTGGCCCTGAATCTTAAATGTTGAATTAAAATTACGGCCATCCTCATTCTCAACGATTTTTGTTGCTCGCTCCAAATGATGTCATTTGGAAGCAAGAATTGAATTTACAAATTTTATGCAAAAACAATTTTGATTGAGACATATTTCCAGCCAATAGTGCCCTGCACACATTGCTACGCCACTAACTGAAATAAATTGAAGGAAAGACATTATACAAATATTCAACCAACTTAGAAACCTTCGTGGGCTCATGCACAACACTTTGCTGAAGATCATCACATGATCAAATGCATAGTTTACGATTCTATAAAGGACATACAGACAAACATTCATTTATATATATACATGTCGTCCTCCGTGAACTAGGGTACTGTCCTAGCCTCTAGTTCCCATATCACGGGATCAAACCTGGCGGAGGTGATGGATTTTTTCAGGCGTAAAAATCCTTAGCATGGCTTCCTTCGGAAGGGAAGTACAGCCAGTGGTCCCATGTCGTAGATTTATGGCATGTAAAAGAACCTCAAGCCTGATGAAGAGGCCTCTGAGCAAAATTACCGGTCTTTCATACCCAATATAGAATGGGACGCTTAGGACCATAGTAGTTAAAGAGCGTCCATAAATAAAACTCAATTCAATGTAATAGTGTGACGTATGCAAAGATGATAGGACATACGCGTCTCTGGTCACCGAGATTCGAGATGGCAGTTGGGTTTGGAGTAGGGAGAACTAGACTTTTTAGGAGGGGATGAATTGTTTAGCGTCACTAACGCTTGAGGGTAGCGTGGGTTTGAGAAGGAGAGTCAGGAGGTAACGTTCGTGTGGTAAAGACGTGCAACTGCTTTCTTCGTGCTAAGGCATGATGGCCTCGCTGACAGACATTGGGCTGAAAGTGTAAGCACTGTTATTTATCTTTATACATTAAATTTAGTAGCCATCCATTTTCGGAGAGTCTTAATTATGATAGAGTAGAATCCTTCCTTCCCCTTAAGCCATGTGACGTTCTGAAACAGTAATTATTTGTGTGTTTAACTTAGCTGCGTCCCCGTCGTAGCCTCGCCATGTGAAGATCTTATTAATTTACCGGTACCTTTTCCAAGCGAGTGTCTCCCCATCATTATTTTCTGAGTATTATTAAATAGATGCTACGACAGTTGGTGGAGGCGCCGGGCATAGTTTGGTTTTTTGTGAGATTTTTAAGTACAAAATTTTTTTTCCCTCTAAATGTAACGGTTTTTGGTCCTCCACGTGGTCGCTAAAAATGTAAATCTGTTTCTTGGCTTAAGGGTAGGGATTTTGATGGCATAATTTTTGATTTCTATATTCCAAATTTTGTTGCTTTAATTTCTGAAAGTCCCGTGTCTAAATTTTAATTTTGAGTTCATTTTTGGTATTTTTCCCATTGTCTGTCGGCGTGACGCTAAAACTTCTGACTCCATTTTCCTCTTATTTTGGCTTCATTTCTATTAAATTATATTGCTGTGCTCAGTGGTTTGTGCTGGTTGTGTTGAAGTGTATGTTTTTGTGAATTCTGAAAAGTGAATTGTGAAAAGATCGAGAGATATTTGCAATTTTGAAAATGTGCTCGTCACGTGTCGGTGATGTGGGTGAAAATACTGTTTTCTGTGCTTATTAATAGTAATTCTGGATGCTTGTAATTTTATATTGCATTGAGTGTGATTCCCAGCTCTTTACTATACTTTTGTGGTGCATTTTTCGTGTAACTTTTATGTACGCACGTGTGTTATGTAATTTCTGCGTGGTCATGCATTTCATCACTAATTCTCGCTTGTGAAACCAGTCTTTATCAGCACGTGTTTTGTGCGTTTATTTGCGTGTGTATATCAGGTCAGATACATCTGTTTTAAAGAAAGAAAAAGAGAAGGAATTTTTTTTTTTGTGCTACGTATAAATTGCAAGTGTGTATTCTGCTCTTTTTGAGATAATGTCAGCGTTGGTCACAGTAATAGTATATACTGTCATGGGCCGGGCTTTGCCATAGATAGCGAGTGTGTCTTTCAGCACTTGCTGGCATGTGGGTGGTTGGAGAGAGAGTGATGGAGGCTCTTAGCTGATGAAAAGTTCCAAAAATGCCATTAAGGCGAAAGGAGAGATTTCTGGATGATATTTCCTCCCCTCCTCCTGGCTTGGACGGAAGCCTCTGGAAGTTCATCTTCCTTTCTCCCGGCATAGCAAACTTTCTCAAAGCTTCTTATAGCAATATATCACTGCGCATATTCATGGCAAATTATTGAGGTTATTGGTATGACATTCAGTGCTGTGTGGTGTTACTCAGGGGTTTTGCGAGTGCTAATGAACAACAGAGCAAGAGAAGAGGAGTCCTGTGTTCAGCACTCTAGTGAGCAATCAGAAGAGATAAGAGGAGTCCTGTGTTCAGCAATCTAGTGAGTGATGGAAGAGACAAAAGATTGTTTCGCACCAGGAGAGACTGAAAGGTACTGGGGGTAAATTGCACAAGGTCAGAGTACTCTATGATCAGAATATTACTTTTGGAACTGATTACTGAATTTATGATTACTTTTTCTTAGCTCTGAGTGGTACTTACAGTCTGCAGCAGTGAAGTTTGGGAGAGAGTCATAACTCTTCTCCTGCTCCATGATGTTCTCCATCACAGATATATAATATTGGAAGGGAGTTACACGTAGACCCTTCACCACAACATCTGACAGATGATATGGATACAACATCAGGTTGTCTCTGCTGTAACTCAGCAGTTCCTCGTAGTATCGCCGCTCGTCCTTGCGCACAAACCGCACAAGGTTCCCCCGGTAGCGCAGCTGGTTCTTGATGCTGAAGTTCACTGTACATTTTTCATATTCTTTCTGTGAATTTCCCAGACTCTGAAACATAAGTACATGTTACACTTTTACATAGTCAAACTTGTAACTTAATGAACATATTAATTAAAGCAAGTTGTTCTCCCTGCTTATAAACTGTGTTCTAACACCCGCACTGTCATACTATGAGAATCCAAGTGTACATACAACATTTTATAGCTTTTGTATAAGTACACTGCAAGGCAGAAAAGATCACAAATGTTCACGTAGCATTACAGTTTTGGTGCATTCATATTTTGTGTCTTGCATTCTTGTATTTAATAGATATTCTAGGAAGCAACCCTCAAAATCATACATTTTTAGCAGACTCCCCATATAGACTACTACTGATTTCAAACAAACATCCGTGAATATTTGCTTAGCATTTGTTAACCTGTTTTACTTAACAGTTTTTCTTGGTCTCACATTATTTAAATAATAGCAATCTAACTAATATGTCACTTCAGTGAACAGTTTGCATTTTGTATGTATCCCTGTTATGTGATACTGTGTTTTGTATATCTATGAAATTCCCCAAGGTTTATTTACTTTTAATGGTAGCTTTTGTATAGTTTTAATTTATGAAGACTTCTTAAGGGATATCCATGCAAACCTGGCATTTCTGGGCACGTGCCAATGGCCCTGATATGTTTTAAAAGTCTGCGGGCGCCATGGTAGCGCAGTTCATTTCCGGCTCTCGCACTGAGGATCCGGAGTTCGATTCCCATATATGGAGTGATGATTTTAACTCAGTCCTATACACAGCTCCATCTCTGACTTGTTCATGTAAACTATCCCCAAGGCCCAATGTGATTTGGAGTCCATGGTAAAAGCTGTAGGTCCTCTCATTCAACCGCCATCCTCATCATCATTCTACCATTGGAGGTAATGGATTCTGCCCACTGGGTGCCTCCACCTCAGAAATGGGTGTAGTCATTGCTTGGTGGAATAAGGTAAACCCTGAAGGTCATAGGCCATATGGGGAGCATTAAAAAAGCATAGTTTTATCCTTCAGTCGAGTAACAGACAATCAAAATATATTTTAAGCTTAATAAGGTAGATTAAAATTGTTATATCCAGTGTGGAATCAAACTCCAATCTCCCATGTGAGAAACAAGAACACAACCATTACATCACACAGCAGTGTATTACATACATGTTAACAGCATTTCAGCACTGGCCTGAATTCCAATATGATCACATTCCACTTCTACAAAATGAATAAAAATAAAACGGTGTACTTATTTCCTTCCACCTGTAAGCAGTCAATTAAATATATACTTCATTGCATATTTCTTTTAGTTACAGTTCAGATATATTCGGCTGCAACCTCAATCCAAAGCCTCTTTATAACTCCCCTTAATTTTGCACTAATTTCAACCTAATTTAAAATATGTTGGCAATTTTCTTTTCCAAATTACTTTATATAAAATCTTAACTCTGTACTTGCAGACCTTCGTAAGTTGTTTCATGCATAATGAATGGATGGTCAAAGCAACACTGCTAGGAGGGGAAGGAAATGACTTATTACTCTCATTCCGTTGTCACAAACGAATCTGATTACAGTCAAATCTTTTGTTAGGAGCATGTATCAGGCCTCTGACTTTGTCAAATATCACAAAAATGCTGAAGAGTGGGCAGGGATGTTTCTGTAGGTAATGACAGTGGTTCTTTGAGTCAAGCAGATCCCTAGAAATTGAAGAGAAGATATGTTGGTGCGTAATAAATTACATAAATTATTTTATCTGCCCCGCAGTTGGGAGTCAACTTGAAGTAGTTGATTTAGCTCCACGCTTGGAAGCTAACTTGAAGAGGTTAATTTGCTGCTGTTGTTGCGTAATATATGTTTACGTAAACTTAAAGAAGGTTATGTTGTTCAACTGTTGTTTAAACTTGAAGATTGTGTTCACGTAATCTTTATTTTAGTTGCATTTAAAGAGTTCCTGGAACATGCTTTGGACGTCGGTTTGAATTTTGATGCTTACGTAATATTACTTATGTTTGAATTTGCCTCGGCTGCATCAGTCTTACTTTAGAGTCATGTATCTTGGGTAGGGCGCGGTATGACAATTATTGTAGACATCACAGAATTAAACTTTTAAATTTTACTTCTTTTATTTAAATTCTTGCACATTTTATAGAGCACCACACTTTTAAAGAACTGTGAGAAACTTTTATACATTCACTTAGCGCGTATA
The DNA here is from genome assembly GCA_030765065.1 of Deroplatys truncata. Classification (NCBI taxonomy): domain Eukaryota; kingdom Metazoa; phylum Arthropoda; class Insecta; order Mantodea; family Mantidae; genus Deroplatys; species Deroplatys truncata. The sequence continues at coordinate 186,012,846 of CM060980.1, forward strand.
TCTGTTTTTATTAGTCACCTGTAGAGAACACATTTTCCCATCTGTACTCTATCAAGTCTCGCCAGCAACTGAGTAACCTCAACGGTCAAAATTCTTAAACTTCAGTATTGGAAGTCTCTGATTGGCTAATTCTAGTCCAATAGAATTTCTGTATTTAACTTAAAACTTTTCTTTGCTGTTGATTGGCTAATTTAAAACTGTTACAGAATTTACGTCATCGTCGCTCTAATCATGACCAGTACATTTCAAACTCTAAACACATTATTGCCACAATTACCTCATTATTACTTATTGTTAGAACTTAAAACTTATTATTCTCACAGTTCTTGCATTATTAGAGTAATGTATTCATATAACATTATCAAAATATGTTTACAATAAAAATAAGCATATGCAATGACTGTTACATACAATTTAAATAATTATTACATACATATTGTTTCAAGGCGGGCTGTTATTGAATTTACTTATTATAAAAATACAATTGAAATTATTCAGATATTAAAATACTGCCTCAAAATCCATAACATGGCTTCTGTAGGCATGGGAATTTTTTAGGACTAGTATGCCATTGCCTCTTCCCTGACTTCATATATATTTGTTCATTCTCTTTTCTGACCTTCTAATAATTCTCTGCCATGTTTTCCTATCATGCAATACAAAGCCTTCATTTGTGTTAATGGTCTTATTACGGGATTGCACTGTGTTGTTTCTAACTGGTTCTGTCCCCCTCCACTTTTCCCTCCTCTCTGTGTGCTGACTTAACAGTTGATGTGAAGTTCTGTGCTGTACAGAGTTGACATGATGCAAGACCATGTTTCAGTGTTATAGTGTGTTAGTGCTGTTATTAAGCCTAAAAGTATACAGAAGTGAGATGGCGATTTATATACAGGTTCCCTGCTGTTGGTGTGCCTACAGAGAAATGGTACATAATCTTGTGAACAAATTTAGGGAAACAGGCTTTATTTTTATAAGTAACTGAAATTAAATTGCCATGAAAATAAACAAGTAGTAGGAAAAGTAATTTACATTCTTCACTTAAATAGAATTACCTGGACATGTTTTGAGAGTCCCTTGCTCTCGTCAGCTGACCTACTGGCTGGTGGTTGTTTGATTGTCCTGTATCTGCCTGTGTTGACCATCTGTGGTGGTATCTGGTGAGGGTTTGCTGTACTTGCTAAGAAAATAGCACTTCAGGAACATTCACCAAAAACAAATTGAAAAAACTGCCGTTGCCAATCATTTTTGGGAGAAAAACCACGAAATAGACCCGGATATCAAACTGTTAAAAGAAGTCTCAAAACCTATGGAACTATCTGCTTGGGAGAAGATCTACATTTGGAAGAACAAGAATATTGTAATGAATTTCGACATCCCAGCAGAGGACAAACTTAGCAAGTACATCAAACCCTCGCCAGATACCACCACAGATGGTCAACACAGGCAGATACAGGACAAACAACCACCAGCCGTAGGTCAGCAGCTGACGAGAGCAAGGGACCCTCAAAACATGTCCAGGTAATTCTACTTAAGTGAAGAGTGTAAATGAGTTTTCCTACTCCTCGTTCATTTTCATTTGAAATACTTCACTATCAAACGCTTCTATATTATTACTTATAACTAAATTGCCATGTTCTTACAAAGGAAAAACCCAATGCCATTGGAGAAACATTGCAACAAATGTGGTTACTGTAATCATAATTGGCATGAGAAATCTATGTGCTTGAAATTTAGGGGCTATGAAATCCAACTCTACTAGCAAACAGCGTGCTTCCTGGTGACAGCAAAATTCCTGTTAGTCAACTAGGCATCCAAATGAAGGCTCTGTACTTCCTTCAACTCTGTCCATCTCACTTTGTCAAGCCAAAATGTAGTTGGTTTCCACTGCTTCTGGACCCTTACACTTGCTCCAACATGCCCTGTTCCAGTGAGACTTTCATTCTCATTAATATTCAAAATATTTTAACTTTCCAGTGGCATTTAGTCACTAAGAGGATTTATTTCTTCCAGCACAGAAATGTTTCTTCTTTTCTGTGTTCAAGGTATTCAGAGTGATTTCCTGCATGCCAGTAATCTGAAGAATGTCACTTAAATTCATAGTCCACTTTCACTGTCATATATTTTCTATAAGCTGGCTGACACAGCATTGCACAAAAGCCTTTATAAGTCTCAACTAACAATTTAATTAAGTGCATTTGCCTCCCCCCTTACAAAGATTTCAAACATCATATAGTTTATGACAAAACCCATGTACAGAAACAAAAATATAAACAGTGCCTAGCTCAAAAGTCTATCAAAATTTTAAAAAATCCAGGTATCACAGAGATTATGGTTTATGTTTGAGTAACATTTGAGCTGCCCTGCAGGCACCTCTACAAATATCTTAAATAATCGAATCTCATGAATTTCTTTACTCACTAATCTTATATAAGCTTGTTCTTCTGTCTAATTCTTATAAATCAAGATAAACTTTTATTAAACATTCACACATTCCACTGTACATATAAGAAGCATACAGTAGGTAAAGTGATTGTCAGAGCTTTAAAAAGCAGGTCACTAAATGATGGTTTTAAGATTCCATGCTTTGTATGACCACAAGAAAAAACTAATAGGGAAGTTGAAGTAAATAGTATCTTTACGTTACTTGCCCCACGTTTTGGGCATCAATTTGAAGTAGGTTGTATTGAAAGAGTTGTATTATATTTCAACAGTTGGGAGCCGAACTTGAAGTTCGTTCCAACCGCACGTACAGTACCCGCTTCCCGGTAACCTTTGTCCAAAATGTACTTTCTGGTGGCCTTTGCCCCCCCAAAAAATGTTTAAAAATATTAACTTTGTAATTTGACTGTTTCTTTAAATATTATATATTTATGTTTGCCTCGGCTGCGTCAGTATTATTGTTAGAGACATGTTTCTCTTTGTAAGGTTGTGGTGCAACTGAAGAATCTGTGGCTTACACAGATTATAATTTTACTTCACTCCTTTTATTAATGCTTGACACGATTTAAATAACACTTCACTGATATATATATATATATATATATATATATATATATATATATATATATATATATATATATATATAAAGACAGAGAGAGAGAGAGAGATATGTGAGAATTTTTTTATTAATTACTTGCACTTTTTAACACGTAAAACTATTTTCGTCTTACACGAATATGTATTAAATTTCTTGAGGACGTGTCTCACATCCGGTTAGGAACACTGTCTGCAAGCAAAGCGTCCAGTTATGAGCGCTGTCTACAAGCAACTGAATTGATTTCTACCGCCTAAATTTGTAAATTTCAAGTCTTTGATTGGTTAATCCTACTCCAATAGAATACCTTCATTTAACTAAAGCCTTTTCTGGTTGTTGATTGGCTATTTATTAAACTGTCTCAAAATTTACATTATTGTTGCTCCAATAATGACTAGTAGCATTTAAACTTTCAAATTCATTATTGCCTCAAGATTACCTCATTGTTAGCAACTTTTAACCTATTATTCTCGCAGCTCCTACATTATTAAATTACGTAATACATTCACATAACATTATTGAACATGTATACAATAATACAAACATATACAATGACTGTAATATACACTTTTTATATATTGTTACATACACATATTACTTTAAGGTGGGCTGTTATTGAATTATATATTATATAATTAGACTGAAATCATTTAAGTGTTAAAAATACTGCCTCAAAGTTGAATGAATATATTTGTAAGACTTCTTTTAGATAGCTTTTATAATTTTTTCATTTGTCTACATAAACTATGTATAAATTGAAATTAACCTTGTCGCTACCTCAGCTTCCATGGCACCCAGGCCGTTTGCCCAGCCTGGTAGCTCATGTTATCCCTTCCCCTTTATGTTAGTTATCCCCCTCCTTCCCTCTGTCTTCTTTTCCTACACTCCTTACTTTCCTCACCCATTTTTCTTTTGCTTTCTGTAAAAAAACTCACATATGCTTCTAATCTTTCTTTCTTCTTTCCCTGTTAACATTTTTATAGCTTCAATTTTCCCATCTATTTTTTCCCATTTTTCACTCCCAAACCTTTTTTTTCTATATAATGCTAACTCCTTACATTACATCATATAATATGTTACACGTTCTTGTTCACTGCACATCTCACATATTCCTTTGTCTCTACTGTTATCCTTCTTAGAAATGTTCCTGTTCTCATCCAAGCTATCCTTCTTTTTCTTGTCTGTCACAGTAATCTACATATGGTTCTCGTACCCAGTCTCTTTTCACTTGAGCGAAGTATAATATTTAAAAACTCAAACCAATGGCGACTATCTTGGAAATGGTTAAATGACAACAAATTTTATTTTATAAAAATTGTGTACTTTAACAAGATCTGCATGTTTTGTGTAGTTAAGATTTTATCTATCTCTTATGGTTTACCAATTATACAAAAGTAATTCATACTGAAGAGAACTTCAGTCTTCTTGAATTTTCTATTCCCGGAAAATTCAAGATATACATTTTGTCATGCAAATATCTTAAACATATGATATTTTAATCAAAATCATTGGGAGTCATTTTTGAGAAAATCAAAAGTAATGAAACATTTTCCATGTAAAGGGACTTTAGGGTAGGAATGGACCTTTTTCTAAAAATGCTTTATTTTTATTCCGAGGCCTCCAAGCGTGTATTTCTGGTGAAATCTCAATATCAAATTTTTGGGTAGAATGCAATACTTCCACTTACTATAGGTAAATAAAAGGGAAAGTAAAAAAGAAAATCCACAACAGATGCCTTAGATAATCGCCAACAGACCGGTCTGAATAGGATTCTTGCCTCCTCCCAACCCCTCTACAGCAGCATCTAGTTACCAGCTACTGGCTTTGATATGTGCCAGTCAACAGGTCCCTTGAAGAGGAAGGCTGGAATGCCTTCTAAAAGATAGACTTAATTTTACTAATCCTTAACCTCTTCAGACTTGAGGACAGTTGTTGCTAAATATCTAAAGGGACGTGCACCACAGAGGACCCAAGGTCTGAGAAGGCTAAAACACTTTAATAATGAATGATCTAGAAGACTTTTGTGGTAAAACAACCCTTAAACTTGTCACAGCCCTATGGTATTCCTAACAATAGATGAAAAATAAATATTGGCAGACGTATTTCTGATTTTTTTAATCCTCCCCAACAGTCTTCCAAGTTCAGGAAATGTTGTATACCCTGTTAGGTAAATTTTAGCAATGAAACAATTATTGCAGTAGTCAAGTAATTGTTTTAGATGAATTTTAAACTTTTGCAGCTTCTCTTTAATCCTAAAGTTATTTAATAAAGGCTACACAGTTTTCACATAATACAGAAACTCTTGACATAAATATACAATGAAATAGCAATGAAATTGATGAATATAAAGATTCCCCACCCCCAAGCCAGCAAGTTAAATATTTTGGAAATGGCACGCAGTCTGTAACCATCCAGAAAAATATTCTTCTCAGTTGTTAATTACAAACATCGATTGAGTAATTTCTGATGTTACACTGGATACACATCAGATTTTTTTGTTTTGATACTATGGGAGTGCTACATCTAGCTCCACCTGAGACATCTTCACAAGCTAAGGCTTGATGTGCATCTTCTTTCTCTACCACTTACCTATAGTACATAGCAAAAGTATTGCATTCCACCCAAAAATTTCATACTGAGATTTCACTGGATATACACATTTTGGGACTCCCTGAATCCATAAAAGGTGTGTGTGCGTGTGTGAGGACAGCATAACTCAAAAACAAAAGGTCTGTTAAATACCAAACTTGGTATTTAAGTTCAGAATCTTCCAAGGAATGCAGCACAAAGATTTTCAGAAAATCCTCCCACCCAACTACCCTTTATATGGAAAAATGTTTATCTTTTATGCTCTTAAAAATGTATATCTTGAATTTTCTGGGAATACGTTTTGTCACCTTCATGCCCAGGCATTAGGAACTAACTCCAATTTCCCCTATGGTGTGGACACTCTTAATTCCTTTTATTTTATTTGCATTGCCACAGTGAAATTGTGGAATTTTGCCTGCCTCTACCAAGAAAATGGTTGTGTTTGGCATCATTGTTTTAGCAAGGTTTGAAGAAGTTCTTATTTTTAAGAGGAGCTGTATTGTATTTTGACTGTTGGGGAGCCAACACTTTAAGTAGTTGCAACCGCACGTATGGTAAAAAGTTTCCGGTAGCCTTCGCACAAGTTTAAAAATATTAACTTTGTAATTTGACTGTTTCTTTAAATATTATATATTTATGTTTGCCTCGGCTGTGTCAGTATTATTGTTAGAGACTTGGATTTCTTTGCAGGGAGTAGTGCGGCTAAGAATGTAGGCTTACACAGATTATAATTTGTACTTCACTCCATTTATTAATTCTTTAAACGATTTAAATAACACTTCACTGATATAGAGAGCTGTGAGATTCTTTTGTTAATTACTTGCACTTTTTAAACACGTGAACTATTTTCGTCTCACACGGAATACGTATTCAACTTCTCGAGGACGTGTCTCACGTCTGGTTAGTAACGCTGTCTGCTAGCAACTGACTTCCAAATTTGTACAATTTGCCCCATTTCAGTTTCTGATTGGCTAATCCTATTTCAATAGAATACTTTCATTTAACTTGAGCTTTTTTCTGGTTGTTGATTGGCTGTTTTATAAACTGTCTCAAAATTTACATATTGTTGCTCCAATAATGACTAGTAGCATTATTAAACTTTCTTACTCATTATTGCCTCAAGGTTACCCCATTGTTAGCAACTTTTAACCTATTATTCTCACAGCTCCTACATTATTAAATTATGTAATACATTTACATAACATTATTCAACATGTACATAATATAAACATTAATACAATGACTGTTACACACATTTTATATATTATATTGTACACATATTGCTTTAAGGTGGGCTGTTATTATATTTTATATTATATAATTTGACTGAAATCATTTAAGTGTTAAAAATACTGCCTCAGGTTATGGAAATCCTTGGATTTATGAACAACAGGAGCAGTTTTCTTTTTGCTCATGATTGCAGTACACACAGAACACTTAGCTTGTCCTCCTATCCCATCTACTGTCCCCTTACCATGAGACGTGGCAAAGTATTTCCAAGCAAAGGGCTTTGTTATATTTACAACTCATATCCAATAAAAGCAATGCCATGAATTTGTTCTTAAATCCAGTCCATCTGTCCAAATAATTTCTTCAATCCCATCATTTCTGGGGAGTCAGGCTGGATGTAGCCTTATATAGGTACTCAATAAATGCCCAAACAGTGTTTTATCTGTTTCTCTAACATCACTGCATACAAGAAAAGATTTGCATTCTCCTCTAAACATAGCTACAGTTGTGTAGAGTGTTATGCTGTTGGCTCCAATAAGGACTCTGTACTTCATTCTGATGCTCACAGGTATAATTTATTGCAAAATCCATTTGAGGCCTTTATAATAGCAGAGGCATATGCGCCAAGGTATGCTTTTTTTGTTTTTTCTTGCAACATTTAGTATGAAGAGTACTCTTTCATGCCTGTTAGTGCTAATGGTCAATACGCCTTGGAAATGAACAAACTCTCCATTTGAATACAGCATGGTGTTTGACCATACGAGCTGCAGCCAAATCTCGACAATAGCAAAGGCTGCTATGCTGTGACAGCAGCTCTTTAACAGAATGTAGTAATAAATCACTTAACAGAAGATGCTGTTTATTTTCAGTCCTTTAACCCTCATAAATTGTTATTCTTTAACCATTTTAAAGGATTTTGTGGTTTTGTAAATAGTTTTTGTCTGGATGTATTCCTTCCTGTACGTATCTGTTCGGTTTAATCTGTTGTTCTTAAAGAAGTTGTAACATGTCTTCTGGTTGCTTGCAGCTCTCAGATTAAGTTTTATTTAGTGCATTTAGAAATTAAATTATGGACACTCTTTAACTGCTGTGATCCTTAGCATCCCATTCTATACTAAGCGTGAAAGATCAGAAGTTTTGCTCAGAGGCCTCTTTATCAGGCTTGAGGTTCTTTTATGTGCCATAAATCTATACATGGGACCAACGGCTTTACTTCCCTTCTGAAGGAAGCCATGCTAAGGATTTTTACGCCCGAAAAAATCCATCGCACTCTGCCGGGTTTGAACCCGCGACCTCGGGAACTAGAGGCTAGCATGGCATTAGTACATTTAGTGTTCTGTATTTAAAGAATATATTTATTAATGACCATTGAACAAGCCTTTAATGCATTTCGTAATTTACTTGTATTTAGCACAATGAGTGATACAGACAGTGGCTCTACTACTTGTCACATAAGTCGTCCTAGAAAACGCTACGTGCAGATAAACCAATGGAAAATGAACGTGGCCAAGAAAAAGAGAAATACAGGTAAAGAATATGTAAACTTGAAAACAAAAAATGTTGTAAAGGCCAAAGAAGTAGGGCATCTGAACACTTCTTTATGTCTGTATCAATTAATGTAATATATAATGCTTAGTAAAACTTTAATCACATTTTTCTCAAAACTAGCTTTTGGCGCATATGCCTTTGCTATTCTAAGCACCTCATTTGCAGAATTCTGACATTAAGGTTTGCCTTATCTGCTTGAAATGCATCAGCCTGAATTCGTTTCAAGTGATAATGCTTTGCCATGCTTCCAAACTCTTGTTGAAATTTTTTCATCAGTTTTCCTGTACATCCTTGCTTTATTTCACATTGTAATCTACCATCCTCTTTCTTCCATTTTTTCCAAGTAACTGACACAAAGAGATCTGTGTCATTGGTTGTTTGCACCTTGCTGCATTTTTCACATTCACCAGTCCAACACATTGAATCTATGCTGTTACTGCAGACCACATCATTGCACAATTTTTATGAATCATAGGGTATCTTGAGACTTGAAAGATAAAAAATCAAAAAGTTGAAGAAGGTATTTTGTTGTAACTTGTTTGCAACACACTTTGGGCATCAATTTGAAGTAGGTCGTATTGAAGGAGTTGTATTATAGTTCTTATGTTGGGGAGTCGAACTTGAAATTCGTTGCAACCGCACATATAGTACCCGCTTTCCGGTAGCCTTCGCCCTAAATTTAAAATTATTATTAACTTTGTAATTTTGACTGTTTCTTTAAATATTATATATTTATGTTTGCCTCGGCTGCATCAGTATTATTTTAGAGACATGGATGTCTTGGCAGGGTTGTGGTGCAACTTAAGAATGTAGGCTTACACAGATTATAATTTTACTTCACTCCTTTTTATTAATGCTTGACACGATTTAAATAACACTTCACTGATATAGAGCTGTGAGATTCTTTTATTAATTACTTGTACTTTTTAACATGTAAACTTATTTTTCGTCTCACACGAATACATATTAAATCTCTCGAGGATGCATCTCGCATCCGGTTACAAACACTGTCTGCAGCCAACTGAATTTATTTCAACCGCCTAAACTTATAAATTTCTATATTTCAAGTCTCTGATTGGCTATTCCTAACCCAATAGAAGACCTTCATTTAACTAAAGCTTTTTCTGGTTGTTGATTGACTATTTTTACAAACTGTAACTAAAATTACATTATTGCTTCCAAGAATCACAAGCAGTATTGTTAAACTTTCAAATTCATTATTGCCTCAAGATTACCTCATTGTTAGCAACTTTTAACCTATTATTCTCACAGCTCCTACATTATTAAATTACGTAATATATTCACATAACATTATTACACATGGATACAATAATACAAGCATATGCAATGACTGTTACATACATTTACAAATTATTACATACACATATTGCTTCAAGGTGGGCTGTTATTGAATTTATATATTATGTAATTAGACTGAAATTTTTTAAGTGTTAAGAATGCTGCCTCAAAGTTTCCACATGTATGACACTTGCACTGATCAGTAGGTGTATGTCTTAGAAGAAGACTTTCTGGTTTCAGTTTGTAAAAACCCTACCTTCACTTCAGGATTAATATTCCTAAAGAGGGCACATTACAAGAAAGTATTTTCCGACCTTCATCCCCCCCCCCCAATCTTTCAAACAGTCATTTCATCTTTAAGTTCAGGTGCTGTATACACTACTGGTGGCTGATAGAAAAATTCTTTTATTTTGGCATGTATCTCACTTTCTGTTAAAATTGTATCTTTCTTGTATGATGGTTTGGCAATTTGCAATCCTGTTCAGTAGTAATTTTATGAATTACAGCTATTATCTTTGAGGGAGAATGTAGAAATGTTTTGTAGCTTCCTCTTGGTTTATGAACTAAACCAATGGCTTCAGCCTACATTTTTTCAAGGACATTTCTAATACAATAAACATGCTTCTGTTCTCTTTCCATTTTGTGATACTCTTCAGTTTTTTTCAACTATTTTGACACATTCTTCCTTTTGCTTGTTTTTCATTACATCCTCATCCTTTTTTTTTACTTTCTCTACTAAGTATAGTAAGTAGGGGAAGTATTGTATTCCACCCAAAAATTCGATACCGAGATTTCACCAGAAGTATGTACATGTTTTGTGACGCCCTGAATCCAAAAAAAGCATTTTTGGAAACATGTCCATGTGTGTGTCTGTGAGCAGCATAACTCAGAAACAAACAGTCGGATAAACACTAAACTTGGTATTTAGGTTCAGTATCTTCCAGAGATGCAACACAAAGGTTTTCAAGAAAATTCCCCCCACCCCAGATTACCCTTTACATGGAACATTTTTCGAAAATTTTAATTTTCTCAAAAATGGCTCTAACGATTTTTATTAAAATATTATATGTTTAAGATATTTTCATGACAAATGAAATGTATATCTTGAATTTTCTGGGAATGTATCCAAAAATATTCTTCATTGTGAACTTATGGTAAACCATAAGAGATAGACAAACTTTTACTACACAAAAAATGTAGATCACGTTAAGATACACAATTTATGTCATAAACATGGTTTTTGTTGAGTGAACCATTTTCGAGATATTGCTTGTTATTCCCTTAACTTTTCCAATACTTATACTTTTTCTCAAATTCGTTATTCATTTTTTTTGTCCTGGTAATGCAAAGAGAATGGAATACTCCACATAGCAACCACCTCTTAAGATATTTGACTATGCTTAAAGCCTAGCAATTCCGCTTGCATCTACGAGAAAATTAGCAATAAGATTAACATCTTGATTAACATGAAGCATACGGAGAATAAGCGTTTGTAAAAATAGTTAGTACAAGAGTAGAGAAAGTCATGTGAGTGTAACACATCAGATATTTTTATTTATGTACTGGACATGCAAAGAGAATGAAATACTCCACATAGCAACCAGCTCTTAAAAGATTTGACTATCGCTTAAAGCCTAGCAATTCCCCTTGCATCTACAAGAAAATTAGCAATAAGATTAACATCTCGATTAACATGAAGCATACGGAGAATAAGCATTTGTAAAAATAGTTTATACAAGAGTAGAGAAAGTCATGTGAGTTTAACACATCAGATTTTTTCTTCTTTCTTTACTTTAACTCTTTCTTTATGCTTCTCTCAGTATATATCTTAGATCTCTTCTTGGAAAACATAGATTGTTTCCTTATTTCTTCCATTAGATTTCTAATTAACTAAAAAGAAACTCTCAGTTGATTAATCCACTGAACTAACGACATACACAACTATAAACAGAATGGAGACTGCTGTAAAGCACTTTCCCTCCAATCAGTATTGACCAGTTATACCAATATGCAGGATTCTCTTTTCCCATCATTGCTGTTAAAATACCTGCAGATTGTCCAATTTCGACTAATTTGATCAGATACATCATTAGTTTATTTCAAAATACCTTATCTTACAGATCTACAAAAATTAATGTGCTAGAAGAATATATAGTCATATTTTCAAAGAATTAACTTATTTTTTCAAACATGTCCAATGTATTACATTCACTATCCATGAGATCATTTCCTAAAGAGGTGCCAAAAATGCATGGACGACAGTGGCCAGTTTCAGCATTTCCTTTCATAAAGTTGTTAAGTAGAGCCTTTAAAAGTAGTTTTAAGAATGTATAGTTTCATCCACGCCCTTCTATGATAGTGGCAGATGGCAACGAGCGCCAAGAATGCGGACAGGAAAAACACTGCGCAGGTGGTTCATAATTTTTTGGCTCACCACGTATATGTCCCATGCATCATAGCTTAAAATAATTAATTAAATGTAGGTTTGGCAATTCATAAATATGAATTATTATTCACAGATTTACTTAACTATATCTGCTAATAATCTGATGACTTGGAATTGACTTTTCTAACACACTTCACAGTAAAACAAAACAAAGCATAACTCTGCAATTTGTCCCAAGTCCCATGTATCATGCACTTTGTGGCAAATTTTATAACCGTTATAAGAGTCGAAATGTTAATTATTTTTGCATGCCTAAATAATAGATAAAGTATATATAAATAATACCATTTGCAGGGTTAGGAACTAGGAGCATTAATGTATGTTCAAATGTAACCAAAAACAACAGTTAATGTGTTGCGCTAATGCAATAATGGTGACCTTTTCAGTTATGGTGAATACGCTTAACACACTTTTATCGCATTTTAAGGCCATTTAACTCACTTTTTGTGGGGTTTGTAAATGGAAGTTTGGCCCTTTGGTGTCAATAAGATGGTTACTTTTCTTATAGGTGCAAGGGAAATATGGTAGGCTTTAAGCGATAGTCAAATATTTTAAGAGCTGGTTGCTATGTGGAGCATTCCATTCTCTTTGCATGTCAGGACATAAAATAAAACACAAAACAAAACAAAAAAGAATAACGAACTCCCATTTCAGAAAAAGTATAAGTATTGAAAAATTCAAACAAATAACAAGGAATATATCTCGGAAATGGTTCACTCGACAAAAAAAAAGTATACGACATAAATTGTATGTTTTAACGAGATCTACATTTTTTATGTAGTAAACTCTTGTCCATCTCTTACGGTTTACCAATTATGCAAAATTCATTCAGAATGAAGACGACTTTTGGGGACATTCCCAGAAAATTCAACATATACATTTCATTTTCCATGAAAATATCTTAAACATATGGTATTTTAATCAAAATCTTTAGAGCTATTTTTGAGAAAATCAAAATTTTCGAAAAATGTTCCATGTAAAGGGTAGTTTGGGGTGGGGGGGGGATTTCCTTGAAAATCTTTATCTCACGTCTTTGAAAGATGCTGAACCTAAATATCAAGTTTGGTATTTATCCAACATTTCATTTTTGAGTTACGCTGTTCACAGACCTTCTTGTAAAAATGCTTTTTTTTTTATTCAAGGAGCCTCAAAGCATGTATTTTCGGTGAAATCTCGGTATCGAATTTTTGGGTGGAATGCAATACTTCCCCTACTTACTATACGTAGTAGAGAAAGTAAAAATTGCTGATAAGTAGGGCTAGGATTTGTATGATAGGGCATATATTTTTTGGTAGGACTGACATGCTCCTTAAATACATATAAATGCTTCTAATGAAACAGCGAAATGAATTAACCTAATTTGTTAAGTCATAGTTTTGCATATATGGCCATTTTTCTCTGATAGAGCATATTTAGTAATTAAATGGTCATATTGGTCATATTTTCATTCTTTCAAGAAGAAAAGAACTTTCTCATGCAATTTATTTCTTCTGTGTTACATTTCTCAGAATTGCGCACCTCATTTTGTTTCCTGGAAAATGGCAAGTATCTACCTTCCTTTCCTGTTTCCTTTGAATTCACAATATGGACTTCACCCTTACGCATCAGTGAGTTTGTGTAAGCTATTGTTACTCTATGAACAGGTATCTGATTAAGTCGTTCTGGGCCCTGGACTCCAGACAAGTGTCTAATTCACTCATTGTGTTATTCAGTCTTATTGAAGTCGTAAGCGTGTGCAGTACAGTTCAGAAAAAATGCCTAAAGTGAAGCAAAATGTTCAAGTAAAACTAAAAAAGTTTGGTCTCAATATGGTGAAAAAGTATTTTCAAGTGATGGTAAAATACTCTATTGTAAACTGTGCGACGTAAGAGTAACTGCGGAGAAGTCATTTAATGTTCAGCAGCATGTGGCAACAGATAAACACAAACGTGGAGTACAACGGATTGAAAATGAAAAAAACTACAGCAAATGCTCCTAGGAGAATCCCGCCAGTCTTATTCACCATTCTGCGAAGAACTTTGTACAGCTTTCCTTTGTGCTGATATTCCCTTAAGTAAACTAAACCACCCAAAATTTCGTGAATTCTTAGAAAAATACACAGGCAAACCTCTTCCGGATTCTTCCACATTAAGAAAGAACTTTGTCAGCCGAAGCTATGAAAAAACAACACAACAAATCAGGCAACCACTCATAAATAAAAAAAAAATTGGGTATCAATTGATGAAACTACAGACTATGGGAAGATATATTGTAAATGTCATTGTGGGAACCTTGAAAGAAGATGGTCCAGGCGAAAAGTTTCTAATAAACTGTGAACATTTAGAAAAAGTAAATTTTTCCACCATTTCTAAGTTGTTCGACAGATCTATGGGTGCCATATGGCCCGAAGGTGTTAAGCATGACAATGTACTTCTCTTCGTAACGGATGCTGCACCTTATATGGTGAAAGCTGCCGATTCTCTAAAAGCATTGTACAGTAAAATGGTGCATGTGACTTGTTTAGCTCACGCCTTGCACCGAGTTGCAGAGGAGATTCGTAGTATATTCAGTGACGTTGACAAATTTATTGGATGTGTCAAAAAGTATTTTTGAAAGCCTCTTCACGAGTTGTTAGCTCCAGATATTCCCTTGCCACCATCTCCCATTTTGACAAGATGGGGGTCCTGGGTTGATGCCTGCAACTATTACTGCCAGAACTTCAACGTTGTGAAAAGCATCATTGATTCATTCAATAGCAGTGCAGCTACTTCAGTTGGACTAGCTCAAGAAATTAATGTCTAATGGTGAAATTTCAGGCAAACTTTCATACATAAAATCAAATTTTGGATTTATTCCAGCTGTCATAACTGCTTTGGAGGAATCAGAAGTGCCACTGGTAAAGCAGATAGAACAAGTGAAAAAAGTTGTGAATAAATTACAGGGTGTTTGTGGTAAAGTGGGAAAAGAAGTGTCAAAGAAAATGGAAAAGGTGTTATAAAAAAACCAAGGGTATTGTACACTGTGTTCCATTTCAATGATTTTGTTGGGTGAAAAGTTCTCATTAATCATTCAGATTTAGATTCAAATGATTTTGTTCATTTTAAATATGCTCCTCTTGTGTCAGCTGAAGTAGAAAGGAGCTTTTCGAAGTACAAGGCTTTGTTGGCTGACAATAGGAAATCTTTTTCATTTGAAAATTTGCAGCTTATATGAAGTAGAATGAGGATGTAAAAAGCACATAGGTTAACTATGTTCCTATAATGTTAATAAAAATCATACTGAAATGTCAAATTGCATAGTTTAGCTTGTTTCTCATGTGCATTTTATTCTGAAATAAGCAGTTCATTATCAAAACTGACTTACTAATTTATTTTACAATAGAAATTTTACCTCATTTTAATATTGTTAGGTCATATTTATTATGTTGTTGTGCATATTTTGGTAATTGTTTGGTCATAACACCATATTTTTTTGTGCATATTATGGTGATTTTTAGGTCATAAATATCCTAGCCCTACTGATAAGTTTTGATGGTATAATTAAAAAAATAATTCTATCTTCCTTCATAAACAAACTTATTGGTTAAAAGTATATCAGTGAACATAGAAGGCATTCATTTACACACTGTGAAAATTTCAGTAATATTTTATATAGTTTCTGAGATAATACGTCATGAACTCTGCAGATTTAACATTGGCAGGATAGGGCTTTTACTCTCCTTTAAGATATTAATGTGTCTTTTTCTGTTCTTCTAAAATACAACTTTTCCAGAGCTTGAGTTTCCAAAAACTAATTGAAAGGTAAGTAGGGATATCCTAGTTTGGAACAATGGGCTATTATTATTGTTGCTACTGCTGCTGTGTGGAAGTAGATTTGGCAATTAATTATATGGATACACTTGGTTAATTATCACAGTCAAATAAGTCATCACTGAGCTCTGACTTAAAAATCATGTAGCAATTCCTCTTTGTGTTGCAGTTTGATAGCAGAAACAGGATACAGCCCATAGTCTGTTATATGAGGTACATAGATACTTTAATGACATCTCCATATCTGAAGATTTAATTTGGTTTATACTTTAGATCACAGAATCAGTATTAACAATGTTAACGGTGTTCCAAGAATGCAACTATAATTATTCCGTTGTAAAAGACAAGTATTGCTCAGAAAGTTTAAGCGTCTAAACGGAATGTTAAAGAAACTTCAGCTAATTTTTCAAATAAAGTATGTTAATCGCTGAAATATACGAATATGTGAGTAAATCTGTCAACTATGCAAGTCGTTCTACTGCTGCATTTCCCTCAGTATTTCGCGCTTAACGGCGAAACATGAGATAGCTACCATGCAGGTGGGTTTAAAACAGCCTAGAAACACTAGCAGGGCGCTTTAATCGCTCCACTAGTTTAACAAACATTATATTACGTGGACTTTAGAACTCACTGCCACTCTAACTACGTAAAATAATGAACACAAGTGCGTATAATCAACTGAATAAATAATAAATTATTATAAAGTGTGCCATTACTTCATGCAAATGTCAAAACCATAATTTTTGACATGTTTACCTGCTTAACATTAACTGGGAGCTTCAGCCAAGGATAGTTATTTCGAATGTGAAACTCCACTTCAGCGTTCATTTTATTTCGAAACGAGTTACCGAAATGTTCACAAAATAAACATTATAAAATGCATTGTGACCTGTCAACACATCAACCTCTCTTGCAAACTGCTGCAACCTGGTGGATGAGTTCTTAAGCTTCACTACTATCGCTGGAAGTTGTTTTGACATATTTATGGCTACCAACATTACACGGTATTCCAAAAGTAATGACAACATTCCTAATATGGAAACTTACATATTAAATCTATATAAAAATAAAAAGTGGCCATTTTAAATTACAATAAACATGCCTTGTCATGGTGCGCACTGAGCTAGTAGCCCAAATTATACCAGTACATTGCGTCATCGTAAATATGTCAGTACAGTTGCACTGCAAGAACATATAGTGAATGACATTCCTATAGTATAACAGCTTAGTATTGTAATGTTTCGAAGGATCTTTTCTCCATTGACAGCAGGCAGAAGATGGAAATCATCTCAAGGATTATTGGTAAATTTTAAATCGATTAAATGGGCATGACAACCTTCTCTATTCGTAAGAAACCATAATTCCGGTTGCATAACGTACTTACTGTTAAAGTGTCCCCCGGCATTACAGCAAGTAATTTGGTCTTAAAGCAGATATCTAGTTTGCTTAAAAGAGGAAGAACAATTTTATTGCTTTTGTTAAATATGAAATATATAACTGGATAAAATGGAAATATTTCCCTAGAAATGCATTTTTCCGTTTATTTTAGGAATTTTCACATGACTGTATGTGATTTATCTAAAAGTTTCGTCCATATCATGCATTACAAAAATTTTCGCCCAAGAAACTTTTAAATGAAAATAATCTGTGTCTGTCCTGTCATTTTCACAAATGACAAATGCACCAATTCAAGATCCTTTAAAACATCTCGCTGACAATCTTTTTTTACAAATTTCTTCTTTGGCGACAGCTGTTATTGAAAGGTTTTTTTTTTGTTTTTTTTTTTTTCAGGATCAAGTAATACCAAAAGTCGAAGTGAAGGAGAATTCATCACTAACGGATACATTTGGCCGACATCACACATATCTCCGTATATCACTTACTGAACGCTGTAACCTCAGGTGTAAGTATACTGTTCAACATGTACAGTAAGCACAGAGTGAGTTTAGTATGTACTAAATTAACAAACATGTTAGCAGCATTAACATCCTGTCCCACATTAGGATGTCAGCAATTTACACTTGTGCCTCACACATTTGCATCAAGTGAAAATAGTTGATTTCTTAATCTCATCATGTCAAAGCATATCTTTGCTGTTATTACCCTCAGTCAACCCTAACATTATAGAGTGATCTGTTCGGGAAGATTTAAAATAAAACATAGTAGCATGAGAATTAGTCCTGTCTATTGTAAAGACATTCTAGAAAGATGGAGGTCTTTGATGCAAGGGTTTGTGAATGATTTGAATAAAATATCCTGAGAGAAAGTAGCTGCAGGCAGAGAAATCAGGAGATCTTGGAGGCCATATGTCTTCATTTTTCGAGAAGATTTTATTCCCAAAGAGCTGACCCATAGCTGCAGCAGAAATTCTAGCAGTATGTGATGTTGCACCACCTTGCTGGAACCATTTTGGCTACTCCCTTGTAGATCTTACGGACAATAGTCATGGAGAAATTAATGCTATTTCAGTTGAACTGTTACAAAAGTTGTTTGGGAATATGCATCGTAGGCTGGCATATTGCAGGGTGTCCACTGATACTAGAAATACTGAATATACTGGAAATATCCATATATCATTGATTTATTTCAGATTAAATTTCCAGGTGAATAGGTCTTGCAAGATCTTGTCAATGAAATGAGTATTCTTTTATGTCATTGTTTACATGATATCTGTGTTTTTCATAATTTTTTATCTTATGTAAAAATGAATCAAACATTTGGATAATTTTTCACCTCTAAAATTTTTTATAGACGTACAACATTTCCAGATTATAAGGGGTTAGAGGAAGGCTAAGCTAAGAAATACAAAATCTGCTGATATTTCATTCCCATTTCTGTAGTGAATTTTTGGTCCATTATTATGAATAGCATGGAATTTTATGAAATTATAGTTCTAAGAGGTAAAGGGGATAATTCAGCATAAAAAAAAGTCTTCTATATAGGTCAATAGGTCGTTGTACAATAATTCCATAAAGAGTACAGAGACTAAATTTAATTAAATCAGCATTCAAGATTTAAAAGCCACCTGTTCAACATCGGGTATAGCACCTGGTAATAAACACAGCTTCATATTGTGGCTGTGGAAGCAAATAAAGCCAGTAAAGATGCATACTGCTGTACTTTTACTGCAGTATGACTCCATGCAATACTGCAAATTTGTCAAAACCCATACTGAAAATATACTGGAATTTTAAATCCCCAAAGCAGTAGACACTCTGTATTTCCATTGCAGAAATGTAGGCCACTTCAAGGCATAATTTTTAAGAAATGAACATTTTTCCCATACTGTATTAAATGGACATTATTCATATTAATTTCATATATTTCTTAATTTACACAAGTAATATAATTAATGCTAACTGTACAATTGTAAAAATCTGATGTGCTATTTTCACTTGACTTTCTCTACTCACTCATCTGCAAACTATTCTTACAAAAACTTGTTCTTTTATCTACTTCATGTTAATCAAGATAAATGTTTATAGAAATAGTTCCACTACACACTTCATTGTAGACACAAAGGGATACAGCAGACTGAAGTGATAGTCAAATCTTTAAATAGTGGGTCACTTTATGCTGACTTTGAGATTACACTCTTTGCATGACCACAAGAAACAAAATAATGGCATCACAGCACTTAAAAAAAGCATAGCATAGGTATTTGAAAATTCAAACCAATAACAATGAATATTTCAAAAAAGTTTACTGCTACAAAAATATTAATTTGATATAATGTGTATTTTAACAAGATTTACATTTTGTGTATAGTAAGGTTTTGTCTATTTGTTATGGTTGACCAGTTATGCCAAAGTACAAAATTTATTCAGAATGAAGAGGACTTCACAGGCTATTCACAGAAAATTCAAATTATACACTTTTGTCATATAAATATCAAATATTTGAGGTATTTTAATCAAAATCATTAAGAACCATTTTGGAGAAAATAACAAATAACAAAACATGTTCCATGCAAAAGGTACTTTGGGAGAAGGAGTTACTTAAAAATCTTTGAACTCAAATATCAAGTTTGGTATTGTGACATAGTTCAGTTTTTTCTGTCACTTCACTTTCCTTTGTATGCAGTGGTGTAATGAACAATGTTGGAAGCATCCTTTTCAACATTGCTCTCTTCAATGTTGAACACAGGATTCCTCTTCTCTCTTCCACAATTGCTGTCTTCAATGCTGAACACAGGACTTCTGTTCTCTCTTCCACAATTGCTGTCTTCAATGCTGAACACAGGACTCTTCTTCTCTCTTCCACAATTACTGTCTTCAATGCTGAACACAGGACTCCTGTTCTCTCTTCCACAATTGCTGTCTTCAATATGGAACACAGGAGTCCTCTTCTCTCTTCCACAATTGTTGTCTTCAATGTTGAACACAGGACTCCTCTTCTCTCTTCCACAATTGTTGTCTTCAATGTTGAACACAGGACTCCTGTTCTCTCTTCCACAATTGTTGTCTTCAATGTTGAACACAGGACTCCTGTTCTCTCTTCCACAATTGTTGTCTTCAATGTTGAACACAGGACTCCTGTTCTCTCTTCCACAATTGCCCCCTTCAATGTTGAACATAGGACTCCTCTTCTCTTTTTTGCTCTTATCACTTGCGCTAACAGAAATAACCAGCATGTATTTCACAACTTACAACCTCCTGCTGCAGTGAATATGCTTCTCTTTATAGCCACATTAGCATTCTGGAAGCTTCACATGTCACCAAGAAGGGGAGATCAGTCTGGAAGTTTCACCATCTTTCTCGATCAACCTTCTAGGTATTTTCTTAGCCAGAAGTGCCTCCCGCCTCTCTCTCTAACCAATTATGTGTCAGCTAGCACTAAAGGATATGCCTGTGGAGGCACAGTTTTGTTAACAGTATTTATCCGACATTTTGTTTTGTGTTGTGCTGTACACATGCATACATGGAGCTTTTTTGGATTAATAGGACCTCAAAACATGTATTTCCAGTGAAATATCGATGTCAAATTTTTGGGTGGAATGCAATACTTCCTCTAGTTACTATAGATAAGATGAGTGAAATGGCTCTGCTGTAACATGTAAGGCTTGCGTTTAGTAGGTCCCAGATTCCATTCCATGGGGCCGGCCACTCTGATTATGGGATTTTTCATGGTTTCTCCTGTCCAGTAGGCAAATGGTGATTCCTCTTCTACCACAAATTTGCTGTCCCCCATCATTAACTTTTGTCTTTTCAGGGTTGAAGGACTAGGCAATAGCATTTGCTGTATTGTGACAGGTCACCGGATTGTGCACTTTGGGAAGATTTGTCCCTGGCATTTGGTTGGACTGCCAAGCACCCTTCCTAGGGGCTTTGGGCCTCTGGAATCCCTCGGGCAGTGCGCAGACTATACTGTGCCTAGTTGAAGTCAGGATATGCTCCATCTGGAATCGTTGGAGACCCCATTCCTTGCTTGCACACATCATCATCTGGATCTGGTTGCCCTTTAGGTCTCATCCGCTCATTCATGTTAGAAGCAAAAAGGATCACTGCGGCCTACTTGCACTGCGCTGCCCTAGGTTTCTAGAGGCTCTTCCATATGTGCACTCCAAGTTAAATTAAATTGAGTTTTATTCATGGATGCTCTTTAACTACTGTGGTTCTTAGCATCCCATTCTATATTGGACATGAAGGACCAGAAATTTTGCTCAGAGGCCTCTTTATCAGGCTTGTAAAGAGACCTCTGAGCAAAATTTCCAGTCTTTCACACCCAATATACGTGCACTCCTGCTCCTACTAGTAAGTAATTTATTTGATATTACAAGCACAATTTCTTGATACAAATAGAATAATGATATCAACATAAACCATTATACAGAATTTACAAGTTAATTGTACATTTAACCTTCTTATCTCTATACTGAGTTGCTGTGACCCAAAAGATTCTGTGGTTGCTGAGCTATTGGGTCCTACTTATAGCTTAAAATTCAACACCTACTATTATTTAACTTTCTTCTTCTTCTTCATCTTCTTCTTCTTCTTCTTGCTTGCTTGCTTGCTTGCTAATTTTCCTCAACCATTTGACTCTTATTCTGCCTGAAACGTTTCCTACTATTATTATGTTTTTTCTTGATTTTACGTTCATAAGCCTTAGTCTTAAATTTCTTTGGTAGATTTGTCCACGCCTTTTTTTTTTAATTCTCTGCCTAAGTATCTTGGTTTCCTCACATTCCAAAATTATGTCATGTTACACAAAAGGTATTTCTCTAGATCGCTCCCTATTCATAATCCTTACAATTTCATCACCCCTGTTCTAGCCCATGCAAAACCTTCTCTTGCTGCTTTGTCACATATATCAACATAATTTTCCCTCCTCCAGTACATACTCCTACTGTAGACAAGTAGTAGAGAAACAAAAAAGGTGGGGATCCTGGGGTTGAAGGCACATTTTTATTTCCTTGATGAAGAAGCTATCATCTTGATGATCAGAACATTGCAACAGTCATCTGTATCCTGTTGCAGGCCTGTACTGTATGCCTGCTGAAGGGGTGAAGCTCACAGAGAAACCCAAACTTCTGACAACAGATGAAGTCATCACTCTTGCAAGTCTTTTTGTGAGAGAAGGTGTTACAAAAATACGTCTCACTGGTGGAGAGCCAACTGTTCGCAGGGATCTGGTCGACATCATTGGTGAGTATTCATGCCACTTAGAGAAAAAAGCAAAGTGACACAACTTATAATTAGTTGTCAGTATGTAGGCTCTATGAAAGAAAGAAAATAGAAAAGGAAATGATAAAAAAAGCATTTTTTTTTTTATTCTTTTGATGGGGGCAACACTGCCCTGCACTGTGACCTTTGCAGATCTATTGTGCATCCCCAGTCTTATTATAATTGATCCAGAAGTCTGATGTTCATATTGAACTGAATCAGGCTCTGGACTGTGATGGTTGAAAGTTCCTCCAATCTTGAAAATTGATTCCCAAAAATGAGAGGATTCCATGGAGAGCAAGTGCTGGGCACTCACACGATAGATAGGCAAATGTCTCATCTGCTTGCTGACTCATCTGCAAGGAGTATTCACTTGGTGTATCATCCTTTGCAGTAGCCCTCTAAGGTCACAGACAGGACTCACTTGCTGTGCCATCCTATGCAGGAGCTCTCTGAAGGCTCAGACAGGATTCACTTGCTGTCCCATCCTATGCAGGAGCCCTCTGAGGTCACAGGCAGGATTCACTTGCTTTCCCATCCTATGCAGGAGCTCTCTGAAGGCACAGGCAGGATTTACTTGCTGTCCCATCCTATGCAGGAGCTCTCTGAAGGCACAGGCAGGATTCACTTGCTGTCCTCCTATGCAGGAGCCCTCTGAAGGCTCAGACAGGATTCACTTGCTGTGCCATCCTATGCAGGAGCTCTCTGAAGGCTCAGACAGGATTCACTTGCTGTGCCATCCTATGCAGGAGCTCTCTGAAGGCACAGGCAGGATTCACTTGCTGTCCCATCCTATGCAGGAGCTCTCTGAAGGCTCAGACAGGATTCACTTGCTGTGCCATCCTATGCAGGAGCTCTCTGAAGGTACAGACAGGATTCACTTGCTGTGCCATCCTATGCAGGAGCTCTCTGAAGGCTCAGGCAGGATTCACTTGCTGTGCCATCCTATGCAGGAGCCCTCTGAGGTCACAGGCAGGATTCACTTGCTGTGCCATCCTATGCAGGAGCTCTCTGAAGGCTCAGGCAGGATTCACTTGCTGTGCCATCCTATGCAGGAGCCCTCTGAGGTCACAGGCAGGATTCACTTGCTGTCCTCCTATGCAGGAGCTCTCTGAAGGCTCAGACAGGACTCACTTGCTGTGCCATCCTATGCAGGAGCTCTCTGAAGGTACAGACAGGATTCACTTGCTGTGCCATCCTATGCAGGAGCTCTCTGAAGGCTCAGGCAGGATTCACTTGCTGTGCCATCCTAAGCAGGAGCTCTCTGAAGGCACAGGCAGGATTCACTTGCTGTGCCATCCTATGCAGGAGCTCTCTGAAGGCTCAGGCAGGATTCACTTGCTGTCCCATCCTATGCAGGAGCTCTCTGAAGGCACAGACAGGATTCACTTGCTGTCCCATCCTATGCAGGAGCTCTCTGAAGGCACAGGCAGGATTCACTTGCTGTGCCATCCTATGCAGGAGCTCTCTGAAGGTACAGACAGGATTCACTTGCTGTGCCATCCTATGCAGGAGCTCTCTGAAGGTACAGACAGGATTCACTTGCTGTGCCATCCTATGCAGGAGCTCTCTGAAGGCACAGACAGGATTCACTTGCTGTGCCATCCTATGCAGGAGCTCTCTGAAGGCACAAACAGGATTCACTTGCTGTGCCATCCTATGCAGGAGCTCTCTGAAGGCACAGACAGGATTCACTTGCTGTGCCATCCTATGCAGGAGCTCTCTGAAGGCACAGACAGGATTCACTTGCTGTCCCATCCTATGCAGGAGCTCTCTGAAGGCACAGACAGGATTCACTTGCTGTGCCATCCTATGCAGGAGCTCTCTGAAGGCACAGACAGGATTCACTTGCTGTGCCATCCTATGCAGGAGCCCTCTGAGGGCACAGGCAGGATTCACTTGCTGTGCCATCCTATGCAGGAGCTCTCTGAAGGTACAGACAGGATTCACTTGCTGTGCCATCCTATGCAGGAGCTCTCTGAAGGTACAGACAGGATTCACTTGCTGTGCCATCCTATGCAGGAGCTCTCTGAAGGTACAGACAGGATTCACTTGCTGTGCCATCCTATGCAGGAGCTCTCTGAAGGTACAGACAGGATTCACTTGCTGTGCCATCCTATGCAGGAGCTCTCTGAAGGCACAGACAGGATTCACTTGCTGTGCCATCCTATGCAGGAGCTCTCTGAAGGCTCAGACAGGATTCACTTGCTGTACCATCCTATGCAGGAGCTCTCTGAAGGTACAGACAGGATTCACTTGCTGTGCCATCGTATGCAGGAGCTCTCTGAAGGCTCAGACAGGATTCACTTGCTGTACCATCCTATGCAGGAGCTCTCTGAAGGCTCAGACAGGATTCACTTGCTGTACCATCCTATGCAGGAGCCCTCTGAGGGCGTAGGCAGGATTCACTTGCTGTACCATCCTATGCAGGAGCTCTCTGAAGGCACATGCAGGATTCACTTGCTGTGCCATCCTATGCAGGAGCTCTCTGAAGGCTCAGGCAGGATTCACTTGCTGTGCGATCCTATGCAGGAGCTCTCTGAAGGCACAGACAGGATTCACTTGCTGTGCCATCCTATGCAGGAGCTCTCTGAAGGCACAGACAGGATTCACTTGCTGTACCATCCTATGCAGGAGCCCTCTGAGGGCGTAGGCAGGATTCACTTGCTGTACCATCCTATGCAGGAGCTCTCTGAAGGCTCAGACAGGATTCACTTGCTGTGCCATCCTATGCAGGAGCCCTCTGAGGGCACAGGCAGGATTCACTTGCTGTACCATCCTATGCAGGAGCCCTCTGAGGGCGTAGGCAGGATTCATTTGCTGCCCCATCCTGTGCAAAAGTCATTTGAGGCAGAAGTAAAATTCACTTGCTGTACCATCCTGTGCAGAGTCCTCTGAGGGCACAGGCAGGATTCACTTGCTGTACCATCCTGTGCAGGAGTCCTCTGAGAGCACAGGCAGGATTCACTTGCTGTCCTATTCTGTGCAGGAGTCCTCTAAGGGCAGAGTGTCCTGTAAAAAGATCTGTGCCTATAAGAGTTTTTCCTTGCTTGCAGTTTTTGTGACCTGCATTTGTCTAATCTCTCTCTATGAGAACTTTGGAGTGCTTGAAACCTACAGATGAGTTCCAATATTTCTTGTGTTATCTGATAGCCAGCTTAACCGGTCCTGATGACAGTCCCAGTAGCGGTTCAGGTCCCAGCTTCATCTTCTGTTTCATTGCTCAGAATTCCCACATGTTCCAGCACCCACCTCAGCTGAACCAAATTTTGGATAGCTAGTCAAGCATTCTGGTTTAATCAAGTGGGACCTTACTTAAATAATACCTTAATTCCTAAAGATTTAGTTTCCAGATCTAAACTCTAGTTGTGTAAGTTGCCATCTACCTTATATAAGGAGAGGGTTATCTCAGAAACCACTCAATTGATTTTGATTTGATAATTCTTTCATGATTGAAATGCACTGTTCTTCCCAATGGATATAGGCTATAACAGCTTCTAGTTTAAAGAATAGAGAGGATTTATGAAAGAAAAGAAGGAAATTGAATTTTATTTATGGACGCTCTTTAACTGCTGTGGTCCTTAGCATCCCATTCTATATTGGGCATGAAAGACTGGTAATTTTGCTCAGGAGCCTCTTTATCAGACTTGAGGTTCTTTTACGTGCCGTAAATCTACAACCCAGGACCACCAGCTTTACTTCCCTTCCAAAGGAAGCCATGCTAAGGATTTTTACGCCCTCCGCCACGTTTGAATCCATGACCTCGGGAACTAGAGGCTAGCATGGCAACCACTACACCACAGAGGACGACGAGGAATTATGAGGCTTGATATAAGAATGTGAGCATGTTGGAGTTATAAAAGAACAAATTTGTGCAGGCGACTTTGACTTTCTGTTGAGAATGCCATGGAGTAGAAAATAGTTGTTACTCTGCAGAAAAGCTGTGTAAAAGTAAGACAAAAGCCACAGATATTTAACTCCAAGCAATACACATAGATGGTCATGATTTAACAGCTGAGAAAACAGAAGACAACAAAACAAAGGACAATTGAATCTGTTTTGATATTATGCCATGCTTATGCTAAAGTCTTTTAATAACTGTTATGTAAGAGAGTTTTGCAGTATTTTCTCTGGAAGTAATCAAGTTTGTCACCAGCATATGCTAAATAATTACATAAAAAGATAAAATTGTGTACAGCATAACATCAGAAATTAGCCAACGAACATTTTATAATTAGCAACTGAGAATATTATTTTTCTTGATGTTACAGACTATGTACCATTCTCCAAATGTTTAACTTGGTGCCCTAGAATGGGAAATCTTCATATTCATCATCTTCCACCCTTTCTATTTCATTGCATATTGATGTCAGGGGTTTCTGCATTATGTGGAAACTGTGTAATCCATATGTTATTAAATAATTACGGGGCCAAAGATATGATACAAAGTGCAAAATTTCACCTATATGAATTATCTAAAAGGCGGCACCATGGCTGAGTGGTTAGACCGCTCGCCTCTCACCGAGGTGGCCTGGGTTCGATCCCAGGGACCCATGTGGGATTTGTGGTGGACAAAGCAGTGTCTGGGCGGGTTTTCTCCGGGTTCTCCGGTTTCCCCCCATTCATTCCACCAACTGCTCCATCATCACCTTTCCTTTCATCCATTTCGCCATCATTTTGTTTCATCCACTTCCTTCATCCCCTACCAGGCATTGGGCTGATCACCCATCCTGGTTCTTCTGTCTGCTCCATGAGTGTCTGCTCCTCAATGGCCCTCTGACCCCAGGCACCCACCTGTAAGTCCTGGGGGTGTAAGTCCTACATAAGATGAGGTTAAACAGAGAATGAATGAATGAATTATCTAAAAAATTATCCTATCATTCTAATACTTGTTTTACTCCAAAAAAGATACTTAAAGGCTGTACTACACTTCCAGAACTTTGAAGAATTGGGGGAAGGTTAAGGAAATCAGCTATGCAACAGACAAAGATGTTTCATACCCATTTCCATGAACATCAGGAGATTTTTTGCCTGTTATTAGGAATAATACAGGGAGGAAAAGGGGACGATTGAGGCAGTATTTTAATGCCTAAATGATACTAATTGTATTTTTTATTAATTAAATTCAATAACAGCCCACCTAGAAAACAATATGTAAATAATTATTATATAAATTGTATGTAAAGTCGTAAATACTTATTTTCATTGTAAACGTATTTATTAGTGATATATAAATGTTTATATACTCTAATAGTACAAAAACTGTGAGAATACTATGTTTTAGGATGTTAATAATGAGGCAATAATGTAATTTTTGGTGACAATAATGTGTTTGTAATTTTAAAAGTACTGGTTATGAAAAAGATCGGTAATAACATAATTTTTGCTTACAGTTTGGAATTAGCCAATCAAAAGTAAAGAAAGATTTTTAGTTTGAATACTTAAATTCTATTGGACTAGAATTAGCCAATAAGAGAATGGCATTACCGATGCTAAAGGTTTTTACCGTTGAATCTAGTCAGTCTCGGGCAAGATGTAGTACAGAGCAGACATGAAAGTTGCGGACATGAAGTAATACAGAGCAGACGTGAAAGTCGTGGGTAAAAATGTTGTAAGGTGTAAATGATAAAATTTGTGTTCTCCGCCAAAAATGTATTAAGTGCTCACAGTTTTATTTTATAAAGTGTTGTGTTTATAAAAATGTGCACATATAAAGTGAAATAGAAAGAAGTAAAAAATTAAAAAGTAAATTGTGTGGCGTCTTATAATTTGAGTCTTATCACAACCCTATAAGAACTTGTGTTTCTATAGTGCGACTGAAAGCAGCCAAGGCAATTAACTTTAATAATATTACATAAAAACAAGCACCATCTTGACTATAAAGTTTGGCGTCCTAAAAAAATCAAACATCAAAGTGTAACTTCATTACGTAACCTAAATAACTTCTTTGTAAGTGACGCAAAATGTGGGGTTTACAAGAAACATCTCACATAAAAGAAAAACATCGCTAAATTGCTTTCTTCAAATTGGCATACAACGGTGGGGCAAACTCCTCCAAATAATTACGTAACCTACAAACTGCAAGTTGAAGAACAATACTTCTTCACGATACACCATAAAAATCTTCTACATCACTGCAATAACTTCATATAGAATATATGGCTAAGCCATCTGGTAATTTATAAATCAAAATATTGGACATCTGGGAAAAAAAGGCAAACGCACGAATTCAAGGCATGGTGAACAGTGTGAGTAGCCATATTGGACTGGTTCTGTTATACTTCACCTTTCACTTGCTCACATAGGTACCTGACAATGCACATTCCCACTTGCACTACATTGTCCTTCAGATTCTTCCTGTTTCATTCAGCTTATAAATACAGATGATCTGACTTGTTACAGCTGCACTGAAGCAGTTGGATGGTGTGGAAACAGTGGCAATAACTACAAATGGACTGACACTGACACGCCAGCTGGTGCCGCTACAACGTGTTGGCCTGGACTTACTCAATGTGAGTCTAGACACACTGAAACCTGAACGCTATGAGCAAGTAACACGACGTAAAGGCTGGGAGCGAGTAATGGCTGGTATCGATCTGGCGCTGCAACTGGGATATGATCCCGTCAAGGTACGTGTGTTGCTCAGACTGGTTAGTAGTTATCTGCACCTACTAGACCCATGTTATTGCATTAAATGGGAAGATTCTCTCGCTTTCTCCCCCTCCCTCCCTCGTGTAATGTGATGTTTTAAAACCCAGTAATAAAACAGCCTTATCTGAGATGTTAATAGAAGTTAAAGCATAAATAAAAAGTTTAATAGTACACATACTTGTACCTGTTCCTTACTTAGGGGCATTCACAATGAAAATTAAGTATTAACATAAGCTTAAGTAAAACTTAAGCATTAAGTTAACATGATGTTGTCATTCACAACCAAAATGGAAACATAAGCAGCAGCCAATCACAAGAGACCATCAAACAACTGAGCTAGTATGGCAGCCTGCAAAGTGAACACAGACAGTACACATGACAAAAGAGGTTATGTACATGCATCAAAATGAACAAGATCTAGCTACCTCGTTAAAGGACATTAAACTTATGAAAAAGCACCACCTACCATCACAGTTTATTTGCTGTAATTTTTATAGATATTCCAGGGATTTACACAGAAAGGCAACTAAGGAGTCAACACATGGCAATGGAAAATCTGATGTGCAATAACAGAATGGTAATGTGATGAGGAGTACAGTGAATTGTTTTCCAATTGGCTAGTTTCTTATGTTTGACATAGACAAACTTGAAAGCTTGGAGCTTGCAAACTTGTATGTTTACATTATAAGTTTATAGTCATGCTTATGTCAATATCAACAAATGTGAATGTGTGCATTAAGGCAGCATGAAACAAGTTCTATGCTTATGTCCAAGCTTCATTGTGAGTGGCTGCTTATACTCGTTGTGTGATCTGAACTATACTGTTTCTCATGATAATTGGTTACATAACATGAATATAAAAATTGTTATAAAATATTCATCCTATGAAAACTTTTTAAATAACAGAACTTGTCAGAAACATGCTTATAAACTTTTGCTATGTAACATTTTACAAAAAGCTGAATGTGTGACTTTTAAATTTTTTATTTCAAGTCCCATTAGAACCCTTACTCCCCTTTGGGAAAAGTAGTTACAATGCCGTTATGTGTGTTTAGTTCTTCTGTCCTTTTATTATTGACTGGCTGTCTTACTCGACACTGTATTACTACATTCTATAATTATGTGTTTGAAAATAAAAGCTGGTTCACAATAATGCAAGAATGGTAACCAAAGCGGAAGTGAAAACAGGAAGCAATGCAGTATACAAGATTTTGGTTCACAATAGCCCAGTAATGAGAATGAGAATACATATTGATTATCATATCAATCACAAAGTGGAAAGTCGATTTTGCACATTGGAATTTCATTTTGTTTTTAACTGACCAATGATATTTTTTCACCTGATTTCAATTCACCTACTGTCCATTCC
Source organism: Deroplatys truncata (assembly GCA_030765065.1). Classification (NCBI taxonomy): domain Eukaryota; kingdom Metazoa; phylum Arthropoda; class Insecta; order Mantodea; family Mantidae; genus Deroplatys; species Deroplatys truncata. The sequence continues at coordinate 186,043,462 of CM060980.1, forward strand.
AAACCAGAGTTCCCTCTGATGTAAACAGAAGCATGTGCTTCTGATTGTCACAAAACCAAGAACACACTCTTATGCCAACGTAAATAGTTCCTTAATACATTTATTGTATTATGAAATATTAGAGCAGGAAAGGTATAGAACTGCACATTTTAATGTGGTTATCATAAGAACTCGTCGTTAAAGGTAATGGATATATACTAGCTGTAAAGAGATTACAAAATATAATTTTCGTCTGCTTTTGCGCTAACGACGAGAGCAACTTGCTTGTTAATACCAACCGAATGCATGACTGCCACTCTCTTACATATACAAGAAATGCAGCAATGAATTCCCGGAGGTGCTATCTGAGTACCGAATAAACACTTTGCGTAACACAGGAAATATGATAAGCGAACAGTCATTCATAATACGCTAGCACACATACTCAGCTCAGGTCAAATCTTGTAATTTAGTCATTGGTATTTGAGTTCACATGGCAGAGGAAGGTGCGTGTAGTGCGAATAAACTGTTCAAACACAAAAGCGGGAAACAGTTAAAAAGTGGCTAAAAACAAACAATACTTCATATATTCAACTCACTATTAGAAAAATGCCCGACACTTGCATTAGTGCATATTGCAAAACTAATATCGGATTTTACAGGCGTTTCCATGAGAAGTGTAACCAAAGTGAGCAGGGAATATAAACAGACATAATAGAACATAGAAGAGGATAAAATGTGGGAATTTGTTTTAAGTGCGACAGTGCTGTGGAATTGTGGATAAGCTTATCATTATTTTGGAGAGTAGCTGTGATTCCAATATGGCAGCTGAGTCATCTTCGGAGGATTCAGATTTGGGCGTTTCACTTTTGCCCAAGGATTGTGATTAACGTAAGTAAAATGTTCATTGCCGCATACTTATAAAATCGATTGTTACATCAGGTTGCATTTTAAACTATGATTCTCATACAGGATGCATTTTTATAGATTTAAACAATGTTCAACAAGCACGTGAGAGGGGAACAAACAGCCATTAGGGGCAAGGATTGCGAACTACTTTCACGCGGATAGTACAAAGAGTTTGTTTTCAGTGAAAGGCACTCTGGTTTGGAATGGACAGTAACATAATATGAGTTAGCCAACATCAAAATTCAATAGAGTAAACATTATTTAAATGCAGATCATTACTACTTCCAATTCCTGCTAAGCTTTCATTCCTGTATTAATATGTACATTAAAGTTGTTTGTTGTTTTTTATTAATTTCCACTGGTTTTTCTGTTCTTTGTGTTTTTTTGCTATTGTTTTTGAGGCAGCAGCCAGTTTTGAGTTGCATATAAACAAAGAACAGATGGTCTTTTCACTAGAAGAAGCAACACTTAATGTACCTGCATTTTATAGTTTTGTAGTATCCTATAATTTTGGCCAAGTTCTATAGTCCAAGTACACAAATTTGTGCCCTGGTTGACCACACAGTTAGTTTACTATAAGGGTTGAAAGTAAAGTTGGGGTAGCTTTTATAAATGTTGTGTACCTACTATAAAAGAAAGATAAATATTTATGCTAGAATGCTGAACTCCTTTTTTACATATTATATTTGTTCTGGAGGAAATTAAATTATGTTATTATAATTTCTTGAGATATTTATGTATATTATTAATTAATTTTGAAGATTTAGATGCTAGTAACATTAGTTGAAAACATGCTGACAATGGGAGCAAACCGTCTCCCGAAACACGTTTAAGTAAGAACATTTTAGTGATGTAGTGTAACAACCTTCAACTCTCTTTATTTTAAATGTATGTTATTCTTTGTTTGGAAATGATGACCGTTCTTTTTTACAAATAGCACTAATTCCAATATATACATGCCAATGGAAGTATACCTAGCTTTTGGAATAGCGGCCTACTCGCACATAATCTTTTTTCGCCACATATTGTCCAAATGGCTTGTTTTTGCTTAATAAATATTGTTTTAGCCTTTGGTGGGTTACCCCAAAATATTATGCCATATTTTATTATGGAATGTATATAAGTAAAATAAACTATTTTTTACTATTGCGAGGCTAGCATCTTGGACTAACATTCTCAGAGCAAATATGTTTCTACTTAATTTACTTGAAAGATAGTTCACATGTGTTTTCTATTTGAGATTATCTTGTATCCATATGCCAAGGAAATTTGTTTCTCTCTTGTACATTGTTGTCGTATCATCTACTTTTATTACCAGGTTATGTTCATTCTCATTTATTTGTAATATGAAAGTTAAGACAAACCATTTTTTCAGTGTTTAGTACAGACCATTACTTTTTACCCACAGCATCAGGTCATTAGTAGCACTTTGTAATGAGAGAATTAATTATGTTAGCTTTTCCCATTAGTAATAATAAAGTGGTGTCATTTTCAAACAATACTGTATTATGAGTTTGGATTTTACTTTTTATATCATTTATATACAAGATAAAGAGAAACGGGCCTAAAATAGAACCTTGAGGAACTTCGTATTTCATGTCAAGTGCATCTGAGTAAATTTTTGTGCCCGAGTTAGTGTTATGATTTACATGTGTTAATTCTGTTAATTAAAAACAGTGCCTCTGATGCCATAATTGAATAATTTGTTTAAGAGAATTTGATGATCTACAGTATCAAATGCTTTGCTTAGATCTAAGAGCATGCCCACAGATTTTTGCTTACTGAAAGGTCTACTGCTGTTAAAATACTATATAAAAATGCGTAAATTTCAGTTTCAGTTCAAAAATTAGTATATGTAATATAACCCCCCAATATGAATGCACTATAGATATGAAAACTGAATGTTATTTTCCTGCCCTGTCCATAGGTGAACTGTGTGTTGATGCGTGGCTTTAACGAAGATGAAATCTGTGACTTTGTGGAGTTAACAAAAGACAAAAGTGTAGATATAAGATTCATAGAATACATGCCATTCTCAGGCAACAAATGGGAAACCAGGAAGATGGTGTCTTATAAAGAAATGGTTCAAACTATCCACAGCAGGTGGCCTGAGTTTCATCCTTTACATAACGGACCAAATGACACATCCAAGGTAAGGACGATGTCTTGCTTTGGAAGTGTCTTGCTTTGGAAACATCTGTAGTTGTTGCTAATGACAATGCTTTCTTTTGTAGGCTTACAGAGTTCCTGGTTACCAAGGCCAGGTGGGATTCATCACTTCAATGAGTGAACATTTCTGTGGTTCCTGTAATCGCCTTCGTATTACAGCAGATGGCAATCTCAAAGTTTGCCTCTTTGGCAATTCAGAGATTTCGCTAAGGTGATTTCTTGCGTTACCTAGATCATACAAAAAGCTACCAATTTCCTTAGTTTTGAAGATATTTGGTTTAAAATTTTTACACATTTTTCTTTTTTCTTTTTATATAAACAAATTATGTGCAAAATTTCGATTTGATATGATTATTTCTTTGCAATACATTAAATATTTTAAAAAAGTTGATAGAACTTTGAAAGACTTTAAAATTTGAAGTGGGACAATTAATCGGCTTTTTCTTGTGTAAACTTGAAAGAAAAGAACTGGTTATTATCTTTTAAATCATATATTTCTTAATTGAGATATTAATTTGTAAATGGTCTATGCTTAAACATTGTTTTTCTCCAAATGTAGCATTGCAAAAAAAAAAAATTCTGATGTGTTGCATGCATATGACCTTTTTCTACTCATTCTTCCACAAACTTACTTGGCATTTAAGTTCAGCATCTCCTAGTATTATAACATGAAGATTTTCAAGAAAATCCATCCCCCTTATAAACTACCATTTACAGGGATACACATTTGTTACTTTTTGATTTACTCAGGAGTGGTTCCAACAATTATTTTTATGAAATACCATATGCTTAAGATATTTGTATGACAAATAAAATATATATCTTGAATTTTTTTATTTAATAGTCTGTAAAGTCTCATTTTGAACGAATTTTGTATTATTTTATATAACTAAACAATAAGAGACCGACAGAAACTTAATGCATGAAAACTTTGTCTTATTGAAGTGCAGAATTTATGTCAAATTGTTATGTTTTAGCATTAACCATTTCACAGATATTAATTGCTAAAGGTTTCAATTTTTCAATATTTTATAATAAATTTAAAGTGCTAATTCACCATTCTTTAGTTTCTCATAATGTCATGCAAAGAGTATGGAATTTCAAAGCCAGTATATAGAGACCCGTTTTTTAAACATTTGAATATCACTTAAGCCTCCATTATTCTATTTGTATCTAAAACAAAATGTATAATGTCACCATTTCTGCAAATATCTCGATTAACAAGAAATAGATAGTAATTAAAGCTTTTGTGAGAATGGCTTGTAGAAGGTTGGATAGAGAAAGTGTCTGAATGTAACACATCAGATTTCTCCCCATTTTCAGTAGCTCAGTCATGTGAACATTTAAATCAAAACTAACTGTAACATACCTTTAGGGAAATAATATATTTGTTTTAACAGTATTTATAGTAAGATTTTTTGGGGGCTAGATAAATTATTTTAGGAAAGCACATATTGCTGTACTAAATATCATTACTTTGAATGATTTGTATAGCTTGATTGTTGAGGTGCAGTGTAGGGAATTACTTTTAGTAGTAACCATAACTTTGTGAATGACTATAGAGATGCCCTGCGCAGTGGCTGCAGCGAAGATGATCTCCTAGCACTGGTGGGTGCAGCAGTTCGTCGGAAAAAGAAGCAGCATGCAGGTTTGTAATCTGCTTTCATATGTAACATTTCTCTGAACCAAGTTTGACAAAGCACTAAAACAAGAAACGAAAGCCTAATATTTTTTATAAGAAAGAAAATATATATTTTCACTGCAGCCTTGAGATATTGCATCACTTTTCAGGTATGGAAAACCTTTCCAAGATGGAGAACCGTCCAATGATTCTTATTGGTGGATGACTATATCGTAAGAATATCACAGGTATTCTTTAAGAAACTATTTTACCATATATGTCTGATACTTGCACAATACTTTCCTACTTGTACTGCGTTACTTGCATGGAAGGTTTTCAGAACTGTGATGTTTTAAAAATCGTTTAATGCTGAGTTAAATTCCAAAAGAACGAGTCTATTCAAAGATTATAAATTATATCTAGCTGCATGTGTTTTAAACATAGCTCTGAAGGTTCTTGTTTATGGGATCTACTTAAACAGCTGACAAGATTCAAAGTGTGTTGCAAACATGCACTAAATATGTCAATGATTAATTCATATTTGAATATTGAATGGGAAATTTTGGCAAGCAATTTTTTCAGTAAAAACACCAATTTAATTTTTTATTTATTTATTATTTCTTTTTTTTATTATTATTATTATTATTATTATTATTATTATTATTATTATTATTATTATTATTATTTCTTATTAATCAAGATAAACATTTACAGAAATGGTTTCAACATTTCCCTGTAGCTACAAGAAGGATAAAGGGGGCTGAAACAATAGTCAAATCTTTAAAAACCAGGTTGCTGTATGCTGGCTTTGAAATTCCGTACTCATTGCATGGCATGAATAATGACTTAGCACTTCAAAAAATGACTAATAAGTATCTCAGAAGTGGTTAATATCTCAAAAAATTAACATAAATTGTGTGTTTTAATCAGATCTAGATTTTTCATGTAATAAGTTTTGTCTGTCTCTTATGGTTTACCTTTATACAAAATTCATTCCAAATTATGGGGACTTATAAGTGGTTGCTACAGTACACATTTTATTAGTCAAACAATATTATTTTCATTAAAATTGTTGGAGTTATTTTTGAATAACATTAAATAAGCAGACATTTTCCCTGTGAAAGGTAGTTTGGGTGGGGGGATTTTCTTGAATATCTTCAAGTCTCATACTCGGAAGATGCTGAACTTAAATACCAAGTTTGGTGCTTTTAATCTTGTCATTTTTAAGTTATGTTGCTCACAAGCATACACACACACATGCAGACCATTTTCTAAAATGGTTTTTTGGGCTCCGGGGACCGCAAAACATCCACTTGATGAATGCTGTTAAGGCAGCAAGTAAGTAGGACTTTGGGAAGAATTTTAGTAGATTAGTGGCCATTATATACTTGCACTAATAACTAGGAACATGTTTCAGAGATCAGTTGTTTCAATTTTTAACCCATGTTTGACTGCTGATTAGTTGTTCTTGATATAAATCCCATTCCTATACTCTCAAAATAATTAACAAATCAACAGGAGTTGTCCTCCATGGTGTAGTGGTTACCATGCTAGTGTATAGTTCCCGAGGTTGCAGGTTCAAACCTAGCGGATGCCGATGGATTTTTTTCGGGCATAAAAATCCTTAGCATGGCATCCTTCAGAAGGGAAGTAAAGCTGGTGGTCCAGTGTCGTAGATTTATGGCACATAAAAGAACCTCAAGCCTGATAAAGAGGCCTCTGAGCAAAATTACCAGTCTTTCATGCCCAATATAGAATGGGACGCTAAGGAACAAAGTAGTTAAAGAGCATCCATAAATAAAACACAATTTAATTTAAATTAGCAGGAACTGACCACTCAGGAGCAAATTTACATTTGGAAAAACAAAAATAGATTTTTCCATTTTGAAATTCCACCAGGCAGTGCCGTGACTAAGTGGTTAGATTGCTTGCCTCTCGCCAAGGCGACCTGGGTTTTATGGTGGACGAAGCAGTGTCTGGTTTGGTTTTCTCTGGGTTTTCTTGTTTCCCCACCGTTCATTCCACCAACTGCTCCATCATTACATTTCCTTTCATCCATTTCACCACCATTTCATATCATCTCCTTCCTCCCTCTCATACCAGGCTTTGGGCTAATCACCCATCCTGGTTCTTCTGTTCGATCCAAAAGTATGTCTGCTTCCCAATAGGCATTGGCTTATAAGTCCTCCAAACAGGGAGGGTGAACAGAGAAAGAAGAAGAAGAAATTCTACTAAAATATTTTTTCCAGCAAGTTATTAGAAGTGGCTGAAATTGGTGGTGGTCTCCGAAACATCTTCCTCCTTATTAGTGTAAGCGGTGTATAATGTTCACTAATTGACTCAAATTCTTCCCAGATTATTAAGTTATACTATTGTCTTTAGTCGCCTAAAAAGAAGAAATGTATAGGATAATTAAATTATATTCGAACTCACTTGCGGCCTCTCTCTACTGTGCGAGATAGCCGGAAGTCGCCAGGAAAATTACACCGGTAGAGATGGACTAAAATGCGTACCTTATAATAGATGGTGAAAATGTTGACCTTCTGGTCTCAAACAGGCAGAGTATCTCGTGTAAATATTCTTGCTCACTCTCCATAGTTCAGCAGCAGGAATTCTTGTGATGAAATGCCTCATTATGTTCAAAAAATTGGAGTGTGGTGTGCAATAAGTGCTAGAAGAATAATAGGGCCCATATTCTTTGATGAAACAATAAATGCAGAGCGATATCAGAGGTTAGTTCTGGGGCCATTTTGCAATCACTTGACAGAAGAAGAGAAATCGTCTAGTTGCTTCCAACAAGATTCTGCAACAGCACATATGGCTGCCGAATCATTACATGCAATAAGAGAGGTGTTTGATGACAGAAGAATTTTTGGCCCCCTCGTTCTCCTGACCTAATGAGCTGTGATTTTTATTTATGGGGTTCTTTAAAAGACAAAGTGTATCGTTCCAATCCTTAGAGAAAACATTGTGCAAGGAATCACAAGAATTCCTGCTGCTGAGCTTCGAAGAGTGAGCGAGAATATTTACACGAGATATGCTGCCTATTTGAGAGCAGAAGGTAAACTTTTCCAGCATTTATTATAAGGTACGGATTTTAGTCTGCCGGCGTAATTTCCCCAGCGACTGCCGGCTGTCTCACGCAATAGAGAGAGGCCGCAAGCGGGTTCAAATATAATTTAACTACCCTATATTTCTCTTATGTTACAGCCAGTCTCCTGCAACACAGGGTACAGATGAGAGGCTACTGCACCTTGACTCACACGGACCAATCAGGTAAAGCCACAATGGTAGACATAAGTGACAAGCAAGTAACAACACGGACGGCGCGAGCCAGAGCAACAATTAAAGTGGGAGAGGTGGCTGCAGGGCTGATCTCCCAGAACCTCATGAAGAAGGGGGACGTACTGGCAGTAGCTCGCCTAGCTGGAATCACTGCTGCCAAACGCACCTCGGATCTGATTCCATTGTGTCACAATATTCCACTCTCACGAGTACATGTAGATGCACAACTGGATCTAGCCAAGTCTTGTGTTGTGATTGTGACAGAGGTTCGCTGTGAGGGACGCACTGGTGTCGAGATGGAGGCCCTCACTGCAGCGACTGTTGCAGCGTTAACTGTATACGACATGTGTAAGGCAGTCACAAGGGATATGGTCATCTCGGAGGTGATGTTGCTGGACAAAACTGGTGGCATGCAGGGGGATTATCACAGATCAGAGTAACTCTCTGTAACTGGCTTTTCACAGAAATTAACTTGCATATAGACCAGTCAAATATAAATGAGACTTTCTTTCTCATAGCCAGGTAAGATGTACAAACTTGCATAAATCCCACCAGGACCATTTTCCATGACTGAGGTTTTATCCATATTTTTCTCAGTCCTTATAAGTGACAAATGCCAGGGAGGTACCTAAACTTAGGCTTGAAACGTTTCCTTCCCAGTAATCATTTCATGTATCATCAATGTCCAGAGTCTATGGTGCCATATGAAATTAAGAATGGGCATTAAACACTACCCACCCTCAAAGACTTACATATTGGGTTGACAGTGGTGTAGATTTTGGAAATATCTGCAGTAATTTTTTAGTTTTTCTTATGCTTATCCCATACCACCCACAGAGTTCATTTGTATTATTTTTCATAATGTTTTCAGTCTCAAACAAAATACAACACCAACACTGTCTCACTTCTGCAAAACTGTAGCAAGTGATTAAGCATTCATATTAATGCTCATCATCATCATCTCCTTTTTGTTTTTTTCTTTTTCTTTTGGTTTTGTTAGTTTCAGAAATGTAGTTTTTGGGTGGAAATTGTGGGTAATATTAACAAATTCACTAAACTTTCCATACTTAAGGCCTTGGCAAACAGGAGGTCGTAGCATCAGCAGGCATGCAAACTGAGAATTGCAACTTAAGAGATTTAAGGCTGGTTCACAACCGCCTGAGAATGGGAATGCATATCGATAATCATATTGATCACAAAGTGAAAGTTGATTTTGCACATTGAGATTTCATTTGTTTTTAACTGACCAATGATATTTTTTCACGTACTTCCAATTTAGCTAACATAACATGGGTTAGCCAACGTCAAAATTTGATAGAGTAAGCATTATCTAAATGCATATCCATTGCATTTCTGATCCCTCTGGTTGTGCCAAGCTTTCATTCCTGTATTTAATGCATTACATTAAAGTTGTTTATTGTTCTTTTTTAATTTCCACCATTTTTGCTGTTCTTTGTACCTTTGGCCATTGTTTTTGAGGTAATAGCCAGTTTTGAGTTACATATAAAACTACAAATGACCCTTTCATCAGAGGAACCAATTGCTCATTGGATTTGCGAGTATCAGGATGAGGTTATAACTAATTTCTTCCAGTTTCATGTTTCTAGCTTGTGACTATAGAGAGCACTAGCAGCTGTTGCATATCATGGCCGCCTAGAATAATCTCTAGAGTGAAGAGTCTAATATGCATAATATGAATCTAATATGCCATGTCCGGGAACGAGAACAAGAAAGTTTAAAAGTTGGGCAACTCTTCTTTCCGGTTCTCAGGGCCCGGGAAGGCTTCCCGTCGATTGTGAACACTCCCATTTGAATACATATATTTCAACTTTCTTGCTCTCATTCTGGTTACCGTTCTCGTTGGTTGTGAACCAGCCTTTACCATGAACTGTAATGAAACTCTAAAAGGGGAAGTTATTTCAATTTTAACAAATGACAATTTTAATAACAAAAGAATGTTTTATCTTGAATTCACATGATGTTCACAAAGAAATCATCAACCAAAACTCATCCTCACCACAAGCACTTTATACTACAAGAGCACAATAGCTAAAGAGGTCGAGTCAAGCCAAACCATTTGTTTTATAATTACTCATCCCCACCCTTTTTTCCTATCAATATGTCATAAGGCTCATTCTAAAAATTACTGCAAAGATCTGAACTCTGCCAGAGATGAGAAGACCCTTCTGTCCAGGACTACCAATCCCTTCTGGGAGGGTCGACCAAGTCAGGCTTACCAAACTTAAATTTCCATGTGCTCGCCACAATACTGAGTGGAAGATCCAGGAGGGGGACATCCTAACCCCAGTAGCTATGTCTGACATACATAAAAATGCAGATGTTTTCATTTTCTGACAAATGAGCTAGAAACACTTCCATTTTTCCAAGGAACTTTAAATTTTCCTGTTTTGTGCATTTATATTGTCAGAATCACTACATTTATATTTTACTTCTTTCCAAAAAGAAATAAAAAATGTGCACAATACAACAGCATATATTTAACCTAACCTCAACACTTTCAAGTTTTACCTATAAACATGTGTTAATGAATGCCTCAAGGTTGGAGGGGAGGAGCAAAATGTAGATACTTCTACGAATGCCTTCTCCATTGCAATCATGAGTTGATTTTAGACCTACAGGTACACTGATTTTATTACTATAGAGGGCTGTGGGTTTGGAAATTGGCCATGAAATCTGAACTTTCCAGAGTCAAAGTTAAATTATTGAAACTGTCATCTATGAATAAGACTAATAAAGTTAAAATTTCTTAAGTCAATGAAAAGTCATCATTGAAAGTACAAGTATGAATGCTGATGTCAGATGCTGATCTATTTTTTGCTTGATAAACACTTTTTATTTCTTATTTATTTCCAAACATTAGATGCATTTTCATTTTGGATATTATTGGTTATGTTATTGAGTTTGAAACTTGCTACGCTCCAAAGATTTCTGCATGCAGTTTAAAGATGTAGATACCCATGCCAAGTTCCTGCATTACACCTACAGCTGCATTGTGAATGCTTTCCTATTGCTTGCACTTATACTGCATTATCTTAGCGCTATGTCTTCATTGTGAATTGGGGTTTACTGTTCTGGTATCAGTTCAACTTAAGCTATACGAGTGTGGTCTGAAAAGTTTCCGATTCAACATGAAGATGGCAGCACTCGTAAATAAAAGCTAGTGAATTTTGTTGTTCATTTGTTGACAGTTACTCACCAAAGTTTCAGCCATTTTGGACGCTCAGTTGTTATGTAACAGTCGTTTGAGTGAGGTAATGTGAGTGTTTTTATGAAAATGGACAAAATCGAGCATCGAGCTGTCATTAAATATTTGTTTTTGAAAGGCAATACGCCTACGCAAATTAAAGATGAGTTGGATTCTGTGTATGGGGACTCTGCACCATCATTTACCACAGTGAAATTTTGGGCAGCTGAATTTAAACGTGGCTGTAAGAGCTTGGGAGATGATGAACGTTCGGGACATCCAAAAACTCAACTACTGACAAAAACATCGCCAAAGTTCACCAAATGGTGCTAGACAACCACCGAATTAAAGTGAGAGAGATAGCAGAGGCTATGAACATGTCAAAAGAACGTGTTTATCACATATTAAATCAACATTTAGACATGAGAAAGCTGTCGTAGTATCTGTACTTTATGTTGTCACTCTGGTTGTCTGTCATCTTTTGATATTGGTGAAGGAAAGAAATGTTGGAATGCGAGAGTTTAGAGGTTTCTACTGTCACGGAGCTTTAGTGCAATATAAGCTGGTTCACAATACACCAGGAGTTGGAACAGGAATGCTTATCAATGGCAACGGAAAGTCGATTATGTGCACTGGAATGTCATTTTTTTACCAACAAATTACATTTTCTTCACATGCTTACAATCAGCCAACATAGTGCAGATTAACCAACTTCAAAACTCAATACAATAAACAGTTTCTAAAAGCAAAGCTATTTGTATTTCAGATTCCTCTATTGAACACTTCATCCAAATACATTTGTAATAAATGGTATACATTAAAATCTGTTTATCTCTGCTCTTTTTGGTTGTTTGTTCTTCTGGTTTTATTTTCCAAGCTTATTACAATTAGAGAGAGGACTTTAGTGCCAGTTTTAGTCACAACCTCCATGTACAATTTCTACCATGAATCCATGATTCTAATATGTTTGACCTCCAACTCCCATTTGGAATTTTAAAGTGATATGCCACTAACCTCACTTCAGCTATGTCTGATTGATGAAATCAAGCTCAAGTGAAAGTTCACATGTGCTTTAGTTATAAATATATTTGTCCCGATAATGTTAATGCTCTATTTTCTGAAATAAATGACTGTTATACCCTATATAAACTGAGAAAAATTGATGATGCAACAATGGATGCACAGTGACAATGGTGTCACCTATTAGAATCCTTTGACCCAATCATGTGTTTAGCTCATGTGATACAATTGTAATGTTCCATTTATGTCTTCTTTCGGAATTGTTATCAGAGTTTTCTTTAACGAACATTAAGTGACCATTAACTATAAGAATTATCCAGATATAATATATTGTTGCAAATTCATGTGGAAATGGATGGAATAGGTATTTTTATTTTGATTCTGTGAAAGAAATTTTTGTGCCAAACCTTCAAATGCTGTCTGAATCTGCTAGACTTGTTGCTTAATGTATCAATGCAAAATGAAACATGCAAAACTGGTTGACATGCTGTGACCCATGATAGTAACCTCCACATCCCTTGGACACATTTAATTCTGCTCATCCTAAACCTACAAAATTCAAAGCTAATTTCTGTTGTTTCTTTCCTCAATCCTTTTGGAAATTATATATTATGAAAGCAAGACAACCTTGATTTTGAATATGAAATAGTTTGAAAATAAATAATTGGCTTATACTGAGAAATATGGTTTGTAGGATATTCATGTATTTTTACTTTGATAAGTAAACTAAAAAAAATTGTCTCATTTATATTTGATAGCAAAAATCTTAAAATATTTGTTATAAGAAACATCTAATTTATTTGCAGGAGTAATCTTTTTACCCACAGCTGTCAAAACTCACAGTAATTTGGCAAGGAGAGTTTTCCTTTCTAAATTGCATTTAGGTTCTTGAAAGTTAATTTTGTGAAAAGCCTTTTTGTGTATTGGTTTGTAATTGCAGAAATTTCATTGTCCATAGTGAAACACTAAACTTGCTCTATGAAAGCAGGTCTACTGAGAATTTTATCTAAACTTTGCTGCATTTTTGCAATAACTGATTTCTCATAAGGAATTCCTATTTCACGCTTTATAAAGGTTGCTAGTGTGTTGTAATGAACTCTGAACCAACTTGAAGTGTTTTTCCACTGAGCTTTGCACTCATGTTTCTTGCAGGAGTTGGAAACAAGGTTATATTAACTACTAGAGTCAAGTGTGTGCGTGTGTTACTTATTTCAAGTGGTGTTGGTTGTTTTGTATTTAACCATGAAGTGAAGTATGGCAGAATGTGTTTTCTTTTGCATAGCATGTGATTCATGTATTGAGGTAGGAAACGTATAGCATAACTGCTATTTCAAATCGTTTCCGAGGACGGAACCATTCCAAAAAAATCTGTGTGTTGCACTCACATGAGTTTTTCTTTATACAAACTATATTTATAAATGCTTATTCTCCATCTACTTCATATTAATCAAGATAAACATTTGCAGAAACTATCGTATTGCTAATTTTCTTGTAGATGCAAGGGGAATTGCTAGGCTTTAAGCGATAGTCAAATATTTTAAGAGCTGGTTGCCCTGTGGAGTATTCCATTCTCTTTGCATGTCCAGGACATAAAAGAAAAAGCGAATAATGAATTCCCATTTGAGAAAAAGTGTAAATATTGGAAAATTCAAACAAATAACAAGGAATAGGGTCAAGTCCTGTAATACAGCCACTCTTGTAAAATGACCAGAAATGATTATTTAAATTCTGCCACCCTCCTAGTTGCGATAGAAACGAAAGAGTGCTGCAGAAGCATCGCCATATTAGTTGTATGTGTGCTGCACTTTGTTGGAGAAACATCTGGCAGTTTTGTGTATGCTATAAGGAAATATATCACATAGCGTATTAAAAGGTAAGTCAAACGAAGCCATTTTGTTTTCCTGTGTCTGTGAGCCGTAATTTATTATAGCAAGACAAGTTTTAAATGACAAAATATGGATAGCGTTAGTAAAAGTGTAACCTTCGAGGACTATAAGCGTGTTGCCGCTATCGTGATTGATGCTACTACCTATTAACTAGGTCTTGAAGTGCATGAACATGTGTTTTCTTGTAATGTGGTCAGCTGCTTGGCTGTTTTACAAGACTCATTGGACTTTATTATTTTTTTGTTTTTACAGAGAGAGACATTTGTGTAGCATAACATGAATGCATTAACGATGTTTAGATTGATTGGAGGATTTATCTGATTTTATTTCTTCTTTTCCTTTATTTTCTTTATTTTTTAATTTAATTATTTATGCTTAGACTTAACAAGAAGGAGACCTAGTTTCTACAATGTTTAAATGCATTACAAATAATTATTTTTAGGAAGTAAGGAAAGTTACTTTATTTATTGCTTGATATTTGTAGGCATTTAAAATGAGAGTCAGGACAATGCAGCGTCAGAGCTGGGATATCCAGAGAATGCAGGAAGCAGTAGATGCTGTAAAATCAGGTTGATGGTTTCCTTCAGATGCTTTCTCAAGCATAGGAAAAGGCTTGTCCCGTTGAGATGGGCTGAGTGCATTTCTGGTGCCTCTCAACCCAGGAATTATTTCTGAATCCTCCTATGCCCCATCTGAGGTGTTCCATAGTCAAGAAAATGAGAAGCTGAACTCTCAAGACCCTGTCCTAGGCCCGTCAGGTCAAGCAAGCAGATCAGTTGAAAGAGATCCTACTCCAGGAACTTGGGATCAAATAGGCAAGCAACCTAGAAGTGGCCAAAGTGAGCGACTTCAAACACCATCAACAGATTCCTCAATTAATGAAGAATATGTTGCAGGCTCTAGCAGCAGCGGAGATGATGCTCCTCTCCTGGAGTGACTGTGCCCTCTGCCTCCTGTACCAAGGAAGAAAAAGACAGAGAGAAGTCAGAAAGCCATCATTCTGACTTTACCGGTACATATTAATGAAAGAAGAGCAATAAAAGTAAAAAAAAAAACAGGAACAAAAATCTGCATGCAGCACAGGCGATTCTAAGTGCGGATATTGTGATGGGCTTTTCAACGAAGACCACGACGGAGAAGTGTGGGTGTCCTTTGCAGGATGTGCGTCTGGTTTCATGAAGAATGTGCAGGTGAAAGAAGTGTTAAGGTTTTTGTATGTGAAACGTGCTCTTAAATATCCTTTTTTGTAAGTGGCCATATT
This sequence comes from Deroplatys truncata, assembly GCA_030765065.1. Taxonomy (NCBI): domain Eukaryota; kingdom Metazoa; phylum Arthropoda; class Insecta; order Mantodea; family Mantidae; genus Deroplatys; species Deroplatys truncata. Next base: position 186,058,797 of record CM060980.1, read on the forward strand.
ACAAGACTATCCTTTAAAATGGCTAATTCTGCCTTGTTATAAACAAAGTTAAACATAATAAAATAATACCATATTTGAATTACATAAAACTTATCTTACAGGCATGTAGGTATAACTTCCGCATGAAATGTTCATTGTCCTGCTATTGGTTTTCAAGTAAATTACAAAAATAAATTTTGGTGGCCATATTACAAGACTTGACCTATTTCAGAAATGGTTCACTCGACAAAACAAATGTATATGACATAAATTATGTGCTTTGACGAGATCTACATTTTTTGTGTAGTAAACTTTTGTCTATCTCTTATTCAAAAGTCATTCAGAATGGAGAAGACTTTTGGGGACATTCCAAGAAAATTCAAGATATACATTTAATTGCCATGAAAATATCTTAAATATATAATATATTAATCAATATCGTTAGAGCCATTTATGAGAAAATCAAAATTTTCGAAAAATGTTTCATGTAAAGGGTAGTCTGAAAATCTTTGTGTCACATCCTTGGAAGATACTAAACTCTACCAAGTTTGGTATATTTATCTGACTTTTTGATTTTGAATTATGCTGCTCACAGACAGACAGACAGACAGACATACACCCGGACATGTTTCCAAAAATGTTTTATTTGGATTCAGGGCACCTCAAAACATGTATATCCAAGAAATCTCGGTATCGAATTTTTGGGTGGAATGCAATACTTCCCCTACTTATATATGTAGTACGGAAAGTAAAAATAATCATAAGTCTAGTTATACAGTTTCAAAATAACTTTTAACAGTCTTCCAACTTTGCACTAATGTGTAACAAGTTCCAAAAGTAACACACTGATCGCAGAGAGTATATTGTTTTACAGTGCAACAGGTACAAGTGTATGCAGGTGTTTTTGTTTTAATGTTTCCAGCTTATTTTTTTGAAAGCAACACATCTTCAAGAAAACAATTTATGGTGACTGTTTCATTTCAGGAGGATAAACAATAATATTGGTTACATTTTATGTAGTGCATATTTTCCAAGTTCATTTCATGGTCAGCTCAATTTTTTACTTTCTCTACTACGTATAGTAAGTAGGGGAAGTATTGTATTCCACCCAAAAATTCAATACCGAGATTTCACCGGAAATAGATGTTTTGAGACACCCTGAATCCAAAAAAAGCATTTTTGGAAACATGTCCATGTGTGTGTCTGTCTGTCTGTCTGTCTGTGAAGAGCATAACTCAGAAACGAAGTCGGATAAACACCAAACTTGGTATTTAGGTTCAGTATCTTCCAGAGATGCGACATGAAGGTTTTCAAGAAAATCCCCCCCACCCTAGATTACCCTTTACATGGAACATTTTTCGAAAATTTTCTCAAAAATGGCTCTAACGATTTTGATTAAAATATCATATGTTTAAGATATTTTCATGACAAATGAAATGTATATCTCGAATTTTCTGGGAATGTCTCCAAAAGTATTCTTCATTGTGAACGACTTTTGCATAACTGGTAAACCATAAAAGAGATAGACAAAATTTTACTACACAAAAAATGTAGATCACATTAAAATACACAATTTATGTCATATACATTTGTTTTTGTTCAGTGAACCATTTTCGAGATATTGCTTGTTATTCCCTTAAATTTTTCAAAACTTCTACTTTTTCTCAAATTCATTATTCAATTTTTTTTGTCCTGGTAATGCAAAGAGAATGGAATACTCCACATAGCAACCAGCTCTTAAAATATTTGACTATCGCTTAAAGCCTACCAATTTCCCTTGCATCTAAAGAAAATTAGCAATAAGATTAACATCTTGATATCTCGATTAACATGAAGCATATGGAGAATAAGCGTTTGTAAAAATAGTTTGTACAAGAGTAGAGAAAGTCATGTGAGTGTAACACATCAGATTTTTTTTAACAGATTTTGATTTTAGATATAAAAACAACCTTTGCCTGAAACTTTTTTCATTATTAAACCAATCATTACTTTGTAAACTATTTAAGAAGTTTGAAAACAAATCTAATGTCTGTATTTAAGCTCCATTTGCATTTTTTAAATTCAAACAAATTAAATCTAAGTTAATGTTAATAATTTTCTTCTAGTTTTAAACAGCAAAAGCTACAAAAGTTATACAAAGCTAAATCAGACTGAACTTCTCAAGTTACTTACAGAAAATTCAAGATATTTGTTTTATTAGTCATACAAATATCTTAAACAAGGTGTATAACAAATTATGTTTCCACAGTTAACTGCAAAATGTTTTGTTAAATTAACATAGCTTTAATCTGTTCCGTCCATAACAACAAAGAGGTTAAATACCAAGTTTGATATTTATCTTTTTGAGATGTGCTGTTCACATACACAGATATCAAAATATAATTTACAAGACAAACTTGCATGATCCAGTTGAATTTAAGTAAAGTATCGACAGGAAACAGCATCACTCAACATGAACTGCAATGTGTGATGGATAGAATTTGCTAAAAATTGTGTGAACGATGGTGACCAGTTTAGCTCCTTGTTAAACTTGTGAAATAGTTACGAAAATTGTTCAGCACCACTCTGTGATACCTACAGTGGCAATGAATGTGGCAGTTGCTGATAAGCAAAACACTGCAGGTTGGTTCATAGTTCAGTAGGTCGCTCAGCAGAAAGGAACTAACTTATGTTTTCAAAATGACTTCATCTTGTGTAGAAATATCTGTATGTTTCACGATATTCTTACCACTGTTTTCACCCTTGGACAATGAAGTCTCATTCTACCTAAAGTATCATGTTAAATGTTATTGAAGTGTGTGTTCACTGTTGGCTTCCTGATACATAACCATGCACTGGACAACAGTATTATATAGTTCTTAGTTTTATAACACAATGTAACAAAAATCTGAAATCCTGAACATTCAGCAGAGCTGTGCAGTGTGAATATTCTTGCATAATGTGCATGTTTACATGCATCATTTTTTTTTTAACATATAATTGTTCAAATGGAAAGTGTAACATTTAATGTAATTCTTTTTGAACTGGCTTACCCAATGTTGCACCCATGCTAGCCTCTAGTTCCTGAGGTTGCAGGTTCAAACCCGGCAGAGGGCGATTGATTTTTTCGGGCGTAAAAATCCTTAGCATGGCTCCCTTTGGAAGGGAAGTAAAGCCGGTGGTCCCATGTCATAGATTTACAGCACATAAAAGAACCTCAAGTCTGATAAAGAGGCCTCTGAGCAAAATTTCCTGTTTTTCATGCCCAATATAGAATGGGACGCTAAGAACCACAGCAGTTAAAGAGCGTCCATAAATAAAACTCCAATGTTGCAGGTGTAGGTTTTAAAATCTTCAATGATGAATGAATTTAATTTACTAGTTGACAAGCAGCCAAAAGTGCATGCAGTAGGTCCTCAAAATGTGTCTTGCCAGTGATTCAATAAGTGGAGGAATATAAGTCCTTAACTTGATTCATTTTCCATAACTTAATTATTTGCTTCACTGCCTGCGAGTTTCAATGATTTTAAATTTAAAAGGGGATGGAATGATTACAATTTACCTGTAAAAGAAAGAAATTTACTACATTTTCTGCAACATTCTCCTGAAAAAGAGTTTAGGTTGTATCTAATCTGTAGTTTATAGACTAAATAAAAATTGGCTCTAATTTTTATTCAAGATAATTGCAGCAGCATATAAGAGCTGCCTGAATAAACTCACATTCTAGTTGGGTTACAGTAATTGTTTATTTTTTTGGAATAAATTGCATATACAGAAGTAAAAAATGATACTTGAGTGACATATTTATGATGTATACGGAGGGTTGACCCACTTAAGCTCAGATGGCTTTTAATCGCCCTCTCACTCTATCATTGGTCAAACTGCTTATGTTTACTATTGCATCAGCTCACTGTGAGTGCCAGCTGTCTGCTGTAAACTTTACCATTCTGAGGTAAAGTTTACTTGTAATACCTTCAACAATCGCTCACTTGTGGCAGGGGTACATTGTTGGGCTTTCTGATGCTGGTTACAGCCTTTCAGTGATAGTGGAAAGGTGCAGACACAAAGGTCTTACCATAAGTTATGTGTGGGGCATATAACACAGCTGCATAAAATGGATTTCCACCTGAGGCTCAGTGTGCAAAAAACTAGCAAGAAAAAGGCCACGACCAACACGACCTAAAGCAGTAGTAGTTAAGGTGAGTGTACAGTGACTCAAGAAAGCCCACCAACCCAAAGCAGCATTTCCAGCCGCATTGGAATATCCAAAGGGACCATCTATCAGATAATACACAGCAATTTGGGTCTAGAACGGCGCCATAAAGCACGTGGACACGCCTTGAAAGAGCGGCACATCAGAGAACGCTTCACCAACGCAAGAAAAAACTATGAACACCACCTGCTGGTGAAAAGTGGCAATGGATGGTTTCTTTAGATGAAGCATGGGTTTATCTAGGTGACACAAAAAAAATCTGAGCCATTTATTACCATCAAGTGGGTTAAAAAGGGCGCTCCAACTTTATTCGGGAGAATAAGGAAAAGTTTTCCAAGTGATTCATGGTGGCTGCAGGTTATTGCTCTTGGGGGAAGCTCAGCATTCACAGAGTTGCCAACAACGTAAAAATTAATGCAGCCTACTATCAAAGGAATGTTAAGGACCCAATTTTTTATGAAGAGATTTCTCGGTTGCATGGAGAGGATGCCCCAAATGTTTGGATCCACATGGGTAAAGCATCCAGTCACACTTCTCAGTCTTCCCAGCATTACTACCACCGGAAAGCTATGGAAATGGTGTCAATGTGATACCATTTAAAAGGATCCCTGTGATGTCACCAGATGCCTTGCCAATGGATTTTTGCAGATTTGGCCTGCTGAAACAACGCCTTGCTTCTCAGCATGCCACCACAATTGAAGGACTCTGGAAAGCCTGCCAGGAGTAGTGGGCTAACCTCCCCCTTCCTGCTCTTAGATGCAACCTTCTTCAATGGAAACTGTGCTGTAGAGTCATAGTTAAAGCCCGTGGAAATCACATTGAACACAATAGGTGGTGGTGAAAGGGAATCTCGCCATGAAAAAACATAAGCAAAAAGTCTGAGCTTAAGTGGAGCAAACCTCCGTATTTGGCTGTCTTACCATTCAGCATCTCTGACCTCATCATTTGCGTAACTGTGTCTGTTGAAGGTATTTTCAGTGGTCCAAAGATGTATTTGGGGCTGTAGAGGCTATGATAGAGGACCTTCCTTCGGACGTACCTCATGGAATCTTGTAACACCCATACCCATTTGTGTGTGTATGTGTGTGTGCGCGCGTGCGTGCGTGCGTGTGCCAGCAGCATGCTATCAACTTCTGCCAGACCAAATATCTTCCTAATATATCGGAGACATCTGATTGTAGCATGTGCAATGTTCTGCTGAAGGAATAATGCAAATAAAACTAAAATAAACTCATTTTTTAAAAAATGCTTGGATCATCAAATTTAATATTTTGAAAGTAAAATTTTGCAAAATTTTTAGCCATTACTGTACAGGATGCAAATGTCATCAACAAGTATTTTAAATGGCAAAATATTATTTTTCATTTTTTCTGAAAGGTAAATTAACTTATTAAGTTGCATGAACAATGTCAATTGTTGTCATACAAAAGATTTGGTTGCTATAGGAACAGTTTAATTATTGGCTTGTTTGACAATTTTCTCCACAATTTACACAACTACTGTAACAAATGAAATTCTACAGTGCCTTTGTTTTATGCCACGGCCGCAAATCACACGAATGTGTGCTCCGCACACAGTCTAATACACTGCGGGGTTTACATTCCGTAACTCCCGCATTACTTACTCACGCTTGTTAGTAACATACATGTAATGAGTACTAACCTTGTTATAAATATTGTTGAAAATGATGTCCATCTGCGCGAAGACATTCTTGACATCATCAGATGAAATTACCATTCACACGCATAATTCTTCTTGCGTAATGTGCATAATTTCTACTTTTATATTGTCCTTAAGTTCGTCTATGAGGTGGGGATTTTTTCTATAAACTTTATTTTTTAGCGTTTAGAATTCCCGTTGTTTTAAATTTATTGACCAAACCTTTCACAGTATCTCTACCTGGAACTGGATAACCAGGAAATTGCTGCTGAAATTGCATACGTGATTCAGTTTTCACATATGTATCGTACATAAAAATACGCTGTTCAAGCGTGAATTGTTTGGCAGGCATTTCCGTGGACCAATAAGAGAATAATGTTCCTAAGGAAATCACACACAATACATGTATTGCCGAAACACTTCACAACACGAAGACAAAGCAATAACTGAGACAGCTCACAGCAACAAGTGCACCCTTGACATGTCCTGCGTCACTTCTGTGCAGTGGCATAATACTGAGGTCACTGCCGTTTCGGCTGATACACATATAAGGCGGTTGTGGTCTTGGCATAAAACAAAGGTACTGTAATTATTTAATAAAGTGTTCAAAATGCTCCCCATTTACAATTTGGCATTGGCTAAGTCGAAGTGTGAATTCTTATTGAACATTTTCAATCACTGCTGGTGGTATATCTCTGCATTCTTTCCTGATCCTCATTTTTAACCCTTCCGGATAAGCAGGCCTCGTAATAGACTCTACATTTCAAATATTCCCATAAAAAGTAATCAAGTGGAGAGTATTTGTTCTTATAGCAACCAAACCTTTTGTAGGAGACAAATGAAATTTTTCATGCAACTAAATAAGAAACTAGCTACTTTTCACAGAAAAAAAATTAAAAAAATATATTGTCATTTAAAAGTTTCGTTGATGTCACAATCTGTACAATAATGGCTGAATTTTTTTTTTATTTTGGTAAAATATTAAATTTGATGTGTCAGAACGTTTTTTAAAAATTGAGTTAATTTAAATATGAGCTGAAGCTTTCCTGGCGTTGTGAATACTCTAGATTTTAGTTTAATTTGCATTATTCTTTAGTTATGAAGCCCCTGTTTATTTCTGTTGCTATGATGTAAAATGTACAAACTAAGAGGAAAAGATTTTAATGTTGCACTTTCCATTTGAGTTACTCATAGGTCACACCATTTATATAAAATTCCTAATGAAGCAGCTTTTTAGGTTTTTATTTTTCACAGCTGTATGTGGTAGTGTTCATGAATAAAGTAATAAATGTTCAAATTAGAGACATAGGCATTAGTATAGAATGTTTTGCTAGGCATACTCAAGATAAACTTTAGTTATCTGTGCTTTTGATATATATGTTTGTGTGTATATATGTATAATCACACGTTTCCCCTGCCCATACATCACTTCCATCCCATTATTGTAGAAATTTTTTGGAATTTTTTGACTAATTTTTAATGGGAAGTCATCTATTCTTGTGCTACAATGAATTGTTGGCTGATTGTTTTATAATTATTTTTATATCTGTTTGGTTCCCAAACGTGAGTATTAAACCTCGTGGAAGGGGTAGAGATTGATTCTTTAAATCAAGATGATCTAGAGTACCTTGAAAAAAATGATTATAAACACTTGTGGTCTATTTTTCATAGATTTGTAGGAAAAGGCATTGAAGTGCAGAGATATTTGGCAACAGCGAGCTTTCCATTACAGGTGGGTGAGAAAATCACACTTCAAGTGTAAGATGAGACCCAAGCCAGAGTAGAATGCATGCACTGTCTCCAATGCCACTGCACATTGTTAACTGGATTACAGGGATAATAATAACTTTTCTAGTGGCATTTAATTCCCGACAGTTCTTTCATGTATTTTCAACAAAATGTTTAATGGAAGCAACTGATGCCAAAGCACCTTTATTTAAAATCGAATGAAAGAAAATAAATGTTTTAACTTAAAACGTTAACGTTTTATACACTTTATGTAAAAACCAAATGGTTACAGTACCTTACAACCATCAGATACAGAAAGTTCAGGTACTTATCGAAATATTCAGTGAGAATAAATAAAGAAAAATAGGTTTTTATGTAACAGTTTAAGGAAATGCAAAACAGCATAGTAAATTATTTTATTTAAACATCTAATAAGCAGGAGTAACAACAAATTATCTTAATTTTATTTCAACATACAATTTGTAAAAAACAAAAATGCTTAATTGCGGCAAAAGGATGCACTTAAAGGAAGAAAGTGAAGATGACAAAAATGCAGTTAAGTTGCTGTTCTATATACCTGTATATACAGGTATGATAGTACAGCAACTTAACTGCATTTTTTGTCATCTTCACTATATACGAGGGCTGTAAATAAAGTAGGGGCAACATTGATAGAACACAATATTTATTGAACTCACAAGTACAATTGCATTACATTCCTTCAATGTAGTCACCCGCAAAGTCCCTGACCTTTTGCCAAATGTAGGGCAGCCGTTGGGGACCGTTGGCAAGGCGATCTCTGTTGATGGCTGCGATGGAGCGCTCTGCTGCGCGGACTACAGATGCCACGTCAGGAAATTGGCGGCCTCGGAGGGGTTCCTTCAACTTTGGAAACAGGTCGAAGTCACAAGGACTCATGTCTGGTGAGTACGGAGGATGTTCCAAAATCTCCCAATGCCACCGTTGTAATAAGAGCTGGACATTGCTTGTGACATGACAACATGCATTGTCATGCAACACTATGGGGTGATCTTCTCGCAATAAACGTGGACGTTTGCGCCGCATAGCCGGACGAAGATGTCGCTCCAGAAATCTGCAATAGTAGTCACTGTTGACGGTTTGTCCCTCAGGCACAGCATGCGTAAGAATAACCCCCTCGTAGTCGTATGCCACAATCAGCATCAGCTTCACCCGACTGGGTTCCTGTCGAACTTTCTGTGGACGTGGTGAACTTGGGTGACGCCATTCATTCAACTGACGCTTCAATTCCGGCTCATAGGCTCGTACCCAGGTCCCATCAATGGCGACAATACGCTGCAGAAATGCGTCTCCTTCGTTGCGGTATCTGTCCAGGTGGATGCCAGCCAGTGCATACTGGTGCCATTTCTGTACCTCAGTTAGTCGATGTGGAACCCAACGGGATGCAATTTTCCTCAAGTGAAGACATTTCGTCAGGATATGCCACACAGTTTGATGACTGAGACCAACCTCTACAGATAACACCCGGACAGTCCATCTATGGACCATGGCAACGAGACCACTCACAATGTCAATCTGATCTTGCGGAATGGACGGCCGACCTGTGCGGTGCAAATCCGCAGTCTCAGTCCGACCTGCACGAAACGCCTTGACTCATCGTGCAACCGTCCTGTACGGCAATGCATTCCCCCCACAGGCTTCACGTAATCCTCGATAACATGCTGATGCATTTTTGCCACGGGCAACCTCGATTTTAATCCACAAACGCTGATCGCCTTTGGTAAACATGCTTTAGAGCGGTGCACTTGACACTGTTCACTTCAACGCTATACAGCAACAACACACACTCAACTGGCAGCCCGACCAATGCACACCACACATCGACACTAGTCACCTTATCGCTCCCATATCCTATTGGCTCATACCCGCTCTCCTGTGAATGTGGGGACCATGTTGCCACTACTTTCTTTACAGCCCTCGTATATATGGTAGTTAAATTATATTCCAACCCACTTGCGGCCTCTCTACTGCTCTCAGCCGTCAGTCGCCGGGGAAATTACACCAGCAGAGGTGGACTAAAATCCTTACCTTATAATAGATGCTGGAAATGTTGCCCTTCTGCTCTCAAACAGGCAGAATATCTTGTGTAAATATTCTCGCTCACTCTCCGAAGCTCAGCAGCGGGAATTCTTGTGATGAAACGCCTCATTATGATCAGAAAATTGGAGTGTGGTGTGCGATAAGTGCTAGAAGAATAATAGGGCCCATATTTGATGAAACAATAAATGCAGAGCGATATCAGAGGTTAATTCTGAGGCCATTTTGCAATTGCTTGACAGAAGAAGAGAAATTGTATGGTTGGTTCCAGCAAGATTCTGCAACAGCACATATGGCTGCCGAATCATTATATGCAATAAGAGAGGTGTTTGATGACAGAATAATTAGTGTTGATTTGTGGCCCCCTCGTTCTCCTGACCTAACGAGTTGTGATTATTCTTTATGGGTTTCTTTAAAAGACAAAGTGTATCGTTCCAATCCTTGCACACTACAGGAACATAGATAAAACATTATGCAAGAATTCCTGCTGCTGGGCTTCGGAGAGTGAGCGAGAATATTTACACGAGATATGCTGCCTATTTGAGAGCAGAAGGTCAACATTTCCAGCATCTACTATAAGGTAAGGATTTTAGTCTGCCTCTGCCAGCGTAATTTCACCGATGACTGCCGGCTGTCTCACGCAGTAGAGAGAGGCCGCGAGTGGGTTTGAATATAATTTAACTACCCTATAGTTACTTCAATAAGACTTGTCTTAATAACCCATATGTGAATTAAAATGCAATGAAAAGTATGGAAAGCTTATTTTTTTAGCTGAAATAATCTATATCTCTTCCCCTGTATATTTGTATATTGTAATATTCAGCCACTGTAAAAAATATGTTTAAAATGCCTTTCAAAAAGGGCAACATGACATGCAAAATATGATTCGCTGAAAAGAAGAGGAAAATGCACACTATGTTTTACCTAGTTAGTCTTTGTAAGTAGATAGGAAAAATAAAGAAGACTTTAGAGTGAAAGTTTATATTAACGATACCTAGTAATGAAGTGCCTGTCCTGCCTTAACTGTTAACTTACAGCAAGGTGCTAGAACCTTTGATTAAAATGTGAAGAGTTTATTGGTGTTGCATTTACCGATTGTAAAATAGAAGTAGGGTTATAAAAGTAAGTAATATAGTATGTTGCAAAATGCACTTTATTTTTGTTAAAGATGATCTGATCTTTTGTCCCTGAGGAAAATGAGAAGAAGTAGAAGCAAGTTGACAAAGTGTTAATGATTATTGTTGTTATCATGTGATGTAAATGTGTAACAAACTGGCAGGTGTAAGGATATACAAGGTATGATCAAATGAAATCTAACCTTACTCATCCCATTGCTAGCTCAGTTGTGCCAGCAGTAGTAAGGGATCAAGAAAGAGATAGATGCAGTGACTTGCATCTTCTGGCTGGGCAAATGTGATGGCAGTTCTGAGCCCATCAGTATGTTGCAAGCAAACATAGCTTTTACTGCTGCCAAGAAATTACCTCCTCATGCCGTCTTGTATTCCATATCATGTTTGAGCAGTGGTTAATAATATTTCAGTTTCCCAGTCATTCTAATACAAAACATTTAGATGCCAAATGCATCTTAGTTTGTCAAGAAATGTTTCCATAGCTGATGAAGAAATGTCTTTGTAAGAGGCCCAAGTTTTAAATAAGTCTTGGTTAATGCCATCATGCTTTACTATTTTTTAGTATAATACTGAAAATTGTGGTGAAAATGGATTTTTGCTAAACTTCCTCATTAACGCCTCAGTTTTTATAACTTTGCAAATTTACTTCTCCAATTTAAAGCATATGTAGATGACATTGTGAGGTATTATGTAAAAACAAATTGCTCTACTAAATGCATTTAAAGTTATTTCATAAATGCCACTCATAAAAAAGTTGAAAAATTGGTGCAATTTTCAAAAAATTATTAAACTAATAAAATGAAGAATCTTGAAAAAGCGGAACACACAAACTGTAATATAATTTGTTCTTTCTGCATATTAAAAATAAGAATTTCTTCTGTGTTAAGGTGACTGCTACAATTTTCAAAGTGGAGACAAATACTTCCTGGAGTCATTATATATTTTACCCTGAAACAATTCTGAATTTTCCTAGACATTAGGTTTTTGTCACTAATAACTGAATGGTTGCTATTAAAAGTGTTAAAACCAACATTGAGAAAAACTGTCCTGGCGAAAAAAACTTTTATTCCTAACCTGTTTGTTTTTTATTGTGATTCTTGGTTGGAATCTATTGGAAAGCCTGCCCTAACACATTTGTGTATTTATTTCAAAAGAATTGATTTTATAGTTGGTTCAGCATAAAAATGTTCCATATGTGCATATGTAGTTAATGTTCCTTTATTCCAGTATTGAAATATGCATTATTATTGAAATAATACCTGTTGTATTCATCCAAAAGTTATAGGAGCGTCTGGAAACACTTGTTTACATCCCCACATAAATAGACAGAAGTTATAAAAATATCCTATATTTAGAACAGTCAAATTAATTTTACTTTTTAAACAATTGAAAGAAGGCTATTTATTTATAGTATTTATTCAATTTCATTTTTTAATTACGCTGTTCACACAATACAAATTTTTTACTTTCTCTACTATGTATAGTAAGTAGGGGAAGTATTGTATTCCACCCAAAAATTCGATACCGAGATTTCACCGGAAATACATGTTTTGAGACCCCCTGAATCCAAAAAAAGCATTTTTGGAAACATGTCCGTGTGTGTGTGTCTGTCTGTGAACAGCATAACTCAGAAATGAACAGTCGGATAAACACCAAACTTGGTATTTAGGTTCAGTATCTTCCAAGGATGCGACACAAAGGTTTTCAAGAAAATCCCCCCACCCCAGATTACCCTTTACATGGAAGATTTTTCGAAAATTTTAATTTTCTTAAAAATGGCTCTAACGATTTTGATTAAAATATCTATCATATGTTTAAGATATTTTTATGACAAATAAAATGTATATCTTGAATTTCCTGGGAATGTCTCCCAAAAGTATTCTTCATTGTGAACGACTTTTACATAACTGGTAAACCATAAGAGATAGACAAAATTTTACTACACAAAAAATCTAGATCGCATTAAAATACACAATTTATGTCATATACATTTTTTTTGTTGAGTGAACCATTTTCGAGATATTACTTGTTATTCCCTTAAATTTTTCAATGCTTTTTTTCTCAAATGGGAATTTGTTATTCATTTTTTGTCTTGGATATGCAAAGAGTCTTAATCTGTGGCAAAGGGAATGGTGCTGCACCTAACAACCAGCTATTAAGAGATATGTATGTGCTTAAAGGCTACAGTATTTCTATATTGCCCTTGTAAATATATATTCCCTTTATATCTACAAGAAAATTAGCAATAAGATAGACTCTGCAAATGTTTATCTCGATTAACATGAAGTAGATGGAGAATAAGAGTTTGTAAAAATAGTTTGTACAAGAGTAGAGAAAGTCATGTGAGTGTAACACATCAGATTTTTTGTTCTATACATGCTGCTTTTAGGGTTAAATGAACCTCAAAACATGTATTTCTGGTGAATCTCAAAATCAAATTTATGGATGGAATGCAATACTTCCTCTACCTAACATAAATATGTTGTAGAGAAAGCAAAAACTGGAAATTTGTCATTTATACTCCACAGAAAATCGAGGAGATAGATTGTGTATATATTGTAGACATAATTTCAGGTCAGAAATGTTACAGGAGAGCACCTGTAGATGGTTCATTATGACAGAGAAGCACATAAGGAATATTTTTACACTGAAATCTTATTTTTCTAAATGTTGGTTGAAACGTTTTTAGAAACGCTCCTTCAATTGTTATGGGCAGACATTAAAACAGTGAATTTTAGTAGTTATGCAATTTGTCTGTATTTTGATTATACAAAGTAAATGTTACAATAAGTGTAAAATCATGTTTCATTACAGCAAGCAAAGTTCACTGCCATTACTAAGTTGCTTGCTTTTTATGTGATAAAATCATCCTTCATTGAAGTTTATAGAAAATGAGGGTCAAGTTTATACTTGATAAACAAGATCATCAGAAATTAAGACAGAATATGTTAAAAAAAGAATTGAAGCTGTGATCTTCAAACCTGAAATTGCAATTGTGATATACCTGAATTTTGTAAATTGGATGTTGTGACATAGGAGATTAAAAGGTGGTTGGTATTAAATGTGTCTTACCACTTGTGTTAGAATTCAGACCAAATATATCAAATGCTTTGATTATTTTTTTAGCTTCTACCTTGTCTAGAGGATGCATTGTATTCAGTGGAAAATGTAATAGTTAATAGCTCTCATCACGATTAAAGTATCATTAGTTATCATAATGTATGACAAATATGTATCTTGAATTTCTTAAAATGACATGAAATGTCTACATTCATGTTAAAAGTTACAATTAGGAGAATCAAGTTTTTCAGTTACCCGTTGTTACAGTCCCCTTTTCATTCATGAAAGAAATAACATTCAGCCATATACAGGCTGATTTTTTCATCCTGACATGCTTATTTGTATGCACATTTATCTTATGGGAGGGGTGTTAATTCAGTAGTAACAGAGCAACAGACGTGTACACAACATGAGATAAGTGACATGACACGTTCTGAATGAATGTTGTTCCATGTAAGGGGAATACTGCCTCTGTTCTCCCCTACCCTGGACTACCTTCTCCTCCTCTGCATTTCTGCCGTTTCAGGTCGAAAAAATCGGTCTGTACATGCAGCCAATGGTAGCATTTATTTACCTTTTGGTGGTGACAAGTGGAAACACGGGTTGGTGGAAAGGGAGGGAGAAGGAAGTATGTATATCATATAGCAACAAATAGTTATGTGTTGTTACATCAATAATATTTTACATTATTTATTCTAATTTAATTATTGGGATGACATTTTTTTAAAAGAGAAAAAATAAATAGAAAACATTGAAAGTCTAATGTGTTATATTCACATATGGCTTTCTCTACTAGTTATCACTTATTTTTATGTACCTATCTTCTACAAACTTTTCTTACAAAAGTTTATTTTTCTATTTACTTCATTTAATCAAAATAAACGTTTACAGAAATGATTTCATTGTTGGTACAAGAAGGATACTGGAGGCTGAAGCAATAGTCAAATCTTTAAACAGCTGGATATGAAATTCCATACTCTTTATATCACAATATAAGAAGCAAAAGAATGCTGACCAAGCATGGTAAAAAAAATTGTAATATTGGAGGAAAATTTAAACCAAAAACAACAAATATGGAAATGGTTAATGCTACAAAAAATAATTTGATGTTAATTGTGTTTTGACAAATGTGTAGTAAAATTTTGTCCATCTCTTATAGGTTACCAGCTATAAACTAACTGTACAAAATTCATTCAGAATGAAGAAAACTTGACAGGTTCTTCATAGAAAATTCAACACCTACGTTATAAAGTAATGCAAATTTCTTAAACATATGGTACTTTAATCATGATCATTAGAGCCATTTTTTGAGTAAATGAAAAATAATGAAAACTTAAAGTAAAGGGTAGCTTGGGATTGGATAAGATGCACATCTTAAATACCAACTTTGATCTTATCTAACATTTTATTTTTGGGTTATGCTCTTCACAGGCAGACCTTTTACTGAAAGTTTGTTTGGGTTCGTGGGACCTCGGGACATGTATTTCTGGCAAAATATTGACAGAGTAGAATACAATACGTCCTCTGTCTACCATAGTTATGTGATAGAGAAACTAAAAGTAAGACAAGATGTAACCAGTTGACCTGTCCAACTGCAAGTTTCTTTTCATGATGCAAGCCCATGACTGAGCTGCCACTTACTAGATAAGTTCTACCCTTGACCAATTAATAGGTACATTATACTGTTGTAATGTTGACAGAAAGAAATAATACTTTAAGGTTACCTATTCCTACTTGATTATGCTTTGGACAGACACATTTATTATTGAGCACCTTTCGTTTTACAGCAGTGGTTTGCTTTTAATGTTTCAGTTAAAAGAGTGTTATACAAGCTGTTAAATTTATATTGTGTATGTGTGTTATTCACAACTTTAGTTATAATATTTTAATGTTGTGTAATATTTTTTATTTGGAGTTTTATATGTTTTTATTTTGTATGTCATTAGTACAATTTAAAACTGTGTTTAATTGTTTGCTAGGGTACAAGTGTTTTTTAATGAAACAGCTGTAAGTTGCTTTGTTGCACATTATTTTATATTACTTGAGTTTTACACATTCTTTTAATGGCCAGTTATCAACAGCTATAGATGATGAATCCCTTCCAAGTGTCTCGTACAGAGAGCTGTGCAAACAATACCCAGACTCTCAGATCTACATCCAGTCCAAGCAAGTAGACAGACAAATCAATACACTAGTTCCAGCTCAAGCTTTGTCTCTCTGCTAACATTATGATAGATGAGTTTGTAGTGTTACCAGGGCGGCTGGTGTCTGAACTTTGGTGGTTCACAAAGTGGTTTTAAGTAATAAATACGGAATAAGTTTCTCACTATAGGCATAGGCTGATTAATTTACACAAATAAACAAGAAATGGGAATTCACAATATATAACACATGCACACTTTATAAACAGTGTAGCATATAGCACTCACCTATTTATAGATAAAATCAGCCCTTCTCTCCTTTCTGTCAACAAACTTATCGATGACCAGCTCATTGAAGTTCCTGATATGCATGATGAAATCCCTTTCAATGGAAAGCATGGCCAACGCAGATAACCTCTCCTCAGACATTGTGTTACGCAGAAATGTTTTAATCCTTTTTGGAGTAGAGAAGCATCTTTGTGCCTCACATGTTGTCATGGGGATTGTTAGAATGACATTTAGTAGTTTAATAGATTCACTAAAAGTGGAACATAAATTATTGTCCCTGAAAAACTCCATTAGCGGAACAACCCCAGTTATGTTTTTACATTGTGGAAAGTTTTGTAATCAGTTTCTTTTCTTCAATAAAAGAATATGTCTGAAGGGCAACTTTAATATGTTGTTCCGGGAACAAATTGTTATATTCTGAAAATCTGTCAGGCTGAACGAGAACTGCTGCAGTTCAGTAGATAGAAGACCGAAAGTGAGGTAAACATTTATTGTGAATTCAATAGATGGCTCTGTGTATGGGACGAAACGAAAAGTATTGTTCCTGTTGATCATCCTATTCTATGCTCTCTGACTACTAGGTTAACCAACAACATGCAGCTTATGCCCCGCACTTCTCCCCCATACACTTCTGCGCTCCCATGGTTCGTCATTCCCTATACTTCACCATTATACCAATGTGGGTTGCAGCCGGGAGTGCACCACTTGGCACCTGCAAACAATACAATGTTTGCCAAAGTCCACTCCACAAGATCATGTCAGAATGTTAATCGAAATGTATGAATCATATACGTTATTTACATTAAAGGGAGAGCCAGGATTTTGATTGTAGCGCAAACGTGCTACCATATTAAGAAGCCGCCCCTGAGTGTTAATTCACATGACTTTCTCTACCCACTAATCCTTATTTTTATAAAGCCTCTACAAACTATTCTTGTAAAAGCTTATTCATGTATCTACTTCAAGTTAATTGGGATAAACGCTTGCATAAATAGTTTCATTATACATTTTATTCAGTGGCATCTGAAGCATGAATGCAGTGGTAATGCCAGGAATGTCTCGTCGATGATGTAATAAATATACCACATCATTTTTGTATGGTTGCCTCCAAGTTAGTACCTTTACCGCTACCCAAGGTGGCAATTAGTTCATCGCTAAGAATAACTCCTGGTTAACTGTTAACCGTCATAATATGAAAATTTGCCCTGACTCCTAGTTAATATCTAACTAGAACCTTAACTGGAGATCTTAATACAGCCTTTAATGGTAGAGGCACTATTATAGAGCACAAGTTCACACATTAATGAAACTAAGCCAAACACCATGGTTCCAAATCACATCACATCACGCACACAAACTCGCAGCTGGCCGGGTGCAGGTGCTGTCTGTAGAATCTTTACTTCTCTTTCAATCATCTACTGCCAATGCAGGCAGCATTATAAAAATTGAGTAATTAGCAGTATAAGCAATGGAAAATTCATGACGAATGTGATATAACAAAGACTGATTTTCTGCTAACTTATACTGCAAGTAATTGGTACCTTATTTCTCAATTCTCAATATAGCACACTTTGTCATAGGTGTACGATAAAGTTGGTACTTATGATTTGCATGTGCTGCCAAGATAAGCCATGACAGGTACTAACTATCACGAATATGGGCTATCCTCTTGCCCCTCCAATCCCCGCTAGAGTCTAGACTGAAAGCCTGGAGTGCTATAAATCCATGCCAGGACAGAAGTGGCACAGATCCATAGAATAATAATAATATAATAAGGTTGAAAACTTGCAATTTATAGTCGCTTCCCTCAGCTTGTATGGTTTTCTATTGTCGACAAGCCATTTCATTGTGCTTTTAAGAATAATAAGTATGATGCTGTTCTTGAAGTAATTGTGAAGTATACAAATAATTTCAAATACGTATTTCTTCATTTTATTAACGTAGTACCCCCAGAGCCACCACTGATTTTGTTATAGGTATAAAGGGGATAGCAATAATCAAGTGCTTAAAAGTGTGTCAGTATATGATAGCCTGGAAATTCCATACTCTTTCCATAACATCGTGAGAAACAACTGAATAGCGATAGCACTTTGAAAAAATTATGAAATATTAAATTCAAACCAACAATAAGGGTATCTTGGAAGTGGCCAATGCTACAAAAAAACTAATTTCAATTGTGTGTTTTAAAGAAATCTACAATTTTTGTATAGTTTTTGTTTATCGCTTATGTTTACCAGTTACATAAAATTATACAAATTTCCTTACAAATGAAGAGGTCTTTACAGACTATTCCCAGAAAATTAAAGATATACTTTTTATTTGTGATATAAATATGTTAAACATATGGCATTTTAATCAAAATCATTACAGCCATTTTTGAGAAAATCAGAAATATCAAAAGCATTTCCAGTTAGACGTGAAAATTTTTGTATTACATCTTCAGAAGATACTGAACTTGATGTTTACCGAACATTTTGTTTTAGAGTTATGCTGATCAAAGACACACCCATGGGCCTTTTTCTAAAAATGCTTTATTTTTATTCAGGGGGCTCCAAAACATATATTTCCAGTGAAATCTCAACATCAAATTTTTGGGTGGAATACAATACTTCCTCTTACGTACCAAGGAAGGTGGCAGAGGAAGTAATAAACTATGGAGTTGATAAAGCATGTTTTGCTGTAACACATGTGTTATACAAATTTAACCAAATCTAGAAAAGAAAGATAATGTACATTTATAATTAAAGCAGCATATAATAAAATAAAAATCTGATATTATACATTCACATGACTTTCTCACCCTCTATCGTTTATTAGCGAATATACAAACTATTCTAACTAAAGCTTATTTTTATATCTACTACATTTTAATCCAAATAAACCTTTGCAGAAATAGCTACATTACACATTTCATTATAGATACAAAGATAACAGCAGTAGTCAAATTTTTAAGAACTGGACTCTATGCTGGCCTTAAAATTCCATGCTGTTTCCATGCAATTACAAGAAACAACTGAAAGTTGAAAGGACGTTAAAGAATGACCAAGAAATGAACAATTCAAACCATTAATAACAGATATCTCAGAAATGGTTTATACCACAAAAAAACTTATTTGAAATAAATTGTGTGTTTTAAAGAGATCTACATTTTTTGTTAAGTACATTTTCATCTATCTCTTAAGTTTACCATTTACACAAGATTATACAAAATCCCTTCAGAATGAAGAGGACTTCATAGGCTATTTCCAGAAAATTCAAGATATAAATTTTATTTGTCATGTAAATATCTTTAATATATGGTATTTTAATCAAAATCATTAGATCCATTTTTTTAGAAAATCAAAATTTTCAAAAAATGTTCCATGTAAAGGATAGTTGGGAGTGGGTGGATTTTCTTGAAAATCTTTGTGTCATATCTTTGGAAGATACTGAACTAAGATACCAAGTTTGGTACTTATCAAACTTTTGGACCTTTTTCTAAAAATGCTACTATTATTATTATTATTATTATTATTATTATTATTATTATTATTATTATTATTATTATTATGCAGAGTGTTCTCAAAACACATATTTCCGGTGAAATACAATACTTCCCTTACTTAATATACATAGTAGAGAAAGTAAAAGCCCAATTTTAAACATTTCTAATATGTGTGTGCATGTGCGTGCGCATGAGAAAAAAAGAGATATTTAAATTCAAGTAGTATTATCACTCCTGATGAGCAAATGTGTCTGGATTTAAAACTGCCAGTTTACTCCTAAAATATAAAAAGCATGATGTGAACACTCACACAACTTTCTCCATCCATTACAAATTCACATTAATATGTCTTATATAGGTACGTTATATTATTCATTATAAAATGATTCTTGTAAAGTTATTCATGATATTTTTTGCCCAAAAATTTTTGAAATTAAGCAATAAATGCTTAGTTACATACAACATACAGAAACAACCCTCAAAGGTTTACACTAGAAACACAAGAACATAAACAGAAACCTTAGTAATCAGCTCTTGCAAAGGAAAAGAAAAACCAGGTGATACAGTTACATCTCGGAAAATGTAAGAATTCAGTATGAAATATTTTTAAAAAATGACTAAAACTGTGAAAAACATTGACATAAATTATGAGATCTTAATTTTTCATGTAGTAAGGTCTCCCTCTTGAGTTGTACTGTTAACATAGATAGGACTTTTACTAAGAATGTTGCTTGTTTGATTCAGTGGACCTCAGAATGTATATTTCCAATGAAATATCAAATTTTAGGGTGAAATGCAATACTTCCTCTACTATATGTAAGTGTTAGAGAAAGTAATAAGTGTTCACTTAATCATGAATTTTATGGAGGATATGGTACTCGCAATGGAAGTGTATTTTACTAAATTCTATAGAAAACCTAAGTATGCTGTAATACAATAGAATCCTGCTTAAACCAACTAAAGAGGGCAAAGCCGTTTCACATAAATATTTTTCAGATAATCGATGGTAACAATTTTAAGCAACAAAAGGAAGAAAATAATTGTATTCCAAATACAGTTAATAATGTTTAATTAAAAAAAATCTGATGTGTTACACTCACATGACTTTCTCTACTCTTGTACAAACTATTTTTAGAAACGCTTATTCTCCATCTACTTCATGTTAATCTAGATAAACGTTTGCAGACTATCTTACTGCTAATTTTCTTGTAGATGTAAGGGGAATATATATTTACAAGGGCAATATAGAAATACAGTAGCCTTTAAGCATCGACATATCTCTTAATAGCTGGTTGCTATGTGCAGCACCATTCCCTTTGTCACAGATTAATACTCTTTGCATATCCAAGATAAAAAAAATGAATAACGAATTCCCATTTGAGTAAATAAGTATGAAAAATTTAAGGGAATAACAAGCAATATCTCGAAAATGGTTCACTCAACAAAAAAAAATGTATATGACATAAATTATGTATTTTAACGCGATCTACATTTTTTGTGTAGTAAACTTTTGTCTATCTCTTATGGTTTATCAGTTATGCAAAAGTCGTTCACAATGAAGAATACTTTTGGAGACATTCCCAGAAAATTCGAGATAAACATTTTATTTGTCATGAAAATATCTTAAACATAAGAAATTTTAATCAAAATTGTTAGAGCCATTTTTGAGAAAATTAAAATTTTCGAAAAATGTTCCATGTAAAGGGTAATCTGGGGTGGGGGGATTTTCTTGAAAACCTTCGTGTCGCATCTCTGGAAGATACTGAACCTAAATACCAAGTTTGGTGTTTATCCGACTGTTCGTTTCTCAGTTAATGCTGTTCACAGACAGACACACACACACACACGGACGTTTCCAAAAATGCTTTTTTTTTTTTTTGGATTCAGGGAGTCTCAAAACATGTATTTCCGGTGGAATCTCGGTATCGAATTTTTGGGTGGAATACAATACTTCCCTTACTTACTATACGTAATAGAGAAAGTGAAAAACTTACCAATACAGTATTAAAATGTGCATTGCCATATATACAAAGACTGTTGTATAAAATCAGTAATTTTTCCTGAACTTTGTTTTCACAACATTTGCAAGCACCTTTATCATGTCAGCATTTGATAAGTATTATATGTTTTGTGTTATTGATGATTCAATATTTCCTGCTAAGATTTAAATATGAATTTGTAGTTGTTCTTGCATGTAATGCTTTGGAGTCCCTCATCTGATGTCACTCTGTCACTAACTGCTTTGTGTTCAATGCTTATTACTACATGCTTTCTTTTACCTGACATCTTAAATACAAATAAACCCACTGACAAACAATAACAGTAGGCCTCCACGTTGAATGCATGTGGATGGAATACAAGCAATTAATACTTGTTAAAACGGTACAATATTTTTTTGCAGTATGGGGTAGGGGGTGAGTATAACTGCACATATAGGATTTTTATGGATCCTCTCTAAGTGCGATTATTACAATATCACTGATGTTTTTTCACGGGAGCTCTTCCAATGAAATGCTGAGGTGTGGTTCCACATGCTCCCACCATTAATCCTTTCACTTCTATCTCCTGCAGATGGTATCTGGATTTATAGTACAGTAAAGTGAGTTTGTAAAAATTTTTCCCCCTTTCTTTTCTTTCTGGTTCACTTCCTCTTAGAAATGTTTTCAGATTTGGGTAGCATTAAACTAAATTCTGTAAACTACAAGTTTATAACACGTACATTTCAGAACAAAAAAATGTTTAACACCACCCTGGCCATTATCTCCATCTCGAGGCTAAGCACATCAACCATAATAGCCACTTAACATTGACTTCGCCATCTACTTGCTTTGGAATAATCTGCTGGACTGGGCTGTTAAAAGTAAGTTGAGTATCTATATGAGTCGACCAAAGGTCACTATTGTCTTTTTAACTAGAGGACAGCTGTATGTACGGCTCTAATCTTTTGCTCCTTTGGTGGCAAACTTGTGATCCCAGGCCAGTGATTGAAGCCTCTAAATAAAAAAAATTCCAATGATGCTGAAAGTTTCCTAACATGTTGACATATTTTAAAAAGTTTTTATGTACAAAATAAGTGTGATGTTTTTAATCCTGTAAAGAGCAAATTGTATTTTCTTTAAATGTAGTCTGGTTTTAATAAAGGTTTATTTTAAACTAGTTGGCTTGAGGATGGCTTTTTAAATCTCTTCTGATGGTTTAATTAATTTCATTTACCCCTCCCCTGCACTCTATATGAAATTATTGTAAAATAATCTAGAAGCTTTTTATGATAGATCCTCCCAGAGTGTGAAAATTATTATAGGTTCTGAGTTTGCAACTAATTCAATGTCTAAAACCAAATGTACACCATATGTGAATGCCTATCAACTATTTTTCATTGTTAATATTTCTTTCCCTCCAATAACATCATTGCATTAGTAATTTTTCTTGGTGAAACATAACTTTTCCAACCCTTGCCCTCAAAAATATACACAGAATAAAAGGTACACATCATAAATGAAATATCTAGTATTTAATTTCTATGGTGTTGAAGTTTCACAGATTATACTGAGGGGAAGAATGACTGAAAAGCATCATCTAAGTTACATTTTTGGCAAAAATGAAATCAATTTGCCAACATTTCTTTGAGGAAAAAAGTCTCCATCTATCCAGTAGTACAAGATAGAAAGTTCACTCTGTAGTTTATTCTACATTTTCATATAGGCAATCCCGTGTCATGATTTACGGCACGTAAAAGAACCTCAAGCTTGATAAAGAGGCCTCTGAGCAAAATATTTGGTCTTTCATGCCCAATATAGAATGGAACGCTAAGAACCATAGCTGTTGAAGAGCGTCCATAAAATAAAAACTAAATTTTTCATCTGATTCTAATTGTTGGAAAGCTCTATTAGTCATTACCACACTAAAGCTTCAATATTTTGGAGACATAACCTCAGACATAAGTAATCAAAACTTTGATTCGAGTCAATTTTCACCTCTGTAACTAATTTGCAAGTCCCAGTAACCAGGGCCACCGGTGGGGGGAGTCATGGCGCAAGTTACACCATCAGAAATATGTTTGGGGTGGAATTCAAAATGCAGGTAGTATAAACACATTTATTACAATTTTTAATTGACTACTGTAATTCATAATTCCATTTGTTAATCTAAATGTGCTGTATCCCCCCCCCCAAAGGTGATAAGTGCAATTCATACTGCATGGTGTTATGTATCAAATGATAATTTTTGGAAATGTATAAAACGAACTCTCACATTATAGGCAGGTATGTAGTTGTTCAGAACATGTGGGTTATTACACTTACTATATTGGACTATTTAGAGAGATGCAACAGGATACATTGAAATACCAAGTTATAAAATACACCATTTGCCAAATGCTTTTGTTGTAGATATTACAGTTTTTTTATTCATTTTACTTTCCATTTATTTGCTTAAGCTTTTATTGTGTACAAGTATCACAATAGCTACTATAGTACTTATAAAGCATTGTGAAGCTTTCTAGCAACATAGAAAAGGAACTGAATAGTTTAAATTGAGCTTTCAGAAAACTTGGGGAGGGTGATGGCCATCCCTACCAGTAACACATCTAATAATGGATGGAAATGGCAATGAAATTTATGGATCTTGAGGTAGATGATTTGTTATTTGCCCCACGTTTTGGGCACCAATTTGAAGTAGTTTGTATTGAAGGAGTTATATCATATTTCGACTGTTGGGGAGCCGAACTTGAAGTAGTTGCAACCGCACGTATAGTAAACAGTTTCCGGTAGCCTTTGCCCCAAAGTACTTTCAGGTGGCCTTTGCGCCAAGTTTAAAAAAATATTTACTTTGTAAAACTTATTTTTCGTCTCACACGAATACGTATTAAATCTCTCGAGGGCGCATCTTGCATCCAGTTAGGAACACTGTTTGCAGGCAACTGACAAGATTTCTAGCGCCTAAAGTTGTAAATTTCTGTATTTCAAATCTCTGATTGGCTATTCCTAATCGAATAGAATACCTTCATTTAACTAAAGCTTTTTCTGGTTGTTGATTGGCTATTTTATAAACTGTCACTAAATTTACATTATTGTTGCTCCAATGACTAGTAGCATTATTAAGCATTCTTACTCATTATTGCCTCAAAGTTACCTCATTGTTAGCAACTTTTAACCTATTATTCTCACAGCTCCTACATTATTAAATTACGTAATATATTCACATAACATTATTACACATGGATAGAATAATATAAACATATACAATGACTGTAATAGACACTTTTTATATATTGTTACATACAAATATTTGTTTAAGGCGGGCTGTTATTGAATTTATATATTATATAATTAGACTGAAGTTATTTAAGTGTTAAAAATACTGCTTCAATCTGTATTTCTGATTTCCATAACCTCCCCCTGTTGAACCTATAGGCTGTAAGTAACTTTTATTAGACAGTGGTTGAGTAAATTTTGGATAATCACAAAAGATAAGCTTTTGTACCTTCTCTGTGGTCCATAGTTATTTAATAACATAAAAGTTTTACTGTTTTCACAAAATACAAGAACCCCAACATGAAGGAATGATTTTATTTATTATCCACTTAGTAATAAATATAATATTACTTTACAATCTCTTGACCAAACAAAGTAAAACCCGTACGTAATACTAGTGACTCTCTCTCAGAGTTGCTGAGTAAACCAGTGGCCCATCTAGTTTCAACCTTGTGGTTCTACTATCAGCCCCAACTATCTTTAAAGGTATACTCGGACTCTATCCGATTTAAATTATATTTCTACACTTTCTGATTCCCCAAGATTGTTTATTTTCTTCCGCTATTTTCTATTAACATTGCAACGACGGTGGCCAGTTTCAGCATCTCTTTTCATAAAGTTGTTAAGTAAAGCCTTTAAAAGTAGTTTTAAAAATGTAGTATGGTTTCATCCGCACCTTTCCATGATAGTGGCAGACGGCAACGAGCGCCGAGGACGCGGACAGGAAAAACACCGCGCAGCCGGTTCGTAGTTTTTGGGCTCTTCCTGTATATAGACGTTACATGGATAAGTAAATTGCTTGGAGACATACAGACAAGAAAAACTCACCATAATGAGAATAGTTCACGTTACAGCACAAAACATGGAGACTGCTTCGAAAACCGGGATGTATGGTCACCTTACCTATGTAAGGCGACGTTATGTTTCCCTTTTTCTTGTAAATATGCTACTAGCAATAGACCTACTGTTATCCAAGGACATTTTCCCATATTGGTTTTCTATGAATTTAAATAAATAAAACTGTCAGAAGTTTCGGGGAGGGTTGAACCCTAACCCCCCCCCCTCTAAATACGGCCCTGCAGCCAAGTGAAATCCTTGGATGGAGAAATAGCGACTTAGTCTTGCGGGCCCCATCCCAGTGGTCAGGGTGAGGCGAGATACTTATCACATGCCATCCGATTATTTAACCTTGCTCATAATGCCCTGTGTGCAAGGAGGCAGAAGATGCAGCGGTCATGTGGCAGCAGGAGCGTCATTTGGGGATGGGGGCAAGATTGCCTGAAGCAGTTGTCCGAATCTTCATGTGAATTTTAACAACACATTTAGCCTAAGAGAAAGCCATCTTTTATTTTTTAAATGTGAAATATATTAAAAGTACAGTTCTCGTAATTTTTCCTTTGGTGGAGCAATAATAACCAGTAGCCTATGCTCATAACTTGGGGGGGAGGTAGCAATTGATCCCCCCTGTAGTCAGAAATGACGCCCCGGTGTGGCAGCCTTGACTCAATCGGACTTTTATACTGCAGAGTTAGTTATCAAGATTAGTGAAGCTATTTTCAAAAGACATAAGAACGCATAGAGAAATACCTTAGTTCTACCGAGCCATTAAATGTGCAACATGCGTAACATTACGTAACTCGCCAGAGGGGCAACAGTGCTGCAGTTCAAAAGTATAGTACGATTTTTTCGACCTGATCCTGCAGAAACGCAGACGAAGAGAAGTTTGGAGAGGGGAAAGGAGAAACGACCGGCAGTATTCCCATAGCGCGGTGCAACACGAATGTCTAAGGCAGGTATAGTCTGTTCTCCTACCACTAACCCACAACTCCACCTGGGAGATAGTGGGCTCGTCCAGCCACTGTGCATTCGGCTGAGTAGGACCAGAAGGAAAAAAATCGTACTGTAATCACGAATCACTTTTTCGCCGCTCCTAGAGTACAATCTGAACCGGTACATGAGCTGCAAAGTTACTTCTTCGTGACATGGCACAAAATAGAAACACATATTTTAAAATAGGTAAATATTTTTGGTATGTCATTTTGTCGTGCGCTACGACAATATTTTCCAACGACACGCATTACGGTAGCTACTCAGAAGCTGCAATGCAACCAGAGGGACAGGGGTCAACTGCTCCCCTAGGTTACGAAAAATGGTTGCGCTACTGGTTATCATTACTCTACCAAAAGAAAGATTACAACTGTACTGTTAATACAAATATTTCACATTTAGAAGTAAAAGATTATTTTCTTTTAGGCTAAATGTGTTGTTAAAATTGACATGAAAATTCGGGAGACGGCTTCAGGCAATCTTGCCCCCTCCCAAGCAGAAACTTAAATGACGCTCCTGGATGCAACATTAATTCCCTATGGATTCGCGCTGGCACGTCTTAAGCATGCGCAGAAGAATTCAAGTCTTCCATTGCGGGTGTCGAGGGCTAAGAGGATAGCACACAACTGTGTCAGTTAGTACCTGACATGGTTCCATATGTCAGTACGTGCAGTTACGGGTGCCAACATTACAAAAAGGCTTGATACAATGCGAATTAAGGCATTCCTTCATGTTTTGCATTGTAAAAGTTAGCACAAAATTGTATTTTATTTCACTAAAATGCGCGCTCCTATCTCTTTAATCATATTTAAAATCAAATAGCGAAATCGTTTCCAGTAGTGTGCCTGTAGATATTTCCAAAGGTGGGAGTGGCGGTAAACCAATAGGATTTAAATACTCAATCCTTGCAATTTCTACAACGCTTCATAGTGAGGAAGTGGACAAAAGCAACTATATACAGAGAGAGCCAAAAGAACGAACCGACTGCGCAGTGCTTTTCCTGTCCGCGTCCTCGGCGCTCGCTGCCGTCTGTCGCTATCATAGAAAGGCGCGGATGAAACCTTACATTTTTAAAACTACTTTTAAAGGTTTTACTTAACAACTTTATGAAAGTGTGTTTGAGGACAGAATTATTAGTAGAGATTTGTGGCCCACTCAGTCCCCTGACCTAAACCCTTGCGATTTTTATCTCTGGGGTAACTTAAAACAAAGTGTACAAGACAAACCCACACACCCTGGAAGAATTAAAACAAAATATCCGCCAGGAAATTGCCAGCATTTCTCAAGTGAACTACGGCGAGTGATGGATAGTTTCCTAAAGAGGTGCCAAAAATGTATGCACAACGACGGTGGCCAGTTTCAGCATCTCCTTTCATAAAGTTGTTAAGTAAAGCTTTTAAAAGTAGTTTTAAAAATGTGTGGTTTCATCCGCGCCTTTCTGTGATAGCGGCAGTCGGCAACACGAGGATGGGGACAGGAAAAACCCGCGCAGCCGGTTCGTAGTTTTTTGGCTCTCTCTGTATATGGTAAACTGTAAATGTAATAATCACCTGTATGTATTTATCCCGAAAGTCAAACCTTGCATTATGGCATCGGACGACTCGTAATGATCATGTCTAATTTCCTTTAGATAAGTCATTATTGGCATCTGGTTGGCACTGCCTGTGCCTGTGCCGCCACTTCACTTGTGTAGAAACAGTAACGGCTTGTAATCAAGTATTTGTAATTCTAATTACGTACTCATAAACGGCGAATGTTCACTGGGACCTTTGTTTCTGTTATCACGGACTTTCAACGATTTCAGATTTCAGTATGGGTTTTGGTGTGTAGTATATAGCCAAATTACAGAATTAGCTAAAAGGAAAAGCTTTCAGGGATTATACCAGCCGTGTATTAGGAGAATAGCTGAATACAGACCAAAATCAATTATGAGCCAGTACACCGCTGGTAACGTGATGGTTAATTTTAAGATTAAATCTTACGAATGCTTACTTGCCTTGCATTTTAGTTCATCTACACTCTATACAGGAAGTATTACCGCAAATCACGACCTGAGGCCCGCTGAACCCCCGCAAAAACAGTTTAAAAACACCAACAGCGTATGTTCGTGTAAACAGCATAACAAAATTCTTACACGACTTTCTCTACCCAATAACGTTTATTTTCACATAGCGTCTACAAACTTTTCTTACGAAAGCTTATTTTTCTATCTGCTTCATGTTATTCGAAATAAATCTTTGCAGTAGTTTCATTACACATTTCGTTGTATGTATAAGAGGGATACAGGAAACTGAATCGATAAATGGGTCGCCAAATGCTGATCCTAAAATTCCATACTGTTTCCATTACATCGCGAGAAACCACTGAATAGCGGCTGCATTAACAAATGCCGACCAATCATTCAAACCAATAATAACGGATATCTCAAGAAATAGCTGATGCCACTAAAAAGTGTTTTAAAATGATCTGGACTTTTGTATAGTGCCTTTTATTAATCTATCTCTTATGGTTTCATAGTTACATAGAATTATACCGAGTGGAATGGCTGACAGTTGCGTCTGTGGCCCACATTCGGGAGAACGTGGGTACTATTCCCGTGGCCGACCTTCCTGACCCACGGGTTTTTTCGGGGGTTTCCCCGGGTCCACCGGCGAATGCTGGGAAGGATCATTACATCCCCCGAATTTCCTGTCCCTCCATTTCATTTCATTCATCCTTCATCCCGTTTGGTCTGTTTCAAGGCTGGAAGTGTCGGTGATGGAGTTTCGGTGCAGCGTTGCAGGAAAAAAAGGTGCTCCTGTGAGCCTTCTCTATCTCTCGGCCTTAGGCTGGTTGCCGGGGTATAAGGTCCGCCCCGGCGGGTCGTTGGACCCCATATGGGGCGGGGTCCCCGGTCTACCTAGGCGTTTATATCTGGAAACTTTAGGGGCCCTGTCATTTGCTGTGCCGTCACTCCTGGTTCCATTTGTGATGAAAATACCTTAAATATATGGTATTTTAATCAAAATCGTTTTAGCTTTTTTCGGCAAAATCAAAAATATCTAAAAATTTTCCATCTAAAGAGTAGTTTGGGGTGGGGCGACTTTCTTGAAAATCTTCGTTTCGCATCCGTGAAAAAATGTTGAACTTAAATACCAAGTTTGGTATTTATTCGGCGGATTTTTACTAACTTTTTTATTCAGCCTCAAAACATAAATTTTCGGTGAAATCTTGGCTTCGAATTTTTGGGTGGAATACAATGCCTTTTCTACATACTAGATACGTGGTGGAGAAAGTAGATACGAAAAGTGAGATAAACACCAAATTTCATAATTAGCGTTTAAGGTGGCATGCGCACCTTAGACTGGTTGGAAGATAATTATAATTTATGGACCATTTAAAAAAAGTTTGAGATTGATACAAAATTGGGAGTAATGTGCTATGGAAAGCCCCTATCAATGTACGCCTTGGATTGTTTTTTAAAACGTCAATGGAATACCAAAATAAAAGACACAAGGTTTTGTGAGCAATCTTGTTTACATTTTGTGTAGCGTGTTCGATCACTGAGGGCACTACGCTCAGAGAACGCACAATGTTAGCCAGCCGTGGGGGGTCTGTGAGTAGCCACCTGTTGTATATCTCTCCGGGAGGTCAAACACAAACCAGTCCTTCTCCAGCCCGACCAGGGGAAGCAGAGGGTGCCAGTTTGTGAGGTAAGTTCGTAACTTTGTCTTCGTGGGGGTCCGGCGGCTCTTTGTTCCTGCGGTGGTAGGGGGAGAGACAGCTGCTACTGTCTTCTCTCTTCCTATATTTGTTTCTGTTTCAAATAATAATATGTTCTTATCTTCTTAATATGATTCTTTCTCACTTTCTCTAATTCCCTTGCCTTTTCACGTGTTCTCCTACTTTCTATATACTTACTTATAGCAAGTAGACTAAGTATTGCATTCTAGTAAAAAAATTGATACAGAAATTTCACCGGAAATACGCGTTTTGAGGTCCCCGAATAAAAATACAAAAAGGTGTGTCTATCTGCCTGTCTGTCCTTGAACAGTATAACTCAAAAACAAGTCGGTTAAATACCAAATTTGTTAGTTAAGTCTTTCAAGAATGCGACATGAGGATTTTCATGAAACTACCATTTACGAAAAAATTTTATATATATTTGATCCGGCCAAAAACGCTCTAGCAACTAATACCATATATTTAAGATACTTACATGACAAATAAAATGTATATCTTGAATTTTCCGGGAATAACCTGTGGAGTCCGTTTCATTCCGAAGAAATTTTGTATAATTTCGTATAACTGTTAAACCTAAGAGATGAGGAAAAACGTATTACACAAAAAATGTAGATCTCGTTAAAGCACACAATCTATCCGGGATATTCTTTGTCTTTGGTATGAATTTTCAAATACATATACCGACTTGTTTCATGTGGTAAGTCGCTATTCGTTTTCCCTCGTGGTCTTGCAAGGAACTTGAATTTAAAAGCGACACGCTTTTTAAAACTCTATCGCTCTAGGCTACTGTATTCTTGTACCTTAACGAAATATGTAAATGTGTAATGAAAGTTTGTCTCGATTAACAAGATGTAGATAAGAGGAATAAGCTTATATATGAATAATTTATAGATGAGTGAGTAGAGAAAGTCATATGAATACAACACATCCGATTTTTACTTTCTCTACTACGTATAGTAAGTAGGGGAAGTATTGTATTCCACCCAAAAATTCCATACCGAGATTTCGCCAGAAATACATGTTTTCAGATCCCCTGAATCCAAAAAAAGCATTTTTGGAAACATGTCCGTGTGTGTGTGTCTGTGTGCCTGTCTGTGTGTGTGTGTGTCTGTCTATGCCTGTCTGTGAACAGCATAACTCAGAAACGAAGAGTCGGATAAACACCAAACTTGGTATTTAGGTTCAGTATCTTCCAGAGATGCGACACGAAGGTTTTCAAGAAAATCCCCCAACCCCAGATTACCCTTTACATGGAAGATTTTTCGAACATTTTAATTTTCTCAAAAATGGCTCTAACGATTTTGATTAAAATATAATATGTTTAAGATATTTTCATGACAAATAAAATGTATATCTTGAATTTTCTGGGAATGTCTCCAAAAGTATTCTTCATTGTGAACGACTTTTGGTAAACTGGTAAACCATAAGAGATAGACAAAATTTTACTACACAAAAGATGTAGATCGCGTTAAAATACACAATTTATGATATATACATTTTTTTGTTGTTGAGTGAACCATTTTCGAGATATTGCTTGTTATTCCCTTAAATTTTTCAATACTTATTTTCTCAAATGGGAATTCGTTATTCATTTTTACTTTCTCTACTACGTATAGTAAGTAGGGGAAGTATTGCATTCCACCCAAAAATTCGATACCGAGATTTCACCGGAAATACATGTTTTGAGACCTCCTGAATCCAAAAAAAGCATTTTTGGAAACATGTCCGTGTGTGTGTCTGTGTGTGTGTGTGTCTGTGTGTGTGTGTGTCTGTGTGTGTGTCTGTGTGTGTGTGTGTCTGTGAACAGCATAACTCAAAAACGAACAGTCGGAGACGCACCAAACTTGGTATTTAGGTTCAGTATCTTCCAGAGATGCGACACGAAGGTTTTCAAGAAAATCCCCCCACCCCAGACTACCCTTTACATGGAAGATTTTTCGAAAATTTTAATTTTCTCAAAAATGGCTCTAACGATTTTGATGAAAATATCATATGTTTAAGATAATGTCATGAGAAATGAAATGCATATCTCCAATTTTCTGGGAATGTCTCCAAAAGTATTCTTCATTGTGAACGACTTTTGCATAACTGGTAAACCATAAGAGATAGACAAAATTTTACTACACAAAAAATGTAGATCGCGTTAAAATACACAACTTATGTCATATACATTTCTTTTGTCGAGTGAACCGTTTTCGAGATATTGCTTGTTATTTCCTTAAATTTTCCAATACTTATACTTTTTCTCAAATTCGTTATTCATTTTTTTTATGTCCTGGACATGCAAAGAGAATGGAATGCGCCACATAGCAACCAGCGTTAAAATATTTGACTATCGCTTAAAAGCTAGCATATTCCCCTTGCATCTACAAGAAAATTAGCAATAAGTTTGACATCTCGATATCTCGTTTAACATGAAGCATATGGAGAATAGGCGTTTGTAAAATTAGATTGTACAAGAGTAGAGAAAGTCATGTGAGTGTAACACATCAGATTTTTAGAAACATGTCCGTGTGTGTGTCTGTGTGTCTGTCTGTGTGTGTGTGTGTCTGTGAACAGCATAACTCAGAAACGAACAGTCGGATAAACACCAAACTTGGTATTTAGGTTCAGTATCGTCCAGAGGTGCGACATGAAGGTTTTCAAGAAAATCCCCCCACCCCAAATTACGCTTTACATGGAACATTTTTCGAAAATTTTAATTTTCTCAAAAATGGCTCTAACGATTTTGATTAAAATATCATATGTTTAAGATATTTGTATGACAAATGAAATGTATATTTCGAATTTTCTGGGAATGTCTCCAAAAGTGTTCTTCATTCTGAACGACTTTTGCATAACTGGTAAACCATAAGAGATAGACAAAATATTACTACACAAAAAATGTAGATCGCGTTAAAATACACAATTTATATCATATACATTTTTTTTTGTTGAGTGAACCATTTTCGAGATATTGCTTGTTATTCCCTTAAATTTTCCAATACTTTTACCTTTTCTCAAATTCGTTATTCATTTTTTACTTTCTCTACTACGTATAGTTAAGTAGGGGAAGTATTGTATTCCACCCAAAAATTCGATACCGAGATTTCACCGGAAATACATGTTTTGAGACCCCCTGAATCCAAAAAAAGCATTTTTAGAAACATGTCCGTGTGTGTGTCTGTGTGTCTGTCTGTGTGTGTGTCTGTGAACAGCATAACTCAGAAACGAACAGTCGGATAAACACCAAACTTGGTATTTACGTTCAGTATCTTCCAAGGATGCGACATGAAGGTTTTCAAGAAAATCCCCCTACCCCAGAGTACCCTTTACATGGAAGATTTTTCGAAAATTTTAATTTTCTCAAAAATGGCTCTAACGATTTTGATTAAAATATCACATGTTTGAGATATTTTTATGACAAATGAAATGTATATCTTGAATTATCTGGGAATGTCTCCAAAAGTATTCTTTATTGTGAACGACGTTTGCATAACTGGTAAACCATAAGAGATAGACAAACTTTTACTACACAAAAAATGTAGATCGCATTAAAATACACAATTTATGTCATATACATTTTTGTTGTTGAGTGAACCAATTTCGAGATATTGCTTGTTATTCCCTTAAATTTTTGAATAATTATTTTCTCAAATGAGAATTCGTTATTCATTTTTTACTTTCTCTACTACGTATAGTAAGTAGGGGAAGTATTGCATTCCACCCAAAAATTCGATACCGAGATTTCACCGGAAATACATGTTTTGAGACCTCCTGAATCCAAAAAAAGCATTTTTGGAAACATGTCCGTGTGTGTGTCTGTCTGTGTGTCTGTGTGTCTGTGTGTCTGTGTGTCTGTCTGTGTGTCTGTGAACAGCATAACTCAAAAACGAAGAGTCGGATAAACACCAAACTTGGTATTTAGGTTCAATATCTTTCAGAGATGCGACACGAAGGTTTTCAAAAAAATCCCCTCACCCCAGACTACCCTTTACATGGAACATTTTTCGAAAATTTTAATTTTCTCAAAAACGGCTCTAACGATTTTGATTAAAATATCATATGTTTAAGATATTGTCATGACAAATAAAATGTATATCTCGAATTTTCTGGGAATGTCTCCAAAAGTATTCTTCGTTATGAACGACTTTTTCATAACTGGTAAACCATAAGAGATAGACAAAATTTTACTACACAAAAAATGTAGATCGCGTTAAAATACACAATTTATGTCATATACATTTCTTTTGTTGAGTGAACCGTTTGCGAGATATTGCTTGTTATTTCCTTAAATTTTCCAATACTTATACTTTTTCTCAAATTCGTTATTCATGTTTTTATGTCCTGGACTTGCAAAGAGAATGGAATGCGCCGCATAGCAACCAGCGTTAAAATATTTGACCATCGCTTAAAACCTACCATATTCCCCTTGCATCTACAAGAAAATTAGCAATAAGATTGACATCTCGATATCTCCATTAACATGAAGCATATGGAGAATAAGCGTTTGTAAAAATAGTTTGTACAAGAGTAGAGAAAGTCATGTGAGTGTAATACATCAGATTTTTTTTGTCTTGGATATGCAAAGAGTATTAATCTGTGGGAAAGGGAATGGTGCTGCACCTAGCAACCAGCTATTAAGACATATGTATGTGCTTAAAGGCTACTGTATTTCTATATTGCCCTTGTAAATATATATTCCCCTTACATCTACAAGAAAATTAGCAATAAGATAGAGTCTGCAAATGTTTATCTCGATTAACATGAAGTAGATGAAGAATAAGCGTTTGTAAAAATTGTTTGTACAAGAGTAGAGAAAGTCATGTGAGTGTAACACATCAGATTTTTTACTTCAGTGATTTATTATATAGTTTTCCTTTATATTTCCAGTTGTGTATTGTGTTTATATATTATTAATTGCTGAATTGGCTTTGTATTGTCTTCTAATTAGTTGCTTCCGACCCATAATATGCCGCCGTTTGCTGTTCTGGGATGTACAATCTAGACTGTTGTAATAGAAAACTGTTTGTGTTTTATTGTGCTTCTAGGTGTGTAGAGTAACTCAAACAGGAACTCCGCAAGTGTTCTCTGTAATACACGCGATCTAGCAGCAAGCTTGCAAATGTTTCACAGTTTATCTCATTATTTATTGGTTTTCTGAATCAACAAGAAGCCTAGCTTTACATTTCAAATAAATTCGAAAGTATTGTGTCTTGCTTTGTTATTTAATGAATATTTTGGGAAATACTCTTATAAATCGTAAATTTATAGAACGCTCTCCATATAACATGTCGATATATCTTCCAACGCTTATATATGTTTATACTGTGAAATGTCGACTCAGAGAAACGCACTGACAAAGGCTATAGCACACAGTTAAATATACTAAGTTCATATTAACTTCGCTCGGTTGCTTTTCGCAATCTAGTATAATCTAAGAAATCAAGCTAATGCTTAAAAAGCTACATACCACTGCTAAAATACTATACTGCCACGGGCATTGTTTGTTTAGCACCTTCACTTTTTTCGTCTATAATTTAAGGAATAACGACTTAATCGATATATCGTTTCACGAGATAGAGTTACTGAAAAATTCTGCTTCCTTCAACTGAAGGCTGTTGTACACATCTTACCACAGTGTAAAGTATTAAAGTAACAAATATTATAAACAATTTCTAAAAACACAGATTCGAATATGTATAGATAGCATATATGCGATATGAAATTGTTTTACTTCAGTTGTTTATATGCAGCTAATAATACGTTTCTAATAGTGTACACAATAACCGAAATCCCAGTAAGTAATCATTTTTAACGAGAAGCCTATAAGAACCAATACAACACACTATAAACCAATTTTCTTAAGTTCAAATGTCAATTTTTGGTTGTTTGCCTAAAGAAGTTAAATGCTTCATGGCCTAGTGAATGAAGTACATACTGAAGGCATATCCAAAACATTCTTTGTTTTCTCAGTTGCCATTAATCTAATTCTCTCTCCTTTTTCTCACGTTTAATTTTCCCTCCCTTTCCACCATGTATAACGTCAGCACAACATTTCATCCAACATTTCTACATCGAAATTTTTACCTTAAATACATAATGTTGAAGTTTAATGTTTCCTGAGTCCAGAAAAAGCATTTATTTATCGATGTTATAAGGCAAAGATTTTCGAGAAAGTCTTCCAAGGTTTAATTAGAAACATTTTGTTATTTGATAGCTTTATATTAAAACTCCGATGCGGTACACACACAACTTTCACCGTCCATTTTAGAAATCCTCATACATCCTTATATAAATCATAGTATTCATTACAAAGTGATTATTTTATCAACCATACGTTATGCATAACACCCTTTTCTATGAACACTTCAGTAAGCATTAAAGACTTTGTATTCAATAAAAGAAACAATCTTCAAATGTTTATCGAGAGCAAAGAGGAACAAATTCAGAAGTCGTAGTCACGATTAAATAAATTACTCCTCTTGCGAAAGGAGAGAAAGAGAGAGAGAAGAAAAAAGAAAAAGAATGGGAAACTTTCAAGCAGATGACGCATTTATATTTGGAAAAATCATTCATGCATCATGCAGTATTTCGGAAACGGCTGACGCAAAATAAATAAACAAATACATAAAAAAGACACAAATTGCATGTTTTAATGAGCTCTACGTTTTTTTCCTGGAGTAATTTTTGAATGTCTATTATGATTTCCCTGTTATACGGCATTCAATCAGAATGATGAAGACTTCGCAGACTAATTATTTAAAACAAAATCGAGGCATGCATTTTATTTTTCATGTCAGAATGTGAAAAACACTGCAAGTTAGTGAAAATGATTATGCCGTTTTTAAGAAAGAAAAAAAAAACTCTGTGTTACACTCACATGACTTTCTATACTCTTGCACAAACTATTTTTACAAACGCTTATTCTCCATCTACTTCATGTTAATCGATATATCGAGGTGTTAATCTTGTTGCTAACTTTCTTTTAGGTGCAAGGGGAATATGGTAGGTTTTAAGCGATAGTCAAATGTTTTAAGAGCTGGTTGCTATGTGGAGTATTCCAGTCGCTTTGTATATCCAGGGACCCCCCCCCCCAAAAAAAACCGAATAACGAATTCCCATTTGAGAAAAAGTGGTATTGGAAAATTCAAACAAATACCAAGAAATATCTCGGAAATGGTTCAATCAAAAATAAAGGGTATATGACACAAATTATGTGTTTTAACGAGAGCTACAATTTTGTGTAGTAAAATGTTGTCAATCTCTTACGGTTTACCAGTTATGGAAAAATCCATTCAGAAAGAGGACTTTTGGGGACATTCCCAGAAAATTCTAGATATACATTTTATTTGTCACGAAAATGTCTTAAATATATGATATTTTAATCAAAATCGTTACAGCCATTTTTGAGAAAATCAAAATTTTCGAAAAATGTTCCATGTAAAGGGTAGTCTGGGGTGGGGGATTTTCTTGAAAATCTTCGTGAGATCTTTGAGAGATACTGAACCTAAATACCAAGTTTGGTATTTATCCGACTTTTCGTTTTTGAGTTATGCTGTCCACAGACACATACCGACCTTTTTCTAATTTTTTTTTATTCAGGAGGCCTCAAAACATGTATTTCCGGTGAAATCTTGGTATCGAATTTTTGGGTGGAATGCAATACTTCCCCTACTTGCTATACGCAGTAGATAACCGACAGCTTTGAGAAGGGTTTTATAGGTTATTTGTGGTCTAAATGGTGAAATCTAAATACCAAATTTCTGGGCGAAATATCTTCTGATTTCCTCTACCTACTATACGTAAGTGCCAGAGAAAAAATTGCATATACTGCGTGTAAACTATAATTAATAGCGAAAAGAATTATTTTTGTGAATTCGTTTCTGAAGTTTATATTGATTTACAATTTAATTTTCTTGTCGTTTGTTTATTTTGAAAACTGAGCACGCAGTTCTTTTTCTTTCTCCCCCCCCCCCTAGTTAGCTTACGTCCTACATATATCGAAATGTTTTACAAACAGCTGACAGACACTTCCATTTATTGTGGTGAGCCTTTTCCTCGATGCCACACGTGGTACTACCTGGTGACAGTCGAGGGGGCCCCGCCGCGTGGGGGCACACTGTAGGTATTCCTATAAGTCCCCCGGAGCGGCTGAGGCCCACTCTGCACTCAGACGTCGCTGGGGCAACACGGACCCAAGGTGAGTCCTGCATTTATTCCGTAGCAAACTCCAACACAAGTATCAACCTTGTGTTTTCTTTCTAATTAATAACACTGCTTGTCTGAGTATCTGAAGCTGCAGTGTTATTTTTATATGAGAGACATTTAAATGGCATTGTATGGCACTTAAAGGTGGCCAGATGTGGCTAAGTTAGCTACCGTTCACATTTTACAGCATTCGAAATAGTCAATTCTTTGTCAAATTTATTTCAAATGTTCAATAGTTTATAATAAAAAAAATCTGATGTGTTACACTCACATGCCTTTCTCTACTCTTGTACAAACTATTTTTACAAACGCTTATTCTCCATCTACTTCATGTTAATCGAGATATCGAGATGTTAATGTTATTGCTAATTTTCTTGTAGATGCAAGGGGAATTGGTAGGCTTTAAGCGATAGTCAAATATTTTAAGAGCTGGTTGCTATGTGGAGTATTCCATTCTCTTTGCATTACCAGGACAAACAAAAAATGAATAACGAAATTGAGAAAAAGTTTACGTATTGGAAAATTTAAGGGAATAACAAGCAATATCTCGAAAATGGTTCACTCAACAACAAAAAAATGTATATATCATAAATTGTGTATTTTAACGCGATCTACATCTTTTGTGTAGTAAAATTTTGTCTATCTCTTATGGTTTACCAGTTTACCAAAAGTCGTTCACAATGAAGAATACTTTTGGAGACATTCCCAGAAAATTCAAGATATACATTTTATTTGTCATGAAAATATCTTAAACATATGGTATTTTAATCAAAATCGTTAGAGCCATTTTTGAGAAAATTAAAATTTTCGAAAAATGTTCCATGTAAAGGGTAATCTGGGGTGGGGGATTTTCTTGAAAACCTTCGTGTCGCATCTCTGGAAGATACTGAACCTAAATACCAAGTTTGGTGTTTATCCGACTGTTCGTTTCTGAGTTATGCTGTTCACAGACACACACACGGACATGTTTCCAAAAATGCTTCTTTTGGATTCAGGAGATCTCAAAACATATATTTCCGATGAAATCTCGGTATCGAATTTTTGGGTGGAATACAATACTCCCCTACTTACTCTACGTAGTAGAGAAAGTAAAAACGAAAAGCCGGATGAATACCACATCTTCCAAGGATGCTACGCGAAGATTTTCAAGGAAATCCTGCCACCCCAAGCTACCTCTTCTGATTTTAATTAAAATACCTTCTGATTAAGATGTTTTCATAATAAATACAATGTATATCTTGAACTTTCAGGGAATAGTTGTGAACTTCTCTTCATTCTGAATGAATTTTGTATAACTGGTAAACTATAAGAGATAGACAAAATGTTACTACCAAAAAATGTAGATCGCGTTAAAATACATAATTTATGTCATACACATTTTTTTCTTTTTTTTACTTTCTCTACTACGTATAGTAAGTAGGGGAAGTATTGCATTCCACCCAAAAATTCCATACCGAGATTTCACCGGAAATACATGTTTTGAGACCTCCTGAATCCAAAAAAAGCATTTTTGGAAACATGTCCGTGTGTGTGTCTGTGTGTGTGTGTGTGTCTGTGTGTGTGTGTGTCTGTGTGTGTGTGTGTGTCTGTGTGTGTGTGTGTGTCTGTGAACAGCATAACTCAAAAACGAACAGTCGGATAAGCACCACACTTGGTATTTAGGTTTAGTATCTTCCAGAGATGCGACACGAAGGTTTTCAAGAAAATCCCCCCACCCCAGACTACCCTTTACATGGAAGATTTTTCGAAAATTTTAATTTTCTCAAAAATGGCTCTAACGATTTTAATTAAAATATCATATGTTTAAGATAATGTCATGAGAAATGAAATGTATATCTCGAATTTTCTGGGAATGTCTCCAAAAGTATTCTTCATTGTGAACGACTTTTGCATAACTGGTAAACCATAAGAGATAGACAAATTTTTACTACACAAAAAATGTAGATCGCGTTAAAATACACAACTTATGTCATATACATTTCTTTTGTTGAGTGAACCGTTTTCGAGATATTGCTTGTTATTTCCTTAAATTTTCCAATACTTATACTTTTTCTCAAATTCGTTATTCATTTTTTTTATGTCCTGGACATGCAAAGAGAATGGAATGCGCCACATAGCAACCAGCGTTAAAATATTTGACTATCGCTTAAAAGCTACGATATTTCCCTTGCATCTACAAGAAAATTACCAATAAGATTGACATCTCGATATCTCGATTAACTTGAAGCATATGGAGAATAGGCGTTTGTAAAATTAGATTGTACAAGAGTAGAGAAAGTCATGTGAGTGTAACACATCAGATTTTTTTTTTTTTGGGTGAAACATTTTCGAGATATTGCTTGTTATTCCCTTAAATTTTCCAATACTTATACTTTTTCTCAAATTCGTTATTCATTTTTACTTTCTCTACTACGTATAGTAAGTAGGGGAAGTATTGCATTCCACCCAAAAATTCGATACCGAGATTTCACCGGAAATACATGTTTTGAGATCTCCTGAATCCAAAAAAAGCATTTTTGGAAACATGTCCGTGTGTGTGTCTGTGTGTCTGTGTGTGTGTGTGTCTGTGTGTGTGTCTGTGAACAGCATAACTCAAAAACGAACAGTCGGATAAACACCAAACTTGGTATTTAGGTTCAGTATCTTCCAGAGATGCGACACGAAGGTTTTCAAGAAAATCCCCCCACCCCAGACTACCCTTTACATGGAAGATTTTTCGAAAATTGTAATTTTCTCAAAAATGGCTCTAACGATTTTGATTAAAATATCATATGTTTAAGATAATGTCATGAGAAATGAAATGTATATCTCGAATTTTCTGGGAATGTCTCCAAAAGTATTCTTCATTGTGAACGACTTTTGCATAACTGGTAAACCATAAGAGATAGACAAAATTTTACTACACAAAAAATGTAGATCTCGTTAAAATACACAACTTATGTCATATACATTTCTTTTGTTGAGTGAACCGTTTTCGAGATATTGCTTGTTATTCCCTTAAATTTTCCAATACTTATACTTTTTCTCAAATTCGCTATTCATTTTTTTATGTCCTGGACTTGCAAAGAGAATGGAATGCGCCACGTAGCAACCAGCGTTAAAATATTTGACCATCGCTTAAAAGCTACCATATTCCCCTTGCATCTACAAGAAAATTAGCAATAAGATTGACATCTCGATATCTCGATTAATATAAAGCATATGGAGAATAGGCGTTTGTAAAAATAGATTGTATAAGAGTAGAGAAAGTCATGTGA
Source organism: Deroplatys truncata (assembly GCA_030765065.1). Classification (NCBI taxonomy): domain Eukaryota; kingdom Metazoa; phylum Arthropoda; class Insecta; order Mantodea; family Mantidae; genus Deroplatys; species Deroplatys truncata. The sequence continues at coordinate 186,100,783 of CM060980.1, forward strand.
GTGTAACACATCAGATTTTTTTTTTGTCCTGGACATGTAAAGAGAATGGAATACTCCACATAGCAACCAGCTCTTAAAACATTTGACTATCGCTTAAAGCCTATCATATTCCCCTTGCATCTACAAGAAAATTAGCAATAACATTAACATCTCGATTAACATGAAGCATATGGAAAATAAGCGTTTGTAAAAATAGTTTGTACAAGAGTAGAGAAAGTCATGTGAGTGTAACACATCAGATTTTGTACTAAATATTAATATAAATATCAACGAGAAAATGTGACGTGGATTGTAAGTATAAGCAAAATTCTGATTTGGCACACACTCACCCAACTTTCTTTACCGTTACAAATTCGCTTTTATTGTACTATTCATTATTGTATCCGAGCTACGTATTTGTTGTATGCTACGTATTAAGTGCAATAACTACATAGATAAACGGCATGAGGGAACAACAGTAACACCAGAAGTTATAGTAACGAGATCTTGCGAACGCTTTCAAACATCTTAAATTTGAGGAAATGTGATCATACATCGTAAAATATTTGGCTAACTACGAAAAATAAAGTACACAAGCTGCACATTTTAATTAGGTCTATAATTTTCGTAAAGTAAGCTTTTGTTTATCTCTGTTGGTTAATACCTATATAAAATGCTACTGGTTTAAGTAGAATGAAGAGGGCTTCATAGCCTGTTCACACACAAAATTCAAGATATACATTTTATTTCTTATGTCAATATGTTAAATATAGTATTTTTATTAAAATCGTCAGAGCCGCTTTTCATAAAATAAAAGAAAACTTTTCCATGCAAAGCATATTTGGGTTCGAGGAAATGTCGTGAAAATTTGTGTCGCATTCTTGGAAGATGACTTAAATACCAAGTTTAGTATTTATTTGACTTTTCGTTTGACTTTTGTTTGCAGTCCCCCCCCCCTCTCTCTCTCTCTCTCTCTCTCTCTCTCTCTCTCTCTCTCTCTCTCTCTCTCTCTCTCTCACACACACACACACACACACACACACACACACACTTGTAGTATGGAATTTCTGGAATGAATGCAATAATTCCTCTATAATTGAGTGAATTTATTCAGAGAGAAATTCAAGAGAAAGCGAAAAAAGGGAAAGGAAAGGAAAGAAAGACAAATCTGGTGTGGCAAACTCGCACTACTTTCTCTACACATTACAACTTCATAATATTTATAAAGTGATTCCTCAATTCGCCAAGTTATGATATTTGCCTAAAATAATCCAAAATAAGCGAGGATAAGGGAAACAAAACACAACTGCTTGCATATCCTTTTAGATGTGACAACGAATAGATATTTCGAAAAAGCCCAGTGACTCACACGCACAACTTTATTCTAGTTTTTTGTGTAATAAGCTTTTGTTTATCTTTATGTCTACCAGTATGATTGCCAACTACCCCTTATTTCAACATTTATTCGGGTCCAAATCCTGGGTCTCGTATTTCTCGTTTGAATTATTAGTTAAAAATGTTTTGTAGTGGACATACAGGGTTTTAAATACTTCCACGACCATGAGTCTAATTGAAGAAAGCTTCGACTAATTTTACTTGAGCTTGGTTGTATATTTAAACTGGTGCTTCAAATTTGAAGAAAACTTGCCAATAGAGTGGATGCCCCTCACTTTAACATCAGAGCTTCGGTTTAAAGAACTTCAATACCTTCCTTCATAAGTGCATTCAGTGTCAGATAATATATCTAAGGAAGGGAATACATCAGAGAAATGGGTCAAGGTTTCTAGTGCTTTGAGTAAAAGAAAGAAAGAAATTCTGTGTAAATGACTTGTTAAAGATAGTTCGATTTACACTAAGTACAACGATGTTAGATAGCAGACTATAACTCAATTTATTTGCAGTAATAAATCTCTGATATAATAAATCGTTTTTTACCTATTCACAGAATGCGTTAGAGCACTTACCTACCTAATTTTCATTTCTGAAAGTTGGCAACCCTTTCTGCCAGTTATATAAAATTAGGATTTTGCAGGCTAGTCATGAAAATTCACGCATCTGGAAGCTCTCTATACAAACTACCTTAATTTTGTGGAGGTATTTGAGATATGTTGACAAATGTTACTCAGTCTCTTGTTTAGAAAAGATATACTATATATTGACTCAGTAAATGCAGCTGCTTGTGGGATATTTAGTGCGTACAGACTGACAGACACATAAGGTGTTGCTATACCGAAGCAGGCAGTGTGAAAATGGAGGACAGTCACATGTCTGTTGGAGCATATAAAATGGCGGATCACATAAAGTAAAGATGTTAATATTTGAAACCAGAAATGACATATATTCACCACTTATTAAGTAAAAATATATACCTACTGTGTTAATCATCTCTACAGAAGGATGCCAGGGATTCGTTTCTGAGTGCACAGAGCATCACGTGATAACGCTCACAGTGTTGTTTTTCAAACGTTCATAGACATACACTTTGCGTTTGGCTGATGGAACCTTTTAACGTTGCATATCTTTCCATTTAAAAATAATACGAACATAGCAGATTGCAAAGCACGTCTCCGCAAGATCTAATTCTTTATCATGTAAAGCGCGTATTTGTTGGCACATCATTTTCAAATGTTCAAATTGTATTCGTTAGTTTGCATCGGTTAACACCGTGACGTAATACTACGCGACGTAACAATTGCTATAGTGTGGAAATGGAATGTGGAAACTTTGGTGTTGTGTGGTGGAAACCGTTCGCTACAGTGGAGGTACCTTACATTTCAGGAAACGTGAGTAGTAAGTATGTGAACGTTTATTATGTCAAATGTAGCTTTGGTTTTATATTATACGCTTAGGGAATCTTTTTTATCGGTTTTTTGGGAAGGTGGGGAAACGTGCAGACAATTTGTTCCGGGAATACAATTCTTACAATTGCAACATCAACAATCTAAACCTTTTATTGCACAAAATCGTCAAATAAATATTGGGATATTTTAGGAATGTCAGTGATTATTTTCTATGCAGGACTTGGACCGGTAATATAGCAATGAGCAGTATATCAGTTGGTTTTCACAATATATTCTGTGTGGTTTTATGACAAGAAAAATCTTATGTGTACTTTAAACATTAAAATTGTAGAAATAGGAATAATAACTTGATCACCAAACTTGTGTTTTTAAAATACGTTGTAATTTTCAACGACTAACTCATAGGGTTGAATTTTAGGTGCATTTGTTATTGGACTGAAATAAGACAGTAGCATTGGTGTCTATATTATTATTATTATTATTATTATTATTATTATTATTATTATTATTATTATTATTATTATTATTATTATTATTATTTTATATTATGAAATGCCCCTAGAAGTCTGAATATAACTGCCTTCAATTTTATATTAGTTTCAGCCAGATTTGAAAATATTTATTTTACACACTGTTTCGTGAATGCAGTAGCTCAGAGTTATTTTGTACGGGCAGAAGCAAAATGCGACGCAAACAGGTGCTCAACGGTAGCGAAAGCCCCTAAAAGCTGCTACAAATGATTGGAAAACTGAACGTTTAACGTTTTTACATATTTTCAACAATAAGTTCACAATATATGGTGTGTGTGTGTGTGTGTGTGTGTGTGTGTGTGTGTATAAACGTATATCCTTTCATGCTATAAACGTATTTATGTTTACGTGGGAAACACGTGTTTGGGTGTTAAGTGGGTGTGTTTACGTTTCTGCTAGCCTGAAGAAGGGTTTTAATAGTCGATATATAGCGTTTGCTGTTGCCAGTTATTGTGATCGTGCTAGTTTTTGTCATCCAGCTATCATGATCGTTCTAGATCTATATTAATTGTTTTCCAGTCCTGAGGTTTTATTGCTATGCAATAAACAGTTTTACTGTTAATCACCTATATTTTCTTTCGCGGCATCATCTGCGATTCGGTTTGTTTTCCTCCCTCGAGCTGACATCTGCATGCTGTAGCTATCCTTTGATGCATCTGTGTTTAAGGCTCTGTTCGGCTCAAGTCTTTTTTGGGGGGGGAGGGGCCTTGTGGTTTGTATATGGATACATGTTTTGATTTCGCTACTTACAGAATAATATATCTGTGTACCCGCGAAGTATATTTGTTCCATTTATATCAGCCATGTAGAGTGTAGGGCCTGCTTCTCTCGCCTTGCATTCACAGACTTAAACTATAAACACGAGCACTTTATCGTGTTAATCTGGAAATCCAAGAGCATAACGTACCCAAAACAAAGGGGAAAAGCTGGTCACAAAGTAGTAAACACAAACCTTTCAGGGGACAAAGATGTCATCGCGAGAAAAGAAGGCAAGTCGAAGTTTAGAGGACCAGGAAAGAAGACCGATTCGTCTTCAGTAGTAACAATTAAACCAGTTCTGCTATGTCAAATGCAATTTAAAAGTTCGCAACGGAATTTAAAACGGGTGATCAATGCTTTGCGTCTTTCAAAACTTTTCAGACATGATTCAGGGGCTCTGTTTGATATTGTCGTAAATGGACATACACTTTGGTGTATGCTTGGTTTGATTAGCTGCACTTTTTGCAGGATTCACAATGTCACTATGGAGATATGTGAAGCATGCGCCTTAGTTTAATCCTGGTGTCAACAAAACACGCGGTTGCAGTCTTCTGTTATTGGCTACAAGTCTAGAAGGTTTCCCACTTGAAATGTAATTCCCAGTGTAATACTTTATTAAGCAATCTACATTTTTCCGGGCGTAAAAATCCTTAGCATGGCTTCCTTCGGAAGGGAAGTAAAGCCGGTGGTCCCGTGTCGTAGTTTTACGTCACGTAAAAGAATCTCAATCTGATAAAGAGGCCTCTGAGCAAAATTACGACTCTTTCACGGCCAATATAGAATGGGATGCTAAGAACTACAGCAGTTAAAGAGCGTCCATAAATAAAACTAAATTTAATTTATCAATCCAATGTGATTAGAAAATCTAATATTATTTTACTTAAACCTAAGTAGACAGACATTCTTTAAAATAGCGCAATTATTAGCCCAAAGTATCTACCACTGAATTTATAAAATGTTTTCGTCTTTTAGTACAGTGTTTGTGTAGTTCGGCGTCTGCTACATACTTACAGTTTAATGTACCACCACGGCGACACCAGGGATTAGTCCGTTAGCAAGAAGTGGAGGGAATAATAAATGGGTTTTGTGTGAAGAAAACGCTGTGTATGTACGCATTATGTAGAGTTTAAACATGTTAACAACTCTCCGTTTTGAATAGGCGGGGATTAGCAACAGAATGGGATAGGAAGCCTCAATGGTGGCAGACTTCTGGCGGATGGGCAAAGTGTGTTTGAGTTTTTTATTATTATATATGGACGCTCTTTAACTGCTCCTTAGCGTCCCATTCTATATTGGGCGTGAAAGACCGTTAATTTTGTTCAGAGGCCTATCAGGCTTGAGGTTCTTTTACATGCCGTAAATCTACGACACGGGACCATCGGCTTTTCTTCCCTTCCGAAAGAAGTCATGCTAAGAATTTTTACGCCCGAAAAAATCCATCGCCCTCCACCGCGACCTTGAAAACTAGAGGCTAGCATGGTAACCACTACACCACGGAGGACGACGGCAAGTCTATTTGTTAACAGGATTAAAGTAAGGTGAATCCAGTATAGAGAAATACCTTTGCATTTCATCCAAAAATTCGATATCCAGACTTCAACGGAAATAGGTGTATCATTTGAGGTGGCCTGAATAAATGAGATTTCGATTTCCGACCAATCTGATTGCTGATATTTCGTGGATTCCCGCAGTCTTCAGGTATATAGAGTGAACTAGACATCCGCAAGTCATTTATTCCGGAAAATACCGCATTTAAATGTTCGAGACAAAAATATTTCTAACGTGAACTTTGACTTGAGCTTGATTTCATCAATCAGCCATAACCGAAAATGGGGTCAGTGGCCTATCACTTTAAAGTTTCAAATAGGCGTGGGGAACAAATGTGGTATTTACCATTAGGTAAACAAACAACTTTCGTAGAAACTGTTTTATTAGTTCATACTGTTTCAAGGAGAAGACAGCGTAACGAACCCCAGATATGCAGATAGCACTGTCATTCATGTCGAGAAATGTTACGAAATAAGTAAATTAAAAAAGAAAGCTCAGTTGGCCTTGCACAATACAATAGTTAGTGAAATAAGTATAAACGTTAACACAAATACGTTACTCCTACTAAAAATAGTGGTGGGTTAGATATGTTGATAGTATTGGGCTGTCGAGCGCATGTGCTTGTGTACAACTGCACACAGACATATACTTTTCTCCTTGAAATAGTATCAATTAATGAAAACGTTTGTTTAGAGGAGTTGCATTTAATTGTTCCCTATTTGAGATCCCCCTGCCGTAATGACTCATCAATGAAGTCAAGCTCAAGTGAAAGTTCACTTGTGCTTTAGTTATAAATATTTTTGTCTCGACAATTTTAATGCCGTATTTTCAATAAATGACTGTTACGGGTGATCTGGTTTATCCTGCGAATATGTCATTGTATATAAAGCTGTGATACACGTTTAGTTTGTAGTGATATAACAATGTTAAAATACAGAACACGAGCGTAGAACAGAATAAATCAGTTCGGCTGAATTCCATCTAACCCGACTCGGCTTTTAATAACTTTAATGTCCTAAGCTCGATAATAAGACGTTTCTTGAACTCCTTGAATCATGTCTAAAGCTTTTTCAGCGTTGTTTTGACTCACTCTGTAAACGTCGGTTTAAATTACGCCTGTCTGGTCTGTGGCCTTGGTAGTAGCCTTCCTGTGCAGTTGATTTATTGGGAAGGTTTTGAGGATGCAAACATTTTCTGGATTTTGTACACGTATCAGTGTTACGCCAGGCAGATGGCCGAAGAGGCGCAGTCCCCTTCCTATGTATTATTTTTTTTCTATTGTATTTAATCTGTGCATGGAACTTTGGGTCTTGGTAGTGAAAAATGTCCGATATGACATTTTCCTGGTGACTGAAGGAAACCACGAGAAAAGTATTTTTGGTCCGTTCACAGGATTTGAACCCGCAACCTTCCGGCAGTATCACCGGGATACAGCTGTACCTTCTCTCTCGTGGACGCTTGTTAACGTAGAAAAGGAGCAATGTGCGTTTTTTATTATCGTTCACGTTCACATCTAATTAAGACCTCAAACGTCATTTTGAGTAATGAACTACTTACTCAACACAAAGTACTGTAACGTTCCTTTTTTCCACTTTGTTGTGCACCTACCCAGGCACAGTACCCAGGTGAACCAGATGCCCCGGTCATGCAAAGTATTTATTAACCCCCTCCCCTGAACGCGCCAAAAAACACTAGCCTTAGTATACTTGACAGCCTTATCACGTGGTAAAAAGCGCGATTGCTGTGTTTAATTTTAACTATTGATAATTGGGAGCATGCTACCACAGAACCGGCTATAACTGGTTTGCATGGTCTCCTGCTGCGAACAACAACGTGCTAAAGGCGTTCGAGTACAAGTCACAACTTCTTATCGATAGATCGTTACACTGAACCATAACCTCGAGCTATCGACGTTAGATCGCTGTACAGGTTAAAGTAACAGTAATAATTATTCCCTTTCAGATGTCACTGTTGTTCTTTGTGAATTTTTGGTATAGGCACAATTATTCATGTTATCTAAATGGCGATAAACCAGCTAGAAATATATCTAAATTGTAATGATGTAAGGTTTAGGTTATCGGCCAAACACATGCGTGAAGAGGTCGGATAGGACATAGCCCAGTGTTGCTGGCAGTGAGGTTACCATGGGGTCATATCACACGATCCGTGAAGTCGCCCTATGCCGTCTAGCGCGTGCCTTGCCGCCTTTCTTTTCTGCGCAACAAAGATGCTTGCACTGCTCGGTTTGAAAATGTCGTCATACTCTGTGCCAATCTATAGACCCCCCCACAAAAATTAAGAGTTTACGAAGCGGGGAGCATATCCCAAAGATTTTGAGGAGCTGCCGCAATCTATTCTTTAACCAACAGAGGAAAATGCAGCTTATAAAAAAAGTTCACATATATGTTGTAAGCACGATATGATGAATAACGTTAAAACGCCTTGGATATCAACCAATCACAGCTATAGGGTCATTCCATTTCAAATGATGCAGTAATTTGTATCATAAATTATTTAAATGTAAAGAGTGATTATAGTATGAATATGCATTATTATGTGACATTGATTTGAGATGTTTGTTGATTGTAATTATTGTTGGGAAGTAAGTTTATACTGCCTTACTGAAACTGACAATAATAGCGTGCAATAATGCAGCGAGGGGGTGAGCTGTTTATCATTATTGGAAACGAGGAAGTTACGTAATGTTGGCACGTTTTTCTGTAGAAATTGCTGGAACATTTCCCTAGAGCATATGTATTCATAATTTTCATTGGATATAAAAATAGACGCTAATGTTGGCGCGTTTTATTAGCCAATTGCAGCTCAGTTATAATCTTTAGGCATATCGGTGTGTAGGAGTATAAAAGGTAGGTTAGAGGTAAAGACCCCGTCAGTTCATCAAAATTCTTTGTACACTACACGTCGCATTCCCGTCAGTTCGTCGAAAATATTTGTAGGCTACACGTCGCCTTCAGTCCAGCAGAAATATTATACGTCGGCTATCGATTCGCAAGTTACGCGTATCAGAGTTATGAAAAATCTCAAGTATTGTAAAGTTAATGATACAAAAAGTTGAAGTACGTGAATTAAGAATGATCAGTAAATAAGTTATTATAACAGTTTCAGTTTGGCGAGTGTCTAGATCAATGTGTAAAAGAGATAGTGACTGTGTTCGACAATAAAAGTGTAAAACAAATTCCTTCATCAGTGTTATCTTTGGATAAAAGATTCCTTTCCGTTTACACAACCTGTATAAAGAGAAGTGCTCGACCCAAAAAGATCATAGCTAGCCGGAGGACAGTGAAACAAAATTAAATAAAATAAAAGTAGCATTCTTTCAAACAAAAACTAATACTGCCGCAAATTGCTAACACCAAATGGAGCTACAAACCTAACAAAGAATCACGTCACAAAATGGCTTCACCACGTTGAGTAAACACATACACAAATAACACTATAAATTTACCATCGCAAATTGGCTCCCAAACGTGGGGCTCAACAAATTAAATATAACATTACAAGTATACCACTTCAAATTGGCTACCACAACGTGGGGCTACACAAAAATGTTAAATACAAACAATAAGTAATACCGCCACACAAATCATCAAGGCCCTCAACCCGACCAACTCAGATTTTTTGTTGTTGAAAATTTGTGAGTTGATAGCCCTTGACTGATTAAGTAAAACTGCCAAGTTTTAAAGTTTTCCCAAGCTTTATTTTTTTTTTCAGTGGCGTGTCAAATATTAACAAAACCAGCTTTTTTATAAACGCAAATGAAACATCTCAGTAACGCCTTAAGATATATTGACAAATCTTGCTGATAATTTCCAAAGATGTGACTGTTTCAATTGATTCTGAGGTATTTGGGGAAAAAATCATTTTAATCTGAAAACAATATATATATTTTTAATATTTGTATGTAAAATAAACTGCGTTACTTAGTATTCAATGACAGTATAACATACATGTGCAAATCTCAATTTGGGATGACCATGGGTTTCAGAAATATGCATATGTCACAGTATGTTTACGCTAATCGCAGAGTTATCGGCAGACAACCGAGCGGGATGGTTCAGGCGGCAACGTCTGTTGCTCGCATATGGAGGTCGTGGGTTCGATTCCCGCGGCCAATCTTCCTGATCCGTATGTCGTCCTCCATGGTCTAGGCGTACCATGCTAGCCTCTGGTTCCCGAGGTCGCGGGTTCAAACCCGGCGGAGAGCGATGGATTCTTTTCGGGCGTAAAAATCTTTAACATGGTTTCCGCCAGAAGGGAAGGAAAGCCGGTGGTCCCGTGTCGTAGATTTACGGCACGTAAAAGAACCTCAAGATTGATAAAGAGAACTCTGAGCAAAATTTCCGGTCTTTCACCCCAATATAGAATAGGACGCTTATAACCATAGCAGTTATAGGCGTCCATAAATAAAACTCAATTTCAAATTTCATTCCTGGCCCATGGGCTTTTTCGGGGGTTTCCTCGGGTCGCTAGGCGAACGCTGGGAAGGTTACTTACATCTTCCAAATTTCCTGTCCCTCCATTTCACTTCACCTTTCATCTGCTTGGTCGTTTCAGGGTTGCAAGTGTCGGGGTCTCGGTGTTGCATGACAGGGGAAAAGGATGCTCTCTGGAACACGTTGTGCCTGGAATTGGGGCACCGGTTGTACCAGCTGCCATCCGAGGAGTTTCAATTTGGAAACTGCAGGGACTCTACCATCTGCCCTGTCGTGTCTCCTTATCCGGCCGCCCTCCCGGGGGCGCCCCGTTAGGGGCTTAGGTATAAATGCTCTCTATAGGTCGAGGTATTTAGCCCCCTCCGCTCCTAGTCCTATCGACAGACACAATACCAGCATGCATTGTATTTTACCTTCCTTTCCCCCTTACGTGATAACTTACTGAATATATATCTCCACACAATAACATCCTAAGAATAATCAGAATTTTATCATTTATTTGCTCCTATAAGCTGCTAACAATAAATATTAAGTTTCGTTCTTCTTGCTTGTCCTCTGTCGTTGAAATAAGATCATTGGATCATCTTTGCATGCAGGACGCTGTGCTATTTCAACTGCACTTGAAATCTGCTTGGCGAGTAAAATTCCCCTCGTAAATGGCTGAATGGCGTGTTCCAGCACTGGAATAGACGCTGCAAATCTTTAAGTTAAAAGCTTTTTCCTCTTCAGTATAGCCTTCTTTAGTCACAAAAACAATATTAATATTTGGAAGATAGTCGTTTGTCCAATGATACAGTTCTACTGGGGGTTGTTATCTGCTTCTGCTTCTCGAAGGTCGCTGCAAGCCTAGTGTCCCATCTATACCTTCGCATGAGCTTTTACCATAATAAGTGGCAAAAAAAATTCCACTCTGCAGGAAATCCAAAATCTTCATCGTGCAACGTAACATTCATAACATGTTTCTTGCTTTTGTACTGTGCTGAAGAGTCATCAGAGAAATACATTATTTTCTGTGGTGAATTAAATGTTTCTGTTTTAATAAATTCAACAATATTCTTTGGAATGGGTGAACAAATGTAGTGTTATGTTTTAGGCAGCCTGAAATTATTACCAAATTCTTGATATAGACTGTGTTGCATAATGGTTCTCTAATATATTACGAATGGATGTATGGCTGCCTGCACATTACTCCTTGTATGCATGAATTTCGCCTTGAATAACAAAAGAATAGTTTTCAGCAGTCACACAACACAATTTGCGGCCCGGTTGAATTGCTGCCACTCAAGAACTTACTTTGCTTAGATGATATAAAAGAGTGACTCACTAAGTCACCAAGATTCTGTAAGAAACTGTCAAGAAATTCTTCACTGTGTTTCACTATGGTCTCAAGTATAGATTTGCCAGTCATTTTCCATGAGCCATTGCTTTTAGGGCACTAATTCAATGATTTTTCATTCGAACATTTCTCTAAAGCTTTTCTTATTTTTAAAGTTCCAGGACATTCTTTACACTTTCAAAAAAAATTAATCCAAGGAGGATTGCATACCACGTTAGCCAAGAAATGTCGATACTTTGGAAGATAAAAAGAAGGATTTTCAAAACACTCCAGGTACACCTACTTTAATAGCTTCTGTCATGAGTTTCACATTCTGATGATAGACACATGACATGTATTCCACTTCTTCCTGCCAAAATGTAGGTCTTTTTGGTCTTAGAGCTGCGAATTTGGAGAATCCGATTTTTAGATCAGGATAGGAAATTAAATGCAGCATATAGCTCATTAAGGCTCCCCAAAATTAACGTTTCCGCTCGTGGCTTTTTACCCCACTTACTTTAATTGTGACATAATCTTTCTTTCCAGGCAATAAAATACCTTAACTTTATGGGCTACGACTGTGGGTAAAGTTTTTCCTGGTTTTGGATTTGGTGAGGACAAAATGCACTTCTTTTGCCGGTTTTCTAGCCTTTCGAATCGGTCATTCAGAAGTAGTTTTTTTTTTTAAACTCCTTAATTTTATTTATGCTCCAGCTTTTAGGTAGCAATGTTAAAATTGTAATTTTCTCACTTGTGTTGAAATTTCGAAATTTTTCTTTCAGCTGAGCCACATTTTCCGAATCAGGACTCGATGAAGGTCTGGTTCCTCCTCATCATCATAAATTTCAAGTACCTACTTTTTCTTTCAAGAGTTTTCATTTTTTTTCTGTTTGTTTCTTATATTTCTTCTGTTGCAACCTCTGTTTGACAGGAGACTTACCTAGATCAACAAGACTGGAATTTATTGCACTAGAGTCGACATATTCTTCATCGCCAGGTTCATTCTCTGCAACATCTTATGCACTTTCAAGTTCATCTGCTTGCACTTTAATTTGTTTGCGACACGTTGCAGATACCTTTTTTTCTTTTTTTAAATTCGGAGAAATACACTATTCATCCACGGGAGAACACCTCTTAAACTTTTTCCTGTAATTAGTATGTCCTGTTTTCTCGAAAGGATTGCAGCAAGCAGTTCTGAAACGAGATTCCATTTTAATCACTACACCATTGACACAACAATTGTGTTCATGGTGTAGTGATTTCATTTTTTTTTCTTTCGTATGTCATTTTTCTAAGTGAGTCATTCGTCCCTTCTGCAGGACTTCCACCAAGCGATATCGGAATGTGACTTGCCGACAAGAAACTGTCTTATGTGCAGCATAGAGAAATGCTGCAAATATTTTCAGGAATGCTTTTATTTATAACCCAAAAACTATATGCATCCCCAGACTGAACTTTATTGCAGTGAAAAAGTAATAGGCATACACTAGTATGACACGTTTTCGTAATTATTGTCGCGACGCATTGAAATTTAAAAATTGGACCATTCTACCACAAATAAAGGAAAATAGATTTTCAACCCCATCACATCCGATTTCAATGAAATTTCATATACAGGTTCCTTTATATACTTTTAGCCACTTTTTACTTTCTCTACTACGTATAGTAAGTAGGGGAAGTATTGTATTCCACCCAAAAATTCGATACCGAGATTTCACCGGAAATATATGTTTTGAGACCCCCTGAATAAAAAAAATTTTTTTGGAAACATGTCCGTGTGTGTGTGTGTGTGTGTGTGTGTGTGTGTGTGTGTGTGTGTGTGTTTGAACAGCATAACTCAGAAACGAACAGTCGGATAAACACCAAACTTGGTATTTAGGTTCAGTATCTTCCAGAGGTGCGACACGAAGGCTTTCAAGAAAATCCCCCCACCCTAGAATACCCTTTACGTGGAACATTTTTCGAAAACTTTAATTTTCTCAAAAATGGCTCTAACGATTTTGATTGAAATATAATATGTTTAAGATATTTTCATGACAGATGAAATGTATATCTCGAATTTTCTGGGAATGTCTCCAAAAGTATTCTTCATTGTGAATGACTTTTGCATAACTGTTAAACCATAAGAGATAGACAAAATTTTACTACACAAAAAATGTAGATCGCGTTAAAATACACAATTTATGTCATATACATTTTTTTTGTTGTTGAGTGAACCATTTTCGAGATATTGCTTGTTATTCCCTTAAATTTTCCAATTACTTATACTTTTTCTCAAATTCGTTATTCAGTTTTTTTTGTTCTGGTAATGCAAAGAGAATGGAATACTCCACATAGCAACCAGCTCTTAAAATATTTGACTATCGCTTAAAACCTACCATATTCCCCTTGCACGTACAAGAAAATTAGCAATAAGATTAACATCTCGATTGACATGAAGCATATGGAGAATAAGCGTTTGTAAAAATAGTTTGTACAAGAGTAGAGAAAATCATGTGAGTGTAACACATCAGATTATTTTTAAAGAAAACAAAATACGACACGCAACTGTTAATTAAAAACTGAATGAGGGCTCATTTTAAAGCTAATGAATCTGACTGCCGTATTAGTAAATGTACTAAAGTACTTTCTGAGTATCTGATTGTTGTTTTTTTAGCTTAAACGGTAGATAATCATCCAATAATTACGGATCATTAATGTCTAAGCACATCTTTATGCAGGGCTTACGAAGCCTCCCCAACAATTTTATTGAAGGGCTGCCCCCCCTAAATTCCAAGATATTTCTCTCATTAAACAAACAAAAGTTGTTTAAATCGACCGAACGGAGGTGCAAAGGATTACTTTTATTTGAAAGTTCAACTGTTAAACAAAAGCAATGATGACGCAACCTAGGTTTCAGCTAACATTGAAGCACACAAATACTGAATTGTTCTTGTGTTGACACACCCATTGTTTCATCCCCTATTAAAGAAAAACTTTTGCAGGCTTTAATATCTGCGATCAGTTTTCATAGTAAATGTGATGCAAAGCGAAGTTCATTTTGTATGTCGTGAGACATCCACTTGTAGGAATCGCATTGCATCCATTTTTCGAGTTCGTGACTATTCTCACATACAGGTTGTATCAAGCTTTTAAAATTACTTTTGTCATTTGTGCGGCTATGGATTGAAATTCCTTGTTATCATGAAAAAGCCATGAACTTAGGTATTCAATTAGTGGCAGACAAGTTTATGAGTGTCGTCCTCCATGCTATCCTCTAGTTCTCGAGTTCAAACTCAATGGAGGACGATGGATTTTTTCGGGCGTAAAAATTCTTAACATGAGTTCCTTCAGAAGGGAAGTAAATCCGGTGGTCCAGTGTCGTAGTTTTACGCGGCACGTAAAAGAACTTCAAGCCTGATAAAGAGGCCTCTGAGCAAAATTACCGGTATTTCACGCCCAATATAGAATGGGACGCTTAGAACCATAGTAGTTAAAGAGCGTCCATAAATAAAACTCAATTTAATTTGAGTTTATGAGCAGGAAGGAACTTTCTAAGTAGTGTTTAATGGCCGCGCTTACTGTACACGGCACCACAGGAGGTGGACATCGATGAAACATGAAATGAAAGATAATTGTGGAAGGAAATTGGGGAAGGAACCCCTCCAGGCCTGAGTTTAGGGTACCTACCCGGCATTTGCCAGCTATGAGGACTAAGGAAACCAGGGAACACGGTCTTTGCAGGATTTAAGCTACAGACCTCCCGTTCACAAGTGCATATGTTAACGACCTCGACCACTTCTGTCTGTAGAAATTAACTGAGATGCAATACTTTCACCGGAAAGCAGTAAGGCAGGGCTCGACAGACCTAGGATTATTTTTCTTCAAACTTTAAATTAATGAACTCTTTATTTAATTTTTAGCCAATTGAAAGCATCTGTGCAACTATGCTTAAATTGCACTGAATATTTTATTAATACCCGACTTTATTGACCTCCTACCGAAATGCATAACAAATCGGCGCCTATGGCAGTGAATATCGTACATCATTTGTTTCCGATTGCGGGAGATTCAAAACAAAATGGCACTTTTGAGATGACGTGTTCATGTGTCATAGCTTTAGTTAATTTGTTTACAAATAAAGGTCTCCCTGAAGGTTTGCAGTTTTATTCTGTTAATATAACGTGATCAAATTTATAAAATCAAAATCCGGGACACATTTCCTATGCTCAATAATGTCTATCGTTAGTGTAATAAAAGCTAACAGAGCATCATCATTGTGCAAAATGCAAACAGCAGAACTAAAACATTGATAGACGATTGAAGTTTTTAAAATACCTTTTGTCGACAATGCAGTAACTGTAATAGATAAATTAGTATTAAACATTAATGCAAGTGATTTTCAGATTCACATATAGGTAATATCAGGAAGTTTTGAGATTTTGGAATTAATTCTAAATCTCGAATGCATTTATTGTGATTATTTCACGAATAAAATCGTATAAATAATATTGTTATTGTTGTAAAAAGTTATATTTTCTATTTGCGTTCCATTTAAAAAGAAATGACCAAATCGCGGCGTACTCTATCATTAGTATCAACTGTTGATTTATGAAACAATGCCTAACCTCAAAAGGGTTGCCTCCTTGAAGAAATCAGAAGTCGGAACACTTAAAGCGGACGGCATTTCAGTTTACAAATTAAACTTTAAGTACTAAAAATTAAAGTACAAATATTACATTAAGCATTTCTAAAGGTATTGAAATTAATCGTTTCCTTGATATGAATATGGTGGCGTATATAAATCATGAGGCTGGAACTTGTAGACGTACTTCTTCAGCGGCCTTTTCTCATGTAGAAAATATTGATGAAATTTGGAACAACTCATATTATGGTTTATATTAACCAGAAGTTCACTTTCCACGGATTTTATTGAAGTTTGCTTCTTTCTTCTGTCCACAAGTTTTTCGTGAAAGAAAACACTCCTACATGCGCGTTACTGACAGGAAAGGAGAACACAAGTTTTGCTATGCTTAGTAAGTTAGGGGATGTATATTTGTTTAAAAAAGAGCCATTTTTGTAGGTTGGTAAATCTAAACGCAAACAGCTATCAAGATGCCCAATTGTAGAATTTTAAAAGAAAACAAAATACATATTACTAGATATCCTTTGGATAAAACTTTAAGAAGGCTCAGTAATAAAACTCGGTGTTTTATTAGAAGACAGAGGAGTAGAGACATTTGGTTATCCCGTCAATTTCGTGTCGGGACACAGGACAGTTACAAAAAAGAGGAACGATTTCGAACAAAATCGGGACAGGTGGTAGCCCTAATTATATAGGAAGTCACGCTATATAATGGGAGTTGGTGAAAGCTTTACTGCTCATTATTAGTTAATCGCCAGTCGTGTTCTTTATGAACAAATATTTTCATATAATATAAAACCTGATGTACACACGACTTTCTTTGTTCAGTATCAATTCGCATGCATGCCTTTTAGCTATAATACTTATCATAAAGTTATTTTTCTATCCACGTTAAGTTATTCACGATGCAGTTTTGTGTAGAAATGATTTCAAAATCAGGAATAAGCCCTTATATACATAATGTGAAAACAACTTTTGAATGTTTATTAGAAGTATGAAGGTAACAAGGACTTGCGAAGAAAAAAGAAGAATCGGACATTTCAAGCATCTTTTACCAGATGATGCACTTATATTTGAAAAGATTTCGACAACGCCTAATGCTACGAAAAAGAAAAAAATAAGTAGGATTTGATACAAATTGCAAATTTTAATTACTTAATACTTTTTTTCTGAAGTGAGTTTGTGTCTATCTTAT
The DNA here is from genome assembly GCA_030765065.1 of Deroplatys truncata. NCBI lineage: Eukaryota > Metazoa > Arthropoda > Insecta > Mantodea > Mantidae > Deroplatys > Deroplatys truncata. Next base: position 186,117,988 of record CM060980.1, read on the forward strand.
GATTTCCCTACCTACAGGTAAACAATCCAATCAGAATGAAGAAGACTTAACAGGCTGTTCCAAAATATTCAAGAAGATATACAGTTTATTTCTGATGTCAATACGTCAAACGTATGACGTCTAATCAAAATCGTTATGGTTATTGTTTTGAAAAAATACAATAACAAATTTCTTTTTCGTATTAAAAGGTAGTTTGGAATGGGGGAAATTCCGGAAAGACTTAGTGTTGTATACTTGGAAGACGCTGGACCTAAATACAAAGTTTGGTATTAGCCGACTTTTCGTTTTTAAGTTGTGCCGTTCACACATACACACACGCACCGTTTTTTTTAAATGTTTTTTTTTTTTTTTTTTTTGTTCGTTCATAGGACCTCTGGTGAAACCTCAACACCATGTATTTCAATGGAATACCATATTTCCTCTGCCAACCATCGGTAAACGGAAGAATAAGTAAGCATTTCAGAAGATGTAAATCGAGCTTATACTAATGTTTATATGTCTAGAAAGCGTTTGGCGTCTAGATTTTCCAATAAACCCAACATGTATATACACTACGTCAGTAGTGGCGAAAGCGCGACTCGCGAGGTACTGTGACTCGCAGGCGCAACTCCTTATCTAGCCGTCTATTCATTTGTTTTCCACGTGGTGCTGAGTGGTGTAATGCGTGTTGCATATTTGGTGACTTTGCACTGCGTGATCAAACGTATCCGAACACGTGGCTGAAAATGACGTACAAGTTCGTGGCGCCCTCCATCGGTAATGCTGGAAGTCAATATGGTGTTGGCCCACCCTTAGCCTTGATGACAGCGTTCACTCTCGCAGGCATACTTTCAATCGGGTGCTGGAAGATTTCTTGGGGAATAGCAGCCCATTCTTCACGGAGTGCGGAACTGAGGAGAGGTATCGATGTAGGTCTGTGAGGCCTGGCACGAAGTCGGCGTTCCAAAACATCCCAAAGGTGTTCTATAGGCTTCAAGTCAGGACTCTGTGCTGACCAGTCCATTAAAGGGATGTTATTGTCATGTAACCACTCCGCCACAGCAACCCGTGCAGTATGAAGAGGTGCTCGATCGTGTTGAAAGATGCAATCCCCATCCCCGAATTGCTCTTCAACAGTGGGAAGCAAGAAGGTGCTTAAAATATCAATGTAGGTCTGCGCTGTGATCGTGCCACGCAAAACAAGGGGTGCAAGCCCCCTCCAGGAAAAACACGACCACACCATAACATCACCACTTCCGAATTTCACTGTTGGCACTACACACGCTGGCAGATGACGTTCACCGGGCATTCGCCATACCCACATAGATCGTCACATTGTGTACTCTGATTCGTCACTCCACAAAACGTTTTGCCACTGTTCAATCGTGTAATGCTGACGCTCCTTACACCAAGCGAGGCGTCGTTTGGCATTTTCCTGTGTGATGTGTGGCTTATGAGCAGCCCCTCGACCATGAAATCCAAGGTTTCTCACCTCACGCCTAATTGTCATAGTACTTGGAGTGGATCCTGATGCAGTTTGGAATTCCTGTGTGATGATCCGGATAGATGTCTGTCTATTACTCTTGACGACCCTCTTCAAATGTCGGCGGTCTGTGTTAGTCAACAGACGAGGTCGACCTGTACGTTTTTGTGCTGTACATGTCCCTTCACGTTTCCACTTCACTATCACATCAGAAACAGTGGACCTAGGGATGTTTACGAGTGTGGAAATCTCGCGTACAGACTTCTGACACAAGTAACACCCATTCACCTGACCACGTTCGAAGTCCGTGAGTTCCACGGAGCGTTCCATTGTGCTGTTTCACGATGTCTAATGACTACTGAGGTCGCGGATAATGAGTACCAGGTAGTAGGTGGCAGCACAATGCACCTAAGATGATAAACGTATGTCTGTGGGGGTGTCCGGATACGTTTGATCACATAGTGTACATAAATCAGTTGCGTTTAATGTAAATTAATTAATTTTAATTATGAATAGCTTCTCATGGATTCTATGAAAAACCATGATGCGATAGTAGGTTTATGATCTCAGAATGGCAATGATCTAACGGTTTTGCAAAGCTTGTGTTTAAATAATGCGTACGATCCGAATAGAAGTGACTTGTACATTCAGAGTTATGACTGTGGGAAGTTTACCTGACCAAGGAGTTTACATTAGCAGAAACGAGCAACATGCTTTTATACAGTGCGAACGGTTCACAAAGTTAAGCGTTGAATGTAATAAACACCGGTGGCTTTTTCATTAACAGCCTTTGGATGTACGAAAGTCGTCCAATAAGTAAGTTTCCCTATATTATAAAAAAAACATTACACACAATTGATCATTTTGAATTAATTCTATTTATATTGTACAAACCTTCTGTTACTTTTCTACATAGTCCACATGTTTTTCCAAGCATTTTTGGGGGCGTGACACAAGTTTTTCCAAGCAGTGTTGTACAGGTCGGGTCCTGTGCTCGCAACCAGCTGTTCACTTATTTGACTTCATCATCGGTGTTAAAAGTGCTTACCTTTGAGTTGGAGGAACATGTGAAAATCACTTGGGGCAAGCTCCGGTGAATACGGAGGATACAGGAAAAATTCCAAGTTGAATCTTGACCCAGGCGGAGCTCAGAAGATTCAACTGGAAAGTTTTCTTGCATCCTCCATATTCACCAGATCTTTTCCCAAGTGATTTCAGATGTTTCTCCAAGGTCATCATGGAGGTAAGCACTTTAACACCGTGACGAAGATTTAACGTACGATGTTGGTGCTTAGCAGAACTATACCTTATTCCATTTCAATTTTATATTAAATTTAAATATTATGGAATTATCTAAACAATTATAATATTTGGAATGTGTTTATGGTGTTTAACTTCTGCAAACAAAATATGGGTAGTTTTAGATGCCAATTATTGTTAAATAGTGCCTTTTTAAAGATACCATCTAGCCATTATTTGTGAGGAAGTGTTGGCAACACTGTATACAACTGCTTCAGCGAGTCCGAGCTGCGGCGGCCGGCGTGCAAGGAGCCGTTCGGTGGCATGTGAAGAAGCACTGTATAGTTATGATGTGATAAAGACGGTATTATAATGAACTTAACGTAACGTGAATTGACTTAACGCGATGTAACTCAAAGTCTAACGCATTGTGTTAAATTGAGCTACATATTTAGGGTTGATTTAATGTGAGTTAACAATCTCAGTCAAAGAGGACGGTCTTGTGGAAATTTGAACCCCAGACCTTCCGTTCACGAGTTCATGTCTCAATGACCTCGGCTACACGCGTCGGTACCAATTGGCGTGAACGATAGTGTGGAGTAATAAAAACAACTACCAATCATTGTCATTCCCGTTACGGTAAGTGCAGCCTAATTAGACCTTTAAGCAGCTTTTCTTGTCCTCACGTTAAGTAAAGTTCACCGCACACCCGGCTTTAATGGGGGCTGTACCAGGAATCCGGCCTGAGTTTGCCGATATCCGGTTTAGTCGTGTTACACTGGCGGGCTGGCGGCAAGACAGAGATATGGGAAGTACCCCCCGCTGACCATGATGACGTCACAACGCGCGTAATAAACAAGCAGTAAACAAAATATTTGCGAGGCCTGGCCTTTCTGTCTGCGTTATCAGCTGGACTCGGACCGGTGGGGTCGCGACCCCCGCGACCTCTGACAGCAAAACCGGTAGCATCCGGATCGTGGTCGTATTTGTTCTCTCGGCCTTGGACCCCAACAGCCGTCGCACATCAGTCGCACGGCACTTCTGGAGGAAGATAGCCATGGGTTCCATCCTGCGCTGCAAGCAAGGTAACACGCCGACCCCATCCCGTTTTCCTAACAGTCTTCGGCAGAATGTCGCAGCAATCACGTCTCGGTAATGCTGGCTGACAACATTCCTCTCATACCTACCTGTCTGTACCGGTGCATTTGACTCACTGCTACTTGCTGAATTATTGGCCTGAGCTTTTATCTTAAGAAATCATTTATTTTGTCAAAAGTTATCGCACTATTATTTGCTGCAGTTTTTCCAAATGTCAGTTTTACATTCGGCCAAACAAAAATCATAAGTATTCTCCGTAGTACTTAACGGCGCGGTGAAAGCCAATCAAGATACGAGGCAAAGGCGGTTGCAAAATGCGGCAATAATCGAACATTTCATTGTTAACTCATTCTCTTGAAATAGTCTCCTAAATTGGTAGCAGATGTTCAGTTTTTACCCAAAATGAATATTTGATTATTTTTACTAAATTAAAAAAAAACAGCAAGCTTAAAAGCTCCCAAAAAATCCTTTACAATATCTGTGACAGCTTTAAGTATGGCGTCGCACTGTTAAAGGCGGGACTGGAAACGTTTCGATCGTCATTTGTTACCGTTATTTTGCGTTTTACCAACATCTGAAGATCGGTAGAATTCTTTATTTCCAAGATATTCTTTTAAAGAGTTTTTCCCCCTCGCATATCTCTATCGAGAATGATATGCGGAAAGTTAGCAAATCCGGGGAATCCTCGTAAGGATGTTGGGCAAATTGCAGTCAATCTGTTATCTCGAGGCTTTTCATACTTTGGAAGTTTAATCCTGATAACTTTATTTTTAGACCATAATATTATTTCAGACAATATTATTATTATTATTTCATCTTGCTTTCATGGCTGAATGTATTAAAGGAAAAGATGGTAATGTTTGCTGTAGAAAATTTATTATTTTCAAACTTACAAACTTACGGAAATTTATAGATTTTCTCAAAATAACACAGTATATACACAAGAATTTATAGGGGTGTTTATAAACAAACATGTTAATTTTTTTTTCTAATTTGTAGATGTAAAATGAGAAACAGGAATTAAGTTGAAGTATTTTTGTGAGGTAGAAAGTAAGAAATGCTTGTATGTTACAGAAAGCGGAAGGGCAGCTATTTGGTGTCCATACAGAGACGACACTACTACAATGGGGGAGATAGCCGAGGAAATGTCGGTGTCACCACAGGTAGGCATCCTATAATTGTGATATCTGTTTTTCACTATCTGATAAAGTATCCATGTCTAACGTCCCATGTCTTTGTTGCAGAGTGACAGCGAGGGCAGCAACTCCAGCACAGATACAGTTGGTACTCCTGCAAGCGGTGGTGCAATTAAATGCAGGTGAGAACACATCATCTTCACCAGAATCCAATCTTATGTATGCTATTTCTATAAGGTGCAGGTTTAAACATCAAATTCTTTTTCCTAGAACATTTTTAAATGATCATGCTATTTATACTGCATTTAACTGAAGAAGTCATGAGTCTCTGTTTCATCAGTAGATACTGGCTCTGAATACATGTAACTTCTATAAGTGTAATTAGATTAAACCTTTATTTTTCTTAGGGTAACACATCTGTGAAAAACTCACAAGTCCACAATTTTCTTGTACCAAATGTTTTAAAGAGGAACAAAAAAGAGTACCTACGAAGAAATTGTTGTGAAGGCATTCATTTTAGTATATTAGAAAAAAAGTTGTTTTGTATATGGAGGTATAATTGAATTTTCCTATTTTACCAATATCAGCTTGAAAATCTTTAATTCTGAATAAACTACCTAGTATTTTTAAGTGTGTAAGTTATAAATCTTGCAAATTGCAAGCATTTAACTTAAAATGTGGTACACAGACCATATTTGACAAGTCATGTGTGTAGTATATTTTTGTCACTCTTTTATGGTCTACAAGCTATACAAAATTATTCAGAATGAAGAGGATTTCACAGGCTGTTCACGAAAATTCAAGACATACTTTTTATTAGTCACGTAAATATTTAAGATGTATGGTATTGAGTTATGCTAATCTCTGAAGAAGGTTAAAAGCCCCCCCCCCCAAAAAAAAGTAATGCCCTTTTGGGTTCATTGCTCCCAGAGCATGTATTTAAAATGAAATCTCAATATCAAATTTTTGGGTGGAGTACAATACTTCCTCTATGTACTTCATATGTGATAAGGAAAGTAAAAATGTGGCAAAAAATGGATTTAAGGTTTAACACTCCGCTTTACCTAAATGACATGGAGCTTTGAACATGGCTGAGATTAACTGCAGTTTATGATTAAAGTGTAAGGCATAAATAAGCTCAATGGGGGGAAGGGAGCAAAATATTTTTGTAACTTTAAAAAATGCCAACCTTAATCCGGACCCTAATAAATATTTACTTTACTACATAAGTTGTGGCAATATTTAATAATATATTCTTTTATGTAATATAACAATTTTAAAGACTTTTTCTTCAGGGTACCCCATTACACATTAACAAAAGCACAAAACACGGGAAAAGTAAAAACAATATTTTATCTTACCTTGTTTAGATGGGTAGGCTGTGGCCACTGGTTTGGACATTTGGATCTCCTAGCGTCGCATGTTACAAGAGTCCATGCTGCTGCTGGCCATGGAGGACTGTTCTATTGTGGCTGGGAAGGATGTACTCGTGGTAACAGAGGATTCAATGCAAGGTGAGGAGCAGGTCAAAGGTTGTCAATATTACTGAAAGTTAACAGGAATCAGTCAGAACACTGGGTTGTAGTAAGCACCCTAAGTTGTCTAAACTGGCTCAATCTTTCATACACACAGTTTTAATTATCATACTCAAATATTGGTTCTTAGGGATCACATTGGATAATCCTTCTAATGGTTTTAATCATTAAGAAAGACATTAACATTTTTTTTTTTTTCACACAAATCTGCTTATTGTGTGTGCTGTGGTACATTATGAAATAGAAATAGTATATCATATGGAAACCTGCCATAAAGGAAGTGCCATAATGACCCCATTTATAATGGATACATGTGCCAATGAGTGCTGGAGTTTTATTGTCTTGGTGGTGAACCTAAGAATGAATTGTCACATCACTCCACATCCATTTGTAATTACATTCTAATCAGAGTAAACAAGAGAAGGCACCTACTTGTAATCTGTATGGGGTGGTTGTTACACCATAGTTATATCAGTCCACACACACAAACAGAAAGGCTTGTGCATCATACAAAGTAAACTTTAAAAAAAAATGAAGCATTTCTTGTCCGATGTTCATGCAACATACTTTCATCATCTATATAACCCTAAAAGTTTTGACACACATCTCACAAATTTTGTCTATTCACCCTATGCACATTTAGGTCTTTTATATAAAATCTCTCACAGTAACATTAAGTTTATCATCCAAAATTCAAAGATTTATGAATGAATAGGAAAATTATCATCTAATGAAATGGAAAGTATTGCCAAGAAAAAACATCAGAAAACTTTCCTTTCTTATTGTTTTTTATTTTTTTTATTTGTAAATCATTTAACTTCTATGTTCATATTGGGAGCTTTGACTTGAAAAACAACTGTTGGTCTTAATAACTCTTTGAACTGTAGATTCAATGTTGAATTTAAATAATTATCATAAAACACTCACATTCACACTTTCAGACTCTTAAGGAAGGATTCCAAATCCAAATAAAGAAAAATTCCCTCGCTGCAGCTGGGAATCAAAGAACTCTTCCCACTTGAGCCAGTCACAAGAAAATGGATTTACAAAGTCATATATAAGGGAGAGAAATATTACTTCACTTTTAGGTTTAGCTTAAGGAAGCTTTAACAATATTTTGTTCTGTTCTAATGATCATGATTTGAATCAATTCCTCACAGTATGTTATCTTGGCATTTCAATGAAATAACCAATATAAGAAAATTTTTTAATCCACAACCCTTATTTTATTATTTCTTTTATAATGTTCTGTATAGTCAGTCAAATTTTACCCTACATTTATTGTATTTGGATATGTGAGGCAGAATGCTCAGATTTGATTTTTCTGTACCTACATTACTTCTTACTCGCTACTGTATACCTATGGTAGGAGAGGAAGTATTGTATTCTACCCCCAAAAAAAAGCATTTTTAGAAAAGGATCCACGTGTCTAATCTGTGAACAGCGCAACTTGCATAAATAATAAAGTAGGTATTAAAGCTCAGCATCTTTTAAAGATATGACAAGAAGGTTTTTGAAGAAAATCCCCCCATACCAAACTTACTATATCGAAAATAGAAAGTAAAATATTTGAAATTTCACATTGATAATGGAGCCATGCACAGGTGTGTTTGGAAAAAAGGCATACTTTTTAGATAAATAATGAACTAAATGAATAAAAAAGCAATTCCTCAAAAATGTCAATGTCAACTAGTGTACCTTAACATGAAACTAGGCACTTTGCCCCCAGATCTTCTGTATATGTTTGTATAATCACATATTTTCATTTTTCAGATATAAGATGCTTGTGCATGTCCGCACACATACAAATGAGAAGCCACATCACTGCTTCAAGTGTGATAAAAGCTTCAGTCGTGCCGAAAATCTCAAGATACACGCTCGGTCACACACAGGTAAGTTCGCAAGTCTCGAGTTGCACTATAGAATAGAAAAGTGGGGACAATATTTACTAAAGTTTAACAATTGGCCCCAGGCTGGGTAATTTGGTATAAATATCTTTTGTGGTACATTTACATAACACCCTCTATCAACTACAAATTTATGTATTCCCCCTATTTATATCACTCAATCATATCAATGATAATTTATTGCCCAGAAATTATTTTGAAATATGCAATATGGACTTTTGTTACATACAAGATGCATAGATAAAATACAACTATTTACATCACATGTCGACTTTGGTGACTAATGAGCCCATGTAGAAGAAAAAAGAAAAAGAATCACATATTTTAAAAGATGTAGCAATGCATAATTCTGAAATAACTAACTTTAATGAGCATGCATCTGTTTACACAGGCTATTTGCAGATAATTCAATAATTAGTCATAGACATAAACATGCAGTATTTCTTTCAAAATTGTTAGAACAATCTTTGAGGGGGATGAGGGAATTTTGTGAAATAAATTTTAGTAATTACCCAACTTTTTGGTTTTTGTGTATTATACCTCACAGATTCATAAGGGTAGTATGAGGTGTATTTCCAGGGAATTCTTTGTATCAGATTTTTGGTTGGAGTACAATACTCCCTCTGAATACCATAGGTAAGCAGAAGACAAAGTAAAACAAGGTTTTTCCTTTTATTTTTTTTTTTTAATTTTTGAGTGCATTAATAAATTATGCAGCCATTTTAAATTGTTAGTTTTTATTTTTGAGTTTAATGCCATTTAACTGGGTAAGTCATAACGAGTGAGTGAATGAAATGGGTTAAATGATGCTCAAATCATCCCAAAGGTATTAAATGTCAGTTAACTCTTAAACTTTTATCTTCTGAAGATAACGGAAAACTGAAAAACACCTTAACTCACCGCAACCAAGATTCTAACTCTGGGCCACTTCAATGTGAGGCAGGCACATAATCCCTACACATGGAAGTGTGCATAATTTAGTATTGTGACCTCCTTGAATGATTCTAGTTCATTTTAAGATAAGCTCACCATAAAAAAAAGAAGAAAAAAACATCTGATGTGTTATATTCTCATGACTTTCTCTGCCCTATATCATTTATTTTTATATAGCTCCTACAAACTATTCTTAAACAAGCTTATTTTTCTATCTGCCTCATGCTAATCGAGATAAATCTTTGTAGAATTAGTTCCATTACATATTTCATTGTAGATACAAAGGGGATGCAAGAAATCAAAATGATTGTCAAAAGTTCCTTCCATAACATTGTAAGAAACAACTGAATGGCAACAGCACTTAAAAAAATGACAAGTATTGAAAAATTCAAACCAATAATAGAGTATATGTCGAAAATGGCTGATGCCACATTAAAGTTATTTGAAACAAATTGTGTGTTTTAAAATGATCTGCAATTTTTGTGGCATAAGTTTCTCTTGATCTATCATTAGATTAGATATTTGACAGGGAGATGAACACCTGCCCACACTGGAACCTTAGGTTTATTGTATGGTTTTCTTCCTGTTTTTCCAATCATCACCTCCCTAAACTCTAATAAGTTTCAGGAGTCCATTGATTAGGTTTCTATTAGATACTATCTAATTTGGACCAACAGTTCCAAATTGAATGTATCTATTCACTTCCATGCTTCACACTGAAATATTAAGTACAAGGTCGTTTCCTCCTCTACACCACACATCCTGCATCTTTGGTCTTCTTAGAGCCCCATTGTCTGCAGGTATTTCCATGATCAGTCATCAAACCCATGAACCTCATCTGCTTTCTACTTAATTTAAGGACTACAGTACTTCCAAGACATAGTTGTTGCATCATTATGATCTAACATATAAAATTATACAATATTCCTACTGAATGATGGGTACTCCATAGGCTATTCCCAGAATATTCAAGATATACATTTTGTCATGCAAATATCTTTAGTGTTTGGTATTTTAATCAAAATCGGTAGAGCCAGTTTTTTAGAAAATAAAGAATTAAAGAAAAATTTCATGAAAAGCATTGTTCGGGGTGAGGGGAATGTTGAAAATCTGTGTGCTGCATCTTTGCAAGATACTGAATTTCTAAACCTTTTTTCTATTCAGGGGCCTCAAAGCATATTTCTGATGAAATCTTGATAGCAAATTTTTGGGTGGAATGCAATACCTTCTCTACCTATTTTTACTAGAGAAAGTAAAAATATGATTTACATAAAAATTAATTGATAAGGTAAATTTGGAAAGGTAGTATGAGACTAAAAAATTCAATGCCATAGCCAGGATTTGAACCACGGATCTTTTGTTTTCCATGCCTTTGCTCTAACTGAGCTATCATGGCAACATGTTGGCACGACACTAAATTTTGCAACTGACTCGTATTTTTCCCAGTAAACCACAAGGCATTCTCAAAAATATTTTGAGATGACATACCCCAGTAGCGACTTACAAGACTGCATACTTAAATGAGCAATGGCTGAAGTTGCAGATCCATTGTTCAAACCCTAGCTGTGGCATTGAATTTTTCAGTCTGATTCTGCCTTTCTGATTTGAATAATTCAGTTTGGAAATTTCCTATCACCATATAGGTATGACTTCATGTTAACCGAAGCAAACCCTTTTATGATCTCTAGGATGTTTATCTTTGTAGCGTTATGCATGCAGTGATGCAGAATGTTCCGTTTCATATAGTAAATATGTTGTTGCAGGTGAAAGGCCATATGTCTGCCCAGTTCCTGGATGTGGGAAGGCGTACTCAAACTCAAGCGATCGCTTCAAGCATACACGCACGCACTCAGTAGACAAGCCCTACATGTGTAAGGTGCCAGGGTGCCCCAAACGCTACACGGATCCTAGCTCACTGAGGAAGCATGTCAAGACATATCGCCATTTTCCCCCAAGCAGTACCACCGAGGAAACAAGAAGACAGAGCCCTCTTGCTGTAGTCCCAAGGACTGTTCAGGCCAACTACAGTGGGGCACTTGCTATGGGGTGCGAGGATCAGGAGGCAAAGGTGTGTGGCAACGAGGAGTGTATATCGCCGGTGCCTGTGCCCCCCAGGCCGGAACCTGAAAGTATTTACCACTCCTGGTTGGACACGGATCTAGCGGTGTTCTCTAGGTCTCTGCCCTGGACTGGTCTATGGGTACACCCATTTTTCCGACCAATTGCTTGCAGTCCAATGGAAGAAGCCACACAAGATCTGCCGCTAGATCTCACCATGCATAGAGCTGGCACAAGGGTCTAACCCAGGACTTAAAAAAGTCATAACACCACTGATCTCAGTCATAGACAGACCATAATATTTATTTGTTATATGTGATAATATGTGCATTTAATGTGTGCCTGTGTTTGTTTTTTTTTATCGTTAAGACTGCCAGCCATACTCAGGTCATTAGCTGATAATACTCTTAAAGTCTTTGCTCACTTAATGTCAAGTACAACATGTTACAAAAATATTTATTTTATTAAAAAAGGTTTACATGTTTTTGCGTGATATTGTATAATAACAGGTAACAATAAAGAATATTTGTTGTTCTCAATTGTTTCTAGTTTATTCACCTTGACTTCTAAATGCTGGTTCACAATAGCCAGTAATGGAAATGGTAATGCCTATCAATAGCAACGTGGACAACATTGTATGCATTGGAACATCATATGTGACTGGTCAATGACAATTTAACATCACCCTTGCAATTCAGCCAACTTCAACAATAAAGATTTTTTAAATCACATCATTACTATGCAGAAGCATCATTCTAATACATTTGTAATAAATAGTATACATTAAAGCCCATACTTGCCAACTTCCTGAAATTGAATCCCATTATACCACATAGTGTAATAATTTTGTGATGATATAAAATTTAGAATGTGTAAAACGTTTGATGCAGTAAATGTATAAAAATTCCATGCAAAATAAATGGGACTTCCATTTTATACGAATCCTTGAAGACTGGTATACTACTTCTTTCTGTTATACATGCTGGAATTCTTCCTAATAAGTGTTAAACGATAGCAAAGAACATCACTTCCTAGGCTATACACAGATTTCTGGTCCATATTTTACACTTATACCATGGACTATAACCAAAATCTGTCACAAAATACGAGGGTTGGCTGATAAGTCCCAGGCCTCACACAGAGATGGCGCCACTAGGTCAGTTCGACGGTAGCATTGTATAGTTTTACTCTAGACTAGCTTATATCCATAGTTACAGGTCAATAGCTTGATTAGTTTTTGAATGACAGCATTTTAAACAAGACAACTTTAGAGTTTTCACAAAAATGGAGAATTTGGAAAAACAAGCAGTGATTAAATACTTCCATTTGATAGGCTTAACGCCTAAAGAAATCAAGGAGGAAATAGACAGTACATTGAAAGACTCTGCTCCTTCATATTCAATGATTAAAAGGTGGGTTGCAGAGTTTAAAATGGGATTTAAGAGCACTATTGCTGAACCTCGCTCTGGATGCCCTGTGGAAGTCACAACTCCAGAGATGATTGAAAAAATTCATCGTTTAGTACTGGAAGACTGCAGATTAAAGTTTTTTGAGATAGCAGAGGCTGTAAACACTGCAGCTGATTCATAGTTTTTTGGCTCTCCCTGTATCTTGGAAATGGTTAATACCAAAAAAAAAAAAAAAAAAAAAAAAAAAAAAAAAAAAAAAAAAAAAAAAAAAAAAAAAAACGAAGAAGAAGACATAAATTATGTATTTTAATGAGATGTATATTTTCATGTAGTAGGGTTTTTTTTCTACCTCTTATGGTTTACCAGTTACACAAAATTATATAAAATTCATTCAGAGTGAAGAGGACCTCAAGAAAAATCAACATATATATTTTATTTGTAATGCAAATATCTTACACATATGATATTTAATCAAAGATGTTAAAACACACACACACACACTTGGAGACCCTTTTCTAAAAATGATTTTTTTTTTTAATATATAGAAGTGGTTGCAAATATACAATTTCACTAAAATAGGTTCAATAGGAGGTATTGAACCTATTTTAGTGAAATTGTATATTTCCAACCACTTCTATATATTTAATCTTTTCACTATGTCTTCCGATTTAAAAGTAATGATTTTGTTTGTTTTATTTTTTATTCAAGGGCTTTAAAACGTGTATTTCCAACAAAATCTTAGCATCAAATTTTCGGGTGTAATGCACATACTTCCCCTATCTAGGTGCTAGAGAAAGAATGACATTGATTTCCTGCATTCTTGACAGACTCATTTTATGATTAAGAATCATAGCTGCTAAAACTGAAATGTCCTTCCAGTGCTTCTGAATAGAAATTGTTTATTGATGTACAATTATTCTTCAATTGTTCAATTAATACTCTTATTTCAGCCATATACTTTAATTCTTATATAACTTACTGTACTACTGTGAATTTTGAAATTCTCTCATTTATTACACATTATTCTCAAGAAATTATGAGAAAATACATGTAAAAACAATAGTTGCCATTGTAAATGCAGACCTTGCAAAGGGGACATCACTGGAAAAGTTTGCAAATCACTGCTTTATGATTGGTTATCTTTAATACATGACTCAAGTATGCCAGACAGCCAGCCTCAGTTGTATAGTTACCTTCCTGTACCATCTATTTTATTTCTATTTATTTTCCTCTGTGGATGGAACTTTGAATTGTGACATTGGATGCACAATCTGATACAATTTGGATTTTTATTCCTCTAGCTTCACTTTCTACACCAGCACTTACTCAAACATGTTTCGGAAACTGTCTCCATCATCAGCCTAGACTCTCTGCCGTGCTACTACCTCCTGTGGTTTGTAGATGGCATTTCCTAGCTGGAGTACTGTACAATGGGATATAATACAGTACGTCCAGCCAGAAAACACCATCCACAAATCAAAGGAGGAAGCGTTGCAGTGAATCTAGGCTGATGATGAATACAGCATTCTTCGAAACATGTCCCTGTAAGTTCTGGCGTAAAAAGTGAAGCTAGAGGAATAAAAATCTAAATTTGTGCATGTTAACATTAAAAAAGCTTTACTGCGTTTTCCCAAAAAAATAATTATAAATACAATCCAATATTTATCTAGCATCTAAGGGAAAGCATGAAAATAATCTGACGTGATACATTCACACAACTTTCTCTACCAATGATAAATTAATATACATTCATTATACATAGTCAAAAGTCCCACAACACCTAAATAAAATTTGAAGTATGGGGTTCAGTGACATGAAACTTGGCATGTGCGGATAGTCTTAAATTGAGAACTCAAAAATTGTATTACCGACTTTTATGCACTTCTGGTTTAAAATGAAGTAATTCCAAATATCTTAAATTAAATGGAATACCAATATACTTTTATACTTGGGTAAACTGCATTACGTTGGTCTTAAAAAACAATGAAACCGATGGCCTACTTCTCCTACAGATGTCGCCCTATTCATCCTCTAGTTCCAACACAATGTTGGCAATATAGAGTAACAAATACCGCTAAAGTCAGCAAGATACCGCCAGAACTTGCAGCTTGTACTCCCAATGGCTTTTTTGGGGGTTTATTAGTTTTTTACGTTTCTCATTTATGGGAGGTTAGGTTAGAGTTAGTTTTTTTATATAAGCTTACTTTATCTAGCTACCAGTGGTTACACCAAAGACGCTTGCTTTGCTTGCATGCATTCCTAAGCTTAGGTTTCTGATTCACAGGTTAGATTAGGTTTAGTTTTTTTTTATATAAGCCTGGGTTTCTGATTCACGGGAGGTTAGGTTAGGTTTAGTTTTTTTTTTAAATAAGCTTCGGTTTCTGATTCACGGGAGGTTAGCATACTTGCAGATATACACTTTGTTGATAATTCCATGCTGTACTAGTAACTTCTGCAGTTGCTGTAGGTTCTCCACAGCTAATTGCTCTCTCACTACTGTGTATATAGTATTTTCACACCCTACGCAAGCCATTTTGTTTCTTTAATGCTCTATCAATAATAATACACTGCGTTTATATTATTGACAAAAATGAAGAAGTAAGAACACATCGCTTATTCTGCAGATTTCACTTCTCATTTAGGTTGGCAGTTCCCGGTGCGCATGTGCAATAGCGACAAGATGTCCACGTTTGTTGTCTTCATACTATAGTTTTGCTATAAAAGTAAAACACTAAAACAGGCGGGCAGATGAGCACCAGCTATAGAACAAACAACTACTTCTAAAACCCAATCCTAAGGTAATTTATTTTCTCTTTCCTTTAGCTTTTATTAACTTTTCAATGAAGACCAAAATAATGGTAAAAGATTTATATTTTTTAGTATTACTCATTAAAAGATTTTCAAAAAGTACCCACCTTATATACTTCCGTACATATTCTTGCTGCAAATCAAGAAAACAGAAAAGTGTAGACCTAACAAATAACACAAGTAAAACGCTTCTTTTGTTTACTGCTTTTTGCTTATCCATGGAAACATGTTTATCAATGCACACATATCTTATTTACGGGATTGAATCTGACATATAGTGTATTCATAATTCTATCTGATGTTGAGCTAAAGGGAAATGGTTCTCATCGAGAGGCAGCAAATATATTTAATGGTATGAATCTGGATTGCAATCAAATTCCATAAACAAGTGACATGGTTCTTAAAAAAAAAAATAATAATATTAATCATGCAAAAAAACAATAAATTTTGAAATAACATCATCCTCCATTCATAAAAAATAAGGTGATAACAAACAAAATAGTAAGGAAGACACTGAAAATGTAAAGGACTTGCCAAGATAGACTGCCCAAAAAGAGCAAGAGAATATTTCATTGCATGCTCTCCATGTGCCAGAAAATCTGGAAGCTTCTACTACAAATTTGGCATTAGAATCCAATATAAACCAAAGTTTGGTGATGAAAATCCTTAAAAGTGCCAAGCAAAAATCTTATAAAAGGACGATCCCAATAAAACAATGCAATTTTGTGAATTAAAGATGGAACTAGCTAACAACCCAGTTTTTCTTAGACAAATTGTATTCTCAGACGAATCCACATTCTACCTAAATGGATTTGACAATAGACACAACTGCCAATACTGGTCAGATGTAAATCCAAAACGTATGGAGGAAAACCAGGTGCAGTATCCAGATAAACTAAATAACTGGGATTTCTTCTTTAGATAAAGCTACATGCTAAATGGCCCTCAGATTGATTCAGATTCTAGCTTTCCAACCTCGTCCAACACACGGCTTGTGTGGAAGTGCAATTAATTTCATTAATTAGCCTAATGGGGTCAAAACTATGAAGCCTGGGACTTAAAGTACTTACAGCATTGTAAGTTACCACTGGGGTATGTCATCTCAATACAATTTGGGATCTCCTTATGATTTACCAGGTAAAATGCGATTCAGTTGGGGAATTTAGTGTTGTACTGGCATGTTGCCATGGTAGCTTAGTAGTTAGAGCAGCCAGACGGAAATCGGCAGATCCATGGTTCAAATTCCAGTGATGACATTGTCTGATGTGTGGAAGAACAGCTAATTTCAATTTCATTACATGTTTTAATGAAGGGTGCGAGCACACCGGGACCTTTTTCTAAAAATTGCATTTTTGGATGCAGGGATATATGTATTTCTGGTGAAATCTTGATATTGAATTCTTGGGTGGAATCATGAACTTCTCTGCCACTAACTAGGTAGTAGAGAAAGTAATATATTAGATATTCCATTTAAAATAAGAGTTGGTGTTACTTCCAAAATCCAAATAAGTTGGCAATACAATTTTTGAATTCTCAGTATACAGCTATCCCCACATGCCAAGTTGAATGTCCCTGAACCACATGTTTAAAATATTATTTAGGTTACGACTTAGTATTGTTTAGGTTGGAACTTTTAATTAATCCTGTAAACCTAGGAAGGATTTCAAATTAAGCAAACAGTGCTTACTTACATAAAACATGTAGAAGAGCATTCAAATGTTTATTCATGGTAACAAGCTCTTACAATGGAAAGAGAGAGATAAAGAAAAAACATACTGCAAGCTAAATAGCTGGTGGACAGGGGTAGAAAAGATTATGAAGATAGAAATGGGATGTACCGTATTTACATAAATCTAATGCACCTTTTTTCGACCAAATGTAGTACTCAAAATTGTGATGCGCATTAGATTCGAGTGCAAATCCATTCCATAGAATGTCAGTAACTTCATTCAAATTTTTCGTTTATTACGTCACAATGGAATGCTTGAGTTAACATGCATCCGGAAATGTGCAACAAGCTAACCGCTCATTTATCATTGGCCTATTATTGAGCATTTTTAATTACCATATGGAGGGCAAGTACGTCTTATGATGCTGTTTTAAAGCGTAAAGTAATCCTTTATGCTGAAAAAAAAATGGTAATAGAGAGGCAGGATAGAAGTTCAATGTATCAGAGAGCAAAGATCGCTTGTAGTAAAAACAGAACTTGGTATTATTTGCTACTAAAGTTAGTAGGAAGAAATTTACAGGTCCTTGCAAGGGAAGACATCCTGAAGTTGAAGAAAAAGTGTTGGAATTTGTGCGTGAAAGGAGGAAGAATGGGCAACCTGTGACTAGTGACACTATACGAAAGAAAGCTAAAGAGGAGGCTGAAGTTCTTGGTATTCCGAAACAAGAGTTTAAGGCTAGCCATGGATGGGTGGATCATTTCATGCAGCGGACGGGTTTATCTCTAAGACAACGTACAGCAATGTGCCAAAAGCTTCCTGCAGATTTTGAGGGCAAACTACAAATGTTTCAGCGGTATGCCATTTCACTTCAGAAGAAAAAAAATTTTTACATGGGGCTGATGAGATGCCAATTTGGTTTGATATGCCATGGGACTACCTATTACTGAGAAGGGGACGATGGAAGTTATCATCAAAACAACAACGGTGTGAAAAACAGTGCTTAACACTAATTTTGTTCTTTAACAATAAGTCACCTAACAAGAGGGCACTTTCAATTCTATAAACTGATGGTTTATATGTATGATAAATCCATTGTTGTGTTAAATAAATTTAAATAAAATATCCATTGCCTATTTTCTGTCATTGATGCGATTTACATTCGATTCAAACCTTTTTTTTTCTCATAATTTTAAGTTTCAAATATGGGGTGCGCATTAGATTTGTGTAAATACGGTATTTGGAGAGCAGGAGACAGAAATAGCAACGGCTTCTGGATAACAGTAAGTAACAGAGTGGAGGACATAGACAAGAGATCTGGGGAAGCTTAGAGAATAAAAAATCACTAGGGTTCTATAGGTTAGTCAAAAGGAAATGGGGAAGAGAAGGGTACGTGAATTGATTGATATTTAATTGTTACTTTTTTGCTGTAAAAGTTGCACAAGGTGTGGTTTATGTTGTATTATTAATTTTTATAATTGTATATACTGACAATGTCTATTGTAGTTATATAACTGTTTAATGACAATAAATTGATATTGATATTGTAATAGAATGGAAAAAGAAATGTTTGCATGGATGAGAACAGGATCAATGTTCCTGAGAGGGCTAAGAGGCAGAAAAAGTGGAATTTGTGAACTATGCGGAGGCAGTGAAAGCATAGAGCATTATATTACAGAATGCAAAAAACTAGCAGAATGGAGACAAAAGGTATGGGAGGAAAAATGGTAAAAAATGGATGGAAAAATAGTAGCAATAAAAATGCTGACAAGAAAAGAAGAAAGGAAAAATAAGAATATGGGGGAGTTTTTAAAGAAAGTAAAGGAGAAATGGAGGAAGGAGAGGATGGATCATAGGTGATTTAAGGGTAGCAAGGGCTGCTCAGTTGAGCCATAAGGCCAAGGTGCCAGGCAAAATGAGCAGTATCGGCAAAACATAGCTGGCCAGAAAATTTGTAAATAGGTTAAGTTAGTTTACAAGTGAAATATTGTAAAATAAGATTTATTTATTACATATATTCTGCAAGCTTTTAAGTATGTCTGTTAGATGACACTTGCAGCAAAACAGCTAATGCTACAAAAACTGTATTTGATATGAATTGAATATTAAGTGAGCTTTACATTTTTCCTAACGGAACTTTTTGTCTATTTCTTATAGTTTCCTAGTTACACAAATTTATACAAACCTCAATAAAATAAAACTCACACATTATTCCCAGAAAATTAAAAAAAATATATTTTATACATTGTGCAAATATTTTAAACAAATGATATTTCAATCAAAATTCTTTTGCATTTTTTAAAAAAATAACAAGCAGTTTTCCATGTAAGAGGAAATTAAATTAGTTTTATTTATGGACAATCTTTAACTGCTACATGGTCCTTAGCATTCTATTCTATATTGGGCATGAAATGCTGCAAATTTTGCTCAGAAACCTCTTTATTAGACTTGAGGTTCTTTTATGTGCTGTAAATCTACGACACGGGATCACCGGCTTTACTTACTTTCCGAAGGAAGCCATGCTAAGGATTTTTACGTCCGAAAAAATCCATCATCGTCTGCTGGGTTTGAACCCACAACCTCAGGAACTAGAGGCTAGCATGGTACCCCTAGACCACAAAGGACAACCCATATAAGGCGGAGTTTGGCATTGGGGAGGGGGATTTTCTTGAAAATGATTTCTTTCGCACACTTGGAAGATGCTGAACTTGAATTAGAAGTTTGGTATTTATCAACTTTTGGTTTTTGAGTTGTTATGCTGTTCACAGACAGACACACATATGCTCAAGGACCTTTTTCTAAAATCGCTTTTTTAAAATATATATTTATTTATTCAGGGAACCTCAAACACATATTTCTGATGAAATGTCAAGAAGGATAGAATGCAATGCTACTTCTACCCTACTATAGGTGCTAAAGAAAGTAAAAACATACACTGAGATTGGCTGGTATAGAAGATTTGAAACCATGACCTCCCAAATATGGGCCATAAATATAACCAACTGAGCCATCTTGCTAATTCCTCAGATGTTTTGTTCAAATCAGAAAGCAGTTGGCTATGCCCAACCACTGGGGTTATAAAAGTAATATTCTTAAAATGAAATGTAAGCCAAAAGCTTTCATAACAGTCTAAAGTTTATTCAGATTGCTTGTCATAAAGTTTAGCATAAAAATGTTACAAAGGATACAATTAAAGACATTTCTCTAACAATACTGTTAATAGAATAACAAAAAATAAGAACTTTATATTATATTACAAAATCTGTTTTGCAAGTATGAGCATTGGTGAAGAAAAACCTGGAGCACACGCCCTATTTTCTTTATATAGTCCTCTGTTAGAGTTGAAGGAATGAGATTTGAGTAAGATGAAAATTGACAGACCTGCAAAAAATATATAGAAAATTCTTAGTTTTTGTTCACTTAAAGTGGAAGTAACCCCCAAAAAATATAAAACAGGTAAAATAAAATGACACTGACGGAAGCGTCATCTTACATTGAGAGACCTATAATTGCGAGTGTAGTTTTTCTGGACACAAGCATACACAAAAAACAGAAGTGCAAGTGCCCTGCTCTTGCTTGTGTAGATGGCAGTACACGCTCTGTGTTTCGTCTGACTTCAAGTTCTTGAAGCTCTACATTGTTGTTTTCATCTCTCTTTCATCTACATTCTTTTTCAGTGTCACAAATAACATTTCTTATAATTCTTACTCAGTTAATTGTAAACTGATATTAATAAAAAATGTATGGGCTAGAGAACAGTATGTGGATAACTCAAATAAGGAACAAAGAGAAAGTATTGCCTGGGCACGAGCAGGTGTATGGAGATTAATAGGAATGAGAAATGGGTTCCCACAGAATCAGTGCCCAATATGTGGGGAAAGAGAAGATTTAGAACATATCGTTTTTGACTGTAAAGGTACACAGCATTGGAGAAAGGAAGCTATAAATGGGAAATGGTTAAAACAGGACAGGAAAGTAGCTTTAAGCAAGATTTTTAACAAGGATAGTAAAAAGGTAGGAGAATACTTGTCCAAAGTTAAAAAGAAATGGTTATGGACAATAAAAAGAGATGTAAATTAATTTCATCAAGTGATGTTAAGTTATGTAATTATATTATTATTATTATTATTATTATTATTATTATTATTATTATTACTATAAGATTATTATTGGTATCATTACTATTATTTTTACTACTATTTGTATTATTATCATCATTTTTTATGTTATAATAAGAGTGTAATATGGGTAGAATATGGCAAGATAACAGCTTGGGCTGATGTATAGCCATATTCTAAGGAAGATTGCTAGCACAAATAAATAAATAAAAAACAAAAAAATTGTAAACTGCTTCAAATTTTTTAGCAGTTTTGAAATCTTGATATAACATTTTTCGGTAGAATACAATAATTTGTCTATTGCTATAGGCAAGCAATAGAGAAAGTAAAAGAAACCTAATGTTACAATCATACACATTTCTCTACCCATTACAAATTCAAATGTATCCTTTATAACTACAATTTAAGTAAAATGTCAATTTTCCAATTAAGCAATATACACTTAATTACATACAACATGCTGAAACAACCCTCAGCTGCTTTTTGATAATAACGGGCAAAGAACGAAAGAAAAGAAAACAGACATAAATGTTCAAAAATGTAAAAATAGTATGACAAAGCCAGTCCCACTTTGGGATAGTTGGCACATTCTTCAGTGCTAGCAGGTGCATAATTGGTTGGAGAGAGGGGGTGCTCCTGGCCAAGGAAACAACCTAGAAGGCTAATTGAGAAGAATGGCTAAGCTGCAAGAAGTGACCTCCCCTTGGCACTGTAAGAATTCTCTCAAAGCTCTTGCAGGTATAAAGACAAGCGAATTTGCCACCACTCTATGTACTTACTCAGCGAGTTGTTCAGCGAGACCGAGAGAAGAGGAGTCCTGTTTTCGTTACTCCAGTGAGCAACTGGGGGGAGTAGTCCTGCATTCAACACTGAAATGAGTGATTGTGGAAGAGAGAAGATAAGTCCTGTGTTTAACACTCTAATGATATATCGACAGAGAGAAGAGCCTGCTTTGTGTGTGGTTTACTGCAAAGCTACACATAAAGAATGTGAAGAGGAACTGGGGGAAAACTAGACAAAGTTAATTCTGAATAAAAATATTTAACACAAATTTAATATATTTGAGAGTTCAGTTTTTTTCTAACAAGCTTTTGATTCTTATGGTTTCCTAGTTATACAAAATTCAATTTCAATAAAGAGGGCTTCATAGGCACCTTCCCTATAAAATTCAAGATATATTATTTGTCACGTCGATATCTCCAAATTATGACATTTATATCAAAATTGTTTGAGCCATTTTTGAGAAAATAAAAAAATAAAGCTTTGCGTGTAAAGTGTAGTTTGGGATGGAGGTGTTGAAAATCAAAAAACTTTATATACTATACTTAAATATCAAGCTTGGTATTTATCAAACTTTTTGTATTGAGTTACAAATGGAATTTTTTCCAAATATACCTCTTTTATATTCATTTCTTGTGAAATTTCAATAACAAATGGTAGCAGCAGTATCTATTGCTGAAGCATTTGGATGTTATCCAATTACTTTGTTGCTTATCAATCTAATTTGCAGACAGAAGATAAGAGGAACATTTTCGAAAATGGTCTAGATTCATATAGGAGGAGAGATACAACTTTACTATTGACAACATTGAGATTATGAGCAATTTCGATGTTACAGGTGCAGCAAAACATTACATTATACTCATTGCCAAAGAAGAAACGGATTGACATTTCGCAGAGAGAGGTGACGTTGCAGCTTATCGCGACCACGTGGAGAGTGCATTAGAATTATGTGTATGAAGGTGATTGGGTTGCGCCTACATTGTAAGGCAGGTATTATTTATATTCCTATACGGAAACAATTATAAAATAATGAAGCTACATGAAAAGGATAGAACATGCAAGAATATATCAATGTGAAGATCTGTATAAGAGACATACCTGTGAAATATGGATACTTATTCTAATAGGAAAATGCTGCTGATTTTCTCACAGAGCATATGATTTCCGTGCTTGCCCTTTAATTGCACCAAATATAGTTTTATTCGGTACACTCACTTTTTCATTTGGCTCGCTGTCTTTGTCACTATTTTTGGACATCCATTAAAAGTGTTAACACAATTGCAAATGCTCAAACCACCATACAGATACACGGAATCAAACACACATAAACACAAAGCAAATAACCATACAAATAGGATGATGCAAAACAACTTGTCAGTACACAGGCAATCTCTAAACTGTTGCAAATACATTGCAAGCTGTGGTTAAAAGAAGGCACTGTTTATAACTGCAGCGACAGCAGAAGATAAGACATGAAGTCCATGTTACTACAATGGTCGCTTGCCAGGCACGTCATGCTAATCATGTGTTACAATATCGGCAACAAATTTTTTGCATGTATTGTTGCTATGGAAATGTCATAGTTCTAATTGGCCTTTCTAATTGTTACTATGACGTATCCATCCTCTCCCATTCATTTAAAGCTTTCTGCCATTATGTTAGTAACTGTCAATCCCTTTCTTGATTGGCACAGACTTTAGCTGTTCTGAAATGTTGTGGCAGCTACAATGTTTTTTATGGTTATAAGTGCAGTCTCATTCAACGAGAATACTTGGGAAGATTACAGAGAACTTTTATGAACTCGACTCCTTCGTGCACTATAGTTTATGACTGGTTTTTGGAGTGCAGATGAGGAACATACAAAGTGTCCAGGAAGTTGTAACTGAGGAATATAGCTTGTGTGAAATCCAAATTGAAAACTGGTGGCTTAAAGTGAGATAGAAGAGTCCTTGAACATTCATTCACCATATGTCTTTGTGGTTAAACACAAACACCTTTGTGTGGGTAAAGATTTGTTACCACTGATTCCCTCATAACCCGACTGAAGAGCAAAAGTGGGCAAGAATGGGGTGAGTAAGGAAACGGTTTGTTGTTTTGAAAGTGGGGCTCCCGAACACAGGTGATGAAAGCTGTATATTATCCGTATCGCCTATAATCAAAGGGGCTGTCAGCGATAGGATTTCCTAAATGGTGATGAAATTTCTTTTTTAATAGAGTTTATTGCCTATTCTTACAGCATATGGCACCACAGGTGTAGGATGCTCATCATATATGAAAAGAAATAACTCGGAAAGAAAATTTTAGAAGGGAATGTTCTAGGCCTAAGTTTAGGGTACCTAAACTGGTATTTACCAGTTATGAGGACTGAGGAAAATCCGGGGAAAAAAAACCTGTCAGAGAGGACTGTTCTGGCAGGTTTTGAACTACAGACCTCTTGACCACAAGTACGTGCTTAGAACACTTGGTAGAGATTTGGGTTCAAAATTTTTTTTTGTTGTAATTGATTATAAATGGTATATGGAACATACATATGTAATTGTTTTTGTTATTTGGACCTTTAAAGAGCTCTTATGGTTCAGAGATGTTACAGTATATTGGTATGTAACAATATGCTCACCCTGTTTTTTGCTATTTCCTTTAAGTTTTATTTTCTAAAGCTGCACTTTTCTCAAAATCTACTTAACTTAAAAGTTTAAAATTTTTTGTGTACAGAAAGTTAAGCTGCATTCAGCACATTAAACATTTTGATCCTGAATTACATGGTTTCCAAGAAAAAAAATTATAAACGTAAAAAAATTACTTTCTTGTGATTATGTTTTTAAAAATTAAATTAGTCCCTCAAATGGGCAAATACTTAACCGGCTATCTTAACCCAATCGTGTCATATTTAAATGATTACTCAACTAACCAAGAAATCAGATTTATATCCCTTAACAATGAGGGTGGTAACACTTAATGCTTAAAAAATCATTTAAAATCAATCAATAAGTCTTCTGCTGAAAATTCGTGTGCACAATATTAAAAGAATAACCTCCCCAGTACTGTAGTCCTAGTACTACCCAAAATAATTCTCTAAATGGAGAGCAATATCATCTTTTTTACTTATAAATGGGGTTCAAGACATCGGTTTTTGCTCCAGTTCGATTTTGGGTCCATTATTGTTTCTAATATATGTCAACGACTGTCCCAGAGTAATAAATGAACATGCTCACCCAGTTCTCTTTGCTAATGATACAAGTATTATAATTAAAGAACACAACATCAGTCGCCTCTCAGAGTTATCCAACAGTATTTTCAGTGTGTTAAATAATTGGTTCGATAGTAACAAAATTCATATAAACTTTGAAAAAACTAAGTATATCAATTTTTGCACAAAAAATAAAAGTATTGCAGACATAAGAGTTGAACATGAAGGCAATGAAATTACCGAAACTTGTAGCATAAAATTTCTTGGTCTTATTATAGATCATAATATGAATTGGAAAGACCATATTGACTACATCCTACCAAAACTAAGCTCTGCATGTTTTGCAATTAGATCATTAATTCATTTTACAAATAAAAGCATCCTAAAAACAGTATATTATGCTTATTTTCATTCAATTATGACTTATGGAATAACATTTTGGGGAAATTCAGTAGACGCAAAAAAAAAAATTTCTTTCACGAAAAAAGGTAATAAGAATAATGGCAGGTGTAAAGAAATCAACTCATTGTAAGCCACTATTCCAAACATTTGGTATTCCACCATTAGCGTGAGTATATTTTAGCTGTACTTTTAACCGTGGTTGAACCACCCAGAAGTGTTCATAAAAAATTCAGATATACACAGCAAACAAACCAGAAATGGGCAGGACTTACACAGGCCACGCAATAAGCTACAAGTATTCCAAAAAGGGGCTTACTACAATGGTATAGTGTTATTTAATTCACTTCCATCATATATTAAGGAACTGAAAACTAATAAAAATAAATTCAAGTTAGCATTAAAAAGATATCTCATCACTCACACCTTCTATACAGAGGAGTATTTCTTTCATTCAAAAAATAACTGACTATAAAATGTTACCAAATTTTATAACTACATTAAGTATAAAATTTTTTTAGCTCTAATGTACTCTACATAAGAACTACAATTTATTTACATACAAGTACACAATGTAATTATGATGTAATCTACATCCTAGAGTAGACCAGCTTTCTTTAAGCTGGTCTAGCTCACAATAGGGTCTATAGGTTGAGATATTATATTATGTTACAATTGAATATGCAATTTTTGTACTTGAGGCATCAAAATAACAATATAGGCCCTCTGTTGTAGTGTTAGACCATTTTTCTGTTGGATTGCTCAACTGCATTGTTGCGTATGCATTAGTTTTGTAATGGTTTCATGTATTCTGAAACAATTGAAAACCGCAGATGGCATCTGTGACCCATGCTTGTTCAATAAGTCTTTACAAACACCACTATTCGCAGTAAAAGGGTAGAGAATGGGATTATTGTCAGTTTTATTCCAATTCCAGAAACACTGTTTTTTCTGCATCATAATACAAACATGTTTCGAAGGGCCTGGCGCATCACAATTGGTTTCATAATTATATTCCTCGCTGCTTTCTGCACTAGATTCATTATCAGTATCACTAGAATGTTCTTCAGTCTGTACACTAATTCTTTTGATGGCTACTGACATGAGTGCAGGAAAGTCGTCTTCCGTGCTCATGGTGAACCATGCTAGCCTCTAGTTCCCAAGGTCACGGGTTCAAACCTGGCGGCAGACAATGGATTTTTTCGGGCGTAAAAATCCATAGCATGGCTTCCTTCGGAAGGGAAGTAAAGCTAGTGGTCCCGTGTCATAGATTTACGGCACGTAAAAGAACCTCAAGCCTGATAAAGAGGCCTCTGAGCAAACTTTTCAGTCTTTCACGTCCAATATAGAATGGGATGCAAGGACCATAGTAGTTACAGTGTCCAAATTATTTTTCCTTAGTTGATGCACAATTGGTGAGGTCATACTGGGAGAATTATAAACATCACACGTCAGCCACTTCATTCGAAAAGTATAAAAATGACATCTGTGACAAGGAATCTAAACTACATGTAGTTATGTAGAGCAATGCAGCGTTGCAAGCCGAGTTCCCCAGACGATTCATATGCTAAAAAAGTGTGTGCGAGCCCTGATCGTCAAATGATGCGAATCCGTTAAGATACTTATAAAAACTCATAATAAAAAAAAATTGGAGGAGATCTAATCCTTATTTTCAAAGTAAAGTGTACCTATAAATGAAAGTAAAATTTTTTTTAGAAATTGTTTTACTATAATTAAAATATTTAAAGCTAGCTAAACAAATCTTGATACCAGTATACTAAGAAAACCTTCTTTAATAAACAGTAAAAAGTTCACTGTCCTAGATGGCGTAATTCTAGAGAAAACTGGCTTCTTTCAATTGTGAAAAAGCATAAAAATATTGTGCGATCTCTACTAAGTGTCCTTAACCTTTGGTTACCAGTGTCTGTAGATGAAGAGATGCTGGTAAATTTCTTCTCTGAAGTGCCAGTTGCAAACGTTTCAGTTAAGGGACAACAGACTGTTATACCTGTCTGCCTTCCATGAGGCTTCAGAACACTAAGGGCCAGTTTCACCAACCAATGTTAAAAATGCTCTAACATCGTGTTTGTTAACACGATGTTCAAAGTTTAACATATGGTTAAAACTTTTGTGTTTCATCAAGCTTTTACAGCAAATTCTTAGCTAATATACTGTTAATGTCAAAGATAACTGCAAACGCTAGCTTTCGAGAAGGCGGTGCCGAACTACACTGCTTCTGAAAGTGCTCCAATGCCCTTTTGTCTACATTTCGCTGTGCTCTCTGTGTCACTAGCAGACAACTATTCACATTCATGACAATTGCCATGTGATGTTCCAGGTTGTTTGAGCTTAGAGTCGTGATGTCACTGAAATAAATGTTTCACACTTCAAACACGTTAATTAGCACCTGGTTAATAAGTATAGACGTATTATCAACTGCGAAAAAGCTAACAGTCTTACATTAATGGATAAAATTGCAGCCTGGTACAAAATTCGCAAGCAATTTAATTGGAATGAATGCGTTTCTCTAAGACCAGTAAGCAACTGCGGCAATTTTATGCTAACATAAAGTCCAGCACCAGAAACGTTAGGTGCAAAGAGCATTTAAAACAGTTTATAATTGGTAATGGACACTGCATTGAAAGTAAAATGGGCAAAAATGTGTTACTGCTGATTAATCAAGCAGACGCCGCCCCTAAAAAAAGTCTGATTCTTCAAGAATTCCTTTGGAAACCTTCCGGATAAACCACAAATGGTAGCTTTGGAAATACTAATATTTTCACCCACCAAGTAAACGAAATATGTTAGTAGCATAAAATCTAAGTACCTACATAACACTTGTAGGTTAGGAGAAAGAGGCATGCTTCTGTTGGTAGTACTCTAACCTCTCGTATTTCCCATAAAACCATGCTCATGACCCCTCAAACAGTCTATATTTCTTTAAAAATTCCTCCTTTCGTAGGGTTTCAAATTTATTATGACACACAACTACTCTTCTATTAGGAATGGCATTAAAAAATGTCAACTATAGCAAACTCGCATCAACATGGTTTGGGCAGGCATTTTCCAACTTCTAACATTTATTAAACGCCTTAACACAGGGGTATCGCGATGTTAACTTAACACCAACTTTAACACATTGTTAAAGTTAACATTGTTTGATGAAACAGAATTTGTGTTAATTTCAGTTTTAAATCAGTTTAACACTGTTAAAATTTAGCATCTGTTGGTGAAACTGGCCCTAAGTGAGGCAAGACCAATGCTTAATCATGATACAGTGGAGATCCTGCAACCAACTGCGATACAGTCGACATATGACTTTATGTAACTTCTTCCTGTTTCTAACTATTAAGGAAACGTTCTATCATTTGGCAAGGGCAAAGAGCCTGTTGCATATTATGAAGAGGAAATTGCTAATGTGTGAATATAAAAGGTTGCCTTCATGATTGGTTCTGCAAAGTGCAGCTTTGTCAAGAGTGGAGGAGAAGAAAATAGGCATCGGTGGCAGAGGTAACAAACACAATAGCAAATACTTCTGAGGAAGGGTTCCGAGAATGGAACCAAACCAAAAAGATAACCATAGGTTCACTAACACAGTTCAAAAAGCAACACTCTGAATCACAGAGAGTATGCTGTATTACAATATAACAGTTACAAGTATGTACAGTAGAATCTTGTTAGTACGTTTTTGCAGGGATCCAAGTATTTGGATGCCATAGACAGGAAAACGTGTTAACGAAAATGCAAAATCTGCAATTTAAGAACATAATTATGTGATAAAATCTAATTACTAAATTTCCATGGGGAATTGAAATCGATTTTAGTCCAATTCCATATTGAATACAATCTGCATTTCCATGTTAAATTCAATATGTATTGAGATTGATTTAGATACACAAAGTCAGAGAATAAATTATTTAAGGTTTTATGTTGCCAAATGCTAGTTTGTTTCTCTGAGTAATTTAAGCAGGTTTTAAGGTTAGTGAATGCTTTTGAGAAGAATAAATTGCAAATTATGGAAGTTATAAAAGTGGTTTTGCTGTGTGTTTTATTACACATGCGATAATTTCTGTTAAAAAACACTAAATGATGAGCATGCAGCGTGTTATGAGTCCAGTAGAAGATAATATCTTTGGCGTATTCAATGCTGATTTGAATACGGTAGGTGTTTCCATGCAACAAATTTCGATCCGATCCTCTTCCGATCCTACTTTCCAAGAGGAAAGCTTTGTTTTAGCATTTTTCTCTTCTTCAAAAGCAGTTTCAATCAGTTTATGTTTGCTAACAATTGTGTTTAAGGCTGACGTAGGAATGTTTAACTTCTGCGCTATATCCACACATTTCATATTTGGATTGCGATCTATTCCTTCAAGGATTTTCAGTTTTTCACTGCTGGTTATTTGCTGCACTTTCTTTTTCTCCATTGAAAACAAAAGGTTAAAATACAACCTACATATGTTTGGTTAATATTTAACAGTAGAAACTAGCGTTGGCGTTTACCACACCAGGTCAACACCATGGTACCAAGCTAAAGCATTCTCTATCCTGCCACACAAACATGTCGCACAAATATGTACATACATACATGCTGGTCTCCACCCCATGACCAAGGATTGGCCAAAGTTGATGAGGATGCCAAACTCCGAACATGTTAAGTGCCTACTCGCACTGGACCAATCAAGGAATGGCCAAAGTTGATGAGGATGTCAAACTCCGAACATGTTAAGTGCCTACTCGCACTGGACCAATCAAGGATTGGCCAAAACGGCAAATGAGGATGTTGAAACTTTGAAAGTAGTAAGTGGGAGTGAGAAAACGTACTAAACAAATGTTATTTATTACATTTGGTCTCAGAACTTTTATAATTCCAATATACATGAAAACGTGTTATGAGGGACGTGCTAACGAGATTCCACTGTATACGATGTAAGACCTTGGCACCTGCTTCCAAGATGCAATAGACAAGGACAATACCAATCAGATTTAATTATGCTATCAAAGATTACTTAACAGAAGATTACTTAAAACTAACAAAATTATGTCTGAACCAGAATTTCATTCCATAACAAAATCTTTAAACAAACCACAGGCCTAACTATGGGAAACCCCCTTTCACCATTTTTAGCAGAACTATATATGAGCCATTTTGAATGCCATATTACTAAATCTTTCCCACATCTATTCAAAACCTGGTATAGGTACGTAGATGATATTTTTTGCTATTGTTCCAAAAAAAACTTTCAGAAGATGCTTTGAAATGATTGAATTTACAAAAAAGATCTATTAAATTCACAATAGAAAAAGAAGAAAATGGCCAATTACCTTACCTAGACATCAGGATCATCAGAAATAATGCACACAACAATCTAACGTTCTGCATTTACAGAAAACCAACTCACACAGAAAATTATATTAAAAACAATAGCTACAATCCTACAAACCACAAACATGCAATTTTAAATAGTATTACAAACAGGTTAGTACATATACCATTGGAGAAAGAGGAATACCAGAAAGAATACCAACACATTATCCACATAGCCACTATGAATGGATACCAGAAAAAAACAATAGATAAGAAGATAAAGTTTGAAAGAAGAAATACATCCAACAAACGACTTCTTTACTCAGACAACAAAAACCACAAGCATATAGGAAATTCACTTATCATCCTTGGACACATCATCAATTTCAAAGGATTTTACAGAAGAAATACATCACCCTGCCTCCACAGAATAACCACAATATACAGAAACTACTATGCAACAGAACAAAAGACCCTATCCCCAACGATAAATCAGCTGGTATATATCAAATTGTTTGTGATGGCTGTAACCTGGTATACATAGGAAGAACCAAAAGAAATCTTGAAACAAGACTTAAAGAGCATATGAGATGCATTTACCAAAAGCAGCCAGATAAATCAGCAGTAGCACATCATTTCTGGTCTTCAAACCATATCACTCCGAATATAAAACTCTTAAAACCGATCAACGGCAGCAATGAATTGGACATCTGGGAAAAAATACATATTGTCAAACACAGGAATCACCTAATGAATTTCGAACTGCCGCCACCCAGCAGCCCAGCACCAGAGAACACCACTAGCCACACACATTCCCCAGACAATAACAGGCAAACTCAGTTGAAAACATGCTGATGATGGAAGCAAACCGTCTTCCGAAATGTGTTCAAGTAAGAACATTTTAGTGATGTAGTGTAACAACCTTCAACTCTCTTTATTTTAAATTACGCTATCGAATTCTTGGATGCACATGTGAGATGGCATTATGGAAACTGATACAAGACAGTTCCTACAATGATGTTGGGTATGGTCTGCCCTTTAACCGAGTAAAACAAGCAGTAATTATATAGCTGTATTACTGTTAACAATACATTGTAAATTCCAATGTACATGGATGAATGTAGGATGCGCAGTAAGAAGGAAAAGAGGGTGTTGTTTTCTCTTGACAATATTTGTAACGGAATAAAGAATCAAAGAACTGAGTCAATAAAGTAACAGTGGACCAAGGGTATCTGGCTGTTACAGTTAGGTATGAGTAAATACTCATGGATGCACTTGACTTCTGTTTTGCAACAGTTACTTGGACACAAGTATTTTATTTGGAACTGAAACATTAAAATATAACAATTTTTCCCACCTAAACATTCCAGCTATTCTCTGACATTTCCCGTGACCAAGAGCAACAGTGCTGTTGGTCTCAGTCATTGAAAAAATTAAAAGTGATATTCACAGATTCACAATGCTGGTATCTATCCTCTGTCTTTACCTTCATAAAATGTCATGGCTGGAGATACAAATGTGAAACTGTAATTGGTTGTCCGCTAATTAAATATTGGTTGTACTACAGGAAGGCCCATGGGAAATAGTATTTCCAATTGATATTAAAAGGTTTAGGATATATTTACACCAATATAACTTATAGATAACTGCTCTACAAACAGTGCCATTACTGAAAAACACAGTTTATTTCTTAATAAGTACATCATGCAAATTGCTTCCATCATTGGCAATGCATGTCACCCTCTGTGGTGTAGTGGTGCTAGCCTCTAGTTCCTGAGGTTGCGGTTTCAAACCCGGCAGTGGATTTTTTTCAGGCGTAAGAATCCTTAGCATGGTTTCCTTTGGAAGGGAAGTAAAGCCGGTGGTCCCGTGTCGTACATTTATGGCACATAAAACAACCTCAAGCCTGATAAAGAGGCCTCTGAGCAAAATTTCCGATCTTTCATGCCCAATATAGAATGGAACGTTAAGGACCACAGCAGTTAAAGAGCGTCCATAAATAAAACTCAATTTAATTTAATTGGCGATGCATTGCTGAAGATGTTTGCAGAAGCTCATTACGTTCTCAGTCATTTCTTGAGGAATGGCCCCAATCTCTGCCCGGTTTGCAGCTTTCAACTCATCAGTATTGTGGAGTCGCGTGAAAAATCTTTGTTCTTGAGATGACACCACAGAAAAAAATCAGGGGCTGAAAGTACTTTCTGGGATTTGAACTGTCATTTCAGGTCCCTTATGCTTTACAGTGGTTACTGAACCCAACTCTTGTTTTACCCACCTGGATATTGTCCTTCTGTCTGGAACACAGAAATGCAGTCTCTTCTACGGCGCACTGCACATTGGACAGCCATAATGCTCTTCACATGCCAGAACTCTTCCACTGCCTTGTGTTTTTCAGTAATGGCAATGTTTGTAGAACAGTTATGTATAACGTATGTATTGTAATGAAAAGAAGCTAGAAACAGTGATGTGTATTGAATTTATTTAAAGGTGAGTCGGAATTGTTACACTAACATCACTTAAGTTTACTCACTTAACATGTTTCGGGAAACCGTTGTTCCCATCCTCAGAAGGTTAACTCAACTGGCCCGTGTTGTTGGTGTTTCCGTTTTTCGGACTGGATCCTGTGGTGGCATCTTGTGGTGGAGAAATGTACTTCCAGAGAGGATTTGGTGGCGGCAAATCAAAATTCATTAGATGTGTGTTGTGTTTTAGAATGGTGATCTTCTCCCATGCATCTAATTCGGCTGCAAATTTGGCTGGTTTGACTAATGTAATATTGGGTTTGATGTTGTGATTAGTGATCCAAAAATGGTG
Organism: Deroplatys truncata; assembly: GCA_030765065.1. Classification (NCBI taxonomy): domain Eukaryota; kingdom Metazoa; phylum Arthropoda; class Insecta; order Mantodea; family Mantidae; genus Deroplatys; species Deroplatys truncata. The sequence goes on from CM060980.1 coordinate 186,151,846, forward strand.
TGAAACTGCAGATTTGTCCATTTGTTTGTATTTAATACATCTCATGTGCTCCTTTAGCCTAGTTTCTAAGTTTCTTTTTGTCTTACCAATGTATACTTTATTGCAATCTGAACAATTGATTTTATAGATTCCAGCTTTTTTGTCTTGTGGAATGGGGTCTTTTAACTTGTTACAAAGTAATTTCTCTATGTTAAATTTGTTCTGTGGAGCTAGGCTGATGTTATGTTTCATGAAAATCTTCTTAAATTTGTGAAATGTTCTTGGGTGGTATGTGAATTTCTTGAACTTTAGTTCTTTATCTTGCTGGCTGAGATTAGTTGTGTTTCTGATGTGCATCTGTCGTTTGAATTTTGCAATTTTTTTGTCAATAGTTGCTTTGTTGTACCCATTATGTATTGCTGTGTCTAATATATGCTGGTATTCTAACTGGTATTCTTTTTTATTTAAGGGGGTATATACCAGTCTATGTGTTAGGCTGTTTAGTACTGCATGTTTGTGTGTGGTTGGATTGAAACTCTTATTTTTTATGTAATTAGTAGAGTGTGTTGGCTTCCTGTATATGCCAAAGGTTAGGTTCTTTTGTTCTCTGATGATTTTTAGGTCTAAAAATGGTAGCATGCCTTCTTTTTCTATTTCTATGGTGAATTTTATTGATTGGTTCTGTAGGTTTAGTAAGGCTAAGGAGTCTTGTATGAACCTATTAGGGACAACAGCGAAGATGTCGTCAACATATCTGTGCCAAACTTTAAACATTTGCACTTTAAACTTTAACAACTTTCTTTCCATACATGTTTAAAGTTTGGCACAGATATGTTGACGACATCTTCGCTGTTGTCCCTAATAGGTTCATACAAGACTCCTTAGCCTTACTAAACCTACAGAACCAATCAATAAAATTCACCATAGAAATAGAAAAAGAAGGCATGCTACCATTTTTAGACCTAAAAATCATCAGAGAACAAAAGAACCTAACCTTTGGCATATACAGGAAGCCAACACACTCTACTAATTACATAAAAAATAAGAGTTTCAATCCAACCACACACAAACATGCAGTACTAAACAGCCTAACACATAGACTGGTATATACCCCCTTAAATAAAAAAGAATACCAGTTAGAATACCAGCATATATTAGACACAGCAATACATAATGGGTACAACAAAGCAACTATTGACAAAAAAATTGCAAAATTCAAACGACAGATGCACATCAGAAACACAACTAATCTCAGCCAGCAAGATAAAGAACTAAAGTTCAAGAAATTCACATACCACCCAAGAACATTTCACAAATTTAAGAAGATTTTCATGAAACATAACATCAGCCTAGCTCCACAGAACAAATTTAACATAGAGAAATTACTTTGTAACAAGTTAAAAGACCCCATTCCACAAGACAAAAAAGCTGGAATCTATAAAATGAATTGTTCAGATTGCAATAAAGTATACATTGGTAAGACAAAAAGAAACTTAGAAACTAGGCTAAAGGAGCACATGAGATGTATTAAATACAAACAAATGGACAAATCTGCAGTTTCACACCATTTTTGGATCACTAATCACAACATCAAACCCAATATTACATTAGTCAAACCAGCCAAATTTGCAGCCGAATTAGATGCATGGGAGAAGATCACCATTCTAAAACACAACACACATCTAATGAATTTTGATTTGCCGCCACCAAATCCTCTCTGGAAGTACATTTCTCCACCACAAGATGCCACCACAGGATCCAGTCCAAAAAACGGAAACACCAACAACACGGGCCAGTCGACGAGTTAACCTTCTGAGGATGGGAACAACGGTTTCCCGAAACATGTTAAGTGAGTAAACTTAAGTGATGTTAGTGTAACAATTTCGACTCACCTTTAAATAAAGTTATGTATAAGTTATATTGGTGTAAATATATGCTAAACCTCTTAAAAACCAATTGAAAATGTACTATTTCCTGTGGGCCAACCTGTAGTTTTCCACTAAGACAGCTAAATGGCAGTACAATTGACATTGAATTATGAGATACCCTTCTGGATGGCAGTGGACATACAGTTAATGATGGAGACATCTTCAAAGCATGTTCTGTGTGAAAACTTGTGAAACTAAAGTGTCACCAATCCACTCACAATTTCAATTCTGTAACTGGTCGTAAGTCACAGCTTTTCATTGCATTTTTACCTGTTCTCTGAAAATGAATTGACGTTCGACTGAATGTGATTACAAAATAATTTTTTCTGTTTAAGAAGTGTGAAATATGGCTATGTATTTATAATAATATGTTCATAATCACCTGCTCTCTACTTGTCTTCAGTATCAATTTTCTCTAAATTTCTAGAATGGAGAAGAGTGTGCTAGTTACCTGATAAAGTATTTCCTTGAAATAGAAATTTTGCCATAGAAACACACATGGAAGAACAATTGGTTTGTAAAAATCCACAGTCAAATTTAAATCCTTCGTCATGTACACACGGAGAGACAAGTTAATGTCAGTCTACACTGCACTTGAACATTTACAGGTCCATTGATCGCACATTTGTCATCAGCTTCTCAATGTCATCAACATGTTTGGGACAGCCTGCAGTCAACACTACAGGACCACTGCTTGTTATCAACACATCGTCTTCTATACGAATACCCAAACCGTGATAGCATTGTGGTGCAAGTTTGTTCAAAGGGTTCACATAGATACCTATAAACAAAAGTTATAATTAGTACAAGAACCAAAACTGGATACAGTACATGCAAAATGATGGTAGGAAAAGAGAGACAGAGGTGAGGGGGAGAGAAGGAGAGAACGTGTTTATGTATATTTCAAATATAATATAATATAAATTCCAAACTAGGTACTTAAGCAACATTTTCCAAGGATGCAACACAAAGTTTTTCAAGAAAATCTCCCCACCCTCACTCCAAATTACCTTTTACATGAAAAATTATTTGTCATTTTTAATTTTCTCAAAATTGCCTCTAATGATTTAGATCAGAGGTGGCGAAAACGTGCTTCGCGAGTTATTTTGACTCGCAGACGCCGTTCCCTCTCTGACCATCCCTTTGTTTTTCACGTGCTGCTGAGTGATGCAGTGCGTGTTGCATATTTGGTGACTTGCGAAGGGAAGTCGTTCTCGCCACCCTTGATTTAGATTAAACCACTATATGTTTAATATATTTCTGAGACTAATAAAATTATTTCTTGAATTTTCTGTGAAAAGTCTATTAAGTTTTCTTCATCTTGAATGAATTTCATCAATTTTGCTACATCCTGTGGCAGCTCGTGACTGGCAAGTTCGGGAGGGCAGCAGATGGTGTTTTTGCATTTAGGATGCTTTACATAGCTTTACATACTATTGCATTAAATTTCTCATTTGCTCAGTTGACTGCATTTTTCAGCACATACAAAATCCTATGTATTAGTGAAATTCACAAATGAAAGTTGTAATAAACTGCCTCTTAACAAAGCAAGTGTAAATTAAACTATATTAATAATTATTTTCAGTAGCAGGAAGCCTTGTCCCAGTCATATCAAACGGTGCTTCTGTGTGTTAATGAATATCCGTTAAAATTTCAGCGGAGAGCATACGGTTTTATAACAAATGGATATTCTGTGCTTTGTTTTCACAAAATAAGTGATTTACACATCTTAAACACATCGATAAGTCTGTGTATTGTGAACATGTTTCTTCTAACTTTTAATTTTAACCTTCTATAATAATATTTATTCAGATGTCAGAGTAAGAACCAAATTTCTTAAGTGGAAACACAGTTTATTTTTGCACTTACCCAATCTTACCTATCTAAACGTATATGTGATGATACTAAGCAATCAACAACTTGCATTAGTACATGTTCAAGAGTATAAAACTATCCGCAGGAAATTATTATATATCCTTATGCCTAGCAAAAAAATTAATAAATAAAATACAGTTGACTAGCTAAACTGACCTAATTAATACTCTGTAGTTGAAGACCATTCTCCTTTCCTTTTGTTCAATAAAAATGGTTGAAATCAGATGTAGAGAGAAGGGTCTTCCCAATAGAAAACATGGCTTAAGCATTAAATCTGTCTTCATTCATTGCAACTCCTAGGGTACTTTTTTATCCTCTTGAGAGTTGAAAAACACTGTTTACTCTCTGATAAAGACATGGGAATTGTGCAAATGTTTCTATCCTGTTCATTATGATTCCTTAACTAATTAATTTTACTTCAAATACACGCTTAGTAATTTTATGGCCTCACTAAGAGCACACCAGTTAAGTTATTTTACATATCACGTGCTTCCAAACTGTATCGGTACGTAACTAACACACATACATATATATATATATATATATATGTGAATCATAGCACTGTATGAGGGCTGATGCATGCAATGTCATTATGTGATGTGCAAACAAAAGCTACAAAGATTGTAATATGCAGGAGATTATTTTCTGCTCTGAATCACTTTAACTATACAATGCTATACTTTAAAATGTACTAAAACTTAAGAATTAAATTTAATTTAAAAACAATTCATACAACAGGATTAAATTTTTGATGGTACTTTTCTTTATATGGTGGTAGCAGTGAAATTGAATGAATCCATATGGAAAGAGTTGAGAATAAATTTTATTAGCTCCACATATGGACGCCAATTTGAAGTACAATGTTTTGTTACGTTATTTGCACCACGCTTTGGGCGTCAATTTGAAGTAGGTTGTATTGAAGGAGTTGTATTATATTTCAACTGTTGGGGAGCCGAACACTTGAAGTAGTTGCAATCGCACGTATGGTAAACAGTTTCCGGTAGCCTTCGCCCCAAATGTACTTTCAGGTGGCCTTTGCCCCAAGTTTAAAACAATATTAACTTTGTAATTTGACTGTTTCTTTAAATATTATATATTTATGTTTGCCTCGGCTGCGTCAGTATTTATTTTAGAGACATGGATGTCTTGGCAGGGTTGTGATGCGACAAGAATGTAGGCTTACAAAGATTATAATTTTACTTCACTCCTTCTATTACTGCTTGACACGATTTATATATAACACTTCACTGATAGAGGGCTGTGAGATTCTTTTTATTAATTAAATACTTGCACTTTTTAACGCAAACTATTTTCGTCTCACACGAATACGTATTATATTTCTCGAGGACGCATCATGCATCCAGTTATAATCACTGTCTGCAGGCAACTGAACTGATTTCAACCGACTAAACTTTGTAAATTTCTGTATTTCAAATCTCTGATTGTCTAATCCTACTCCAATAGAATACCTTCATTTAACTAAAGCTTTTTCTGGTTGTTGATTGGCTATTTTATAAACTGTCATTAAAATTACATTATTGCTTCCAAGAAACACAAGTAATATTGTTAAACTCTCAAACTCATTATTGCCTCAAAGTTACCTCATTATTAGCAACTTTTAACTTATTATTCTCACAGCTCCTACATTATTAAATTACGTAATACATTCACATAACATTATTACACATATATACAATAATATAAACATATGCAATGACTGTTATATACATTTACATATTATATAATTTGACTGAAATCATTTAAGTGTTAAAAATACTGCCTCAGAGTGTGGAGAAAGCTTCCACATGTCTCGCCATTATCAGCATCTACAAATGCGAGCACTCTTGGACGGACTTGGTGCAGTCCGAAATACACTCTGTACCTAAAACATTTGGGCTGATCAGTGTATAAGCGTTGAAAAAACATTTCAGAAAAAAAAAAAAAAAAAAAAAAAAACCAACTATAAACTAAATAGGGGAGTGTAGAAATGTATATTGCAATGACATCTGGAGTTATTCTTCCTTTCCTTTTTTTATTTAGGGATGTTTAGTTATGGGAAGTGTGCCGCCCTAGAGCCCTCCACTGCCAGCTGCCATTCGGTACATCATGAGTATAGACAGGCAAAATATGAAGGAAAACATTATGAAATACATATTTTAAAGCCAAAACACCTTAAGGGTTTGGAACAGTTTCACTTTACTAGTGAAAGTGTGATACAGAAGAAAGATAACAAGAATGAACATTATTATACAACAGTCACGTTTCACTATGGTAAAGAACGATTTCAACACATGCTTTACTATGTGAGCATGCAGATTTCTTTACAAATCCTATGCTAATCATTAATAAGAAAGAATGCAATTAGGGGATTATTACTTTCTCTACTAGTATACCAAGTAGGGCAAGTATTACATTCCACCAAAAAATTCGATAGCGAGATTTCACCAAAAATACATGTTTTCAGGCACCCTGAATAAAAAAGGCACTTTTAGAAAAAGGTCTATGTGTATGTCTAAGAACAGCATAGCTCAAAAACGAAAAGTCGTTTAAATACCAAACTTGGTATTTAGGTTCAGTATCTTTCAAAGATGCGACACAAAGATTTTCAAGAAAATCCCCCGCCCCAGAGTACCCTTTATATGGAACATTTTTCGAAAATTTTGATTTTCTCAAAAATGGCTTTAACGATTTTCATTAAAATATCATATATTTAAGATATTTTCAAGACAAATAAAATGCATATCTTGAATTTTCTGGGAATATCCTCAAAAGTCCTCTTCTTTCTGAATGGCTTTTGCATAACTGGTAAACCGTAAGAGATAGACAAAATTTGTCTATACAAAAAATGTAGAGCTTGTTAAAACACATGATTCATGTCATATACATTTTTACTTTCTCTACTACATATAATAAGTAGGGGAAGTATTGTATTCCACCCAAAATTTTGATACCGAGATTTCACCGGAAATACATGTTTTGAGACTCACTGAATCCAAAAAAAGCATTTTTGGAAACATCTCCGTCTGTGTGTCTGTGAACAGCATAACTCAAAAACGAAGAGTCGGATAAACACCAAACTTGGTATTTAGGTTCAGTATCTTTCAGAGATGCGACACGAAGATTTTCAAGAAAATCCCCCCACCCCAGACTACCCTTTACATGGAACATTTTTCCAAAATTTTAATATTCTCAAAAACGGCTCTAACGATTTTGATTAAAATATCATATGTTTAAGATATTGTCATGACAAATAAAATGTATATCTCGAATTTTCTGGGAATGTCTCCAAAAGTATTCTTCATTGTGAACGACTTTTGCATAACTGGTAAACCATAAGAGATAGACAAAATTTTACTACACGAAAAATGTAGATCGCGTTAAAATATACAATTTATGTCATATACATTTCTTTTGTTGAGTGAACCGTTTGCGAGATATTGCTTGTTATTCCCTTAAATTTTCCAATACTTATGCTTTTTCTCAAATTCGTTATTCATTTTTTTATGTCCTGGACATGCAAAGAGAATGGAATGCGCCACATAGCAACCAGCGTTAAAATATTTGACTATCGCTTAAAACCTACCATATTCCCCTTGCATCTACAAGAAAATTATCAATAAGATTGACATCTTGATATCTCCATTAACATGAAGCATATGGAGAATAAGCGTTTGTAAAAATAGTTTGTACAAGAGTAGAGAAAGTATGTGAGTGTAACACATCAGATTTTTTTTTTTGTGGAGTGAACCATTTCCGAGATATTCCTTGTTATTTGCTGAATTTTTCAATACCTACAGATTTTCTCAATGTTATTCGTTTTTTTTTGTCCCGGACATACAAAGAGAATGGAATGCTCCACATAGCAACCAGCTCTTAAAATATTTGACTATCGCTTAAAACCTAGCAATTCCCCTTACATCTACAAGAAAATTAGCAATAAGATTAACATGAAGCAACTAGTAGGGGAACTATTGTATTCCACCCAAAAATTCGATACCGAGATTTCACCGGAAATGCATGTTTTGAGATCCCCTGAATCCATAAAAAGCATTTTTGGAAACAAGTCGGTGTGTGTGTCTGTCTGTGTGTCTGTGAACAGCATAACTCAGAAACGAACAGTCAGATAAACATCAATCTTGGTATTTAGGTTCAGTATCTTCCAGAGATGCGACACGAAGGTTTTCAAGAAAATCCCCCTATCACAGAGTGCCCTTTACACGGAACATTTTTCGAAAATTTTAATTTTCTCAAAAATGGCTCTAACGATTTTGATTAAAATATCATATGTTTGAGATATTTTCATGACAAATAAAATGTATATCTTGAATTTTCTGGGAATGTCTCCAAAAGTATTCTTCATTATGAACGACTTTTGGTAAACTGGTAAACCATAATGGATAGACAAAATTTTACTACACAAAAGATGTAGATTGCTTTAAAATACACAATTTATGTCATATACATTTTTTTTGTTGAGTGAACCATTTTCGAGATATTGCTTGAAATTCCCTAAATTTTTCAATACTTATTTTCTCAAATGGGAATTCGTTATTCAGATTTTTTATCTTGGATATGCAAAGAGTATTAATCTGTGACAAAGAGAATGGTGCTGCACCTAGCAACCAGCTATTAAGAGATATGTATGTGCTTAAAGGCTACTGCATTTCTATATTCCCCTTACATCTACAAGAAAATTAGCAATAGGATAGAGTCTGCAAACGTTTATCTCGATTAGCATGAAGTAGATGGAGAATAAGCGTTTGTAAAAATAGTTTGTACAAGAGTAGAGAAAGTCATGCGAGTGTAGCACATCAGATTTTTTTAGTGGAGTGAACCATTTCCAAGATATTCCTTATTTTTACTTTCTCTATTACGTGTAGTAAGTAGGGGAAGTATTGTATTCCACCCAAAAATTTGATACCAAGATTTCACCGGAAATACATGTTTTGAGACCCCCTGAATCAAAAAAAATCTGATGTGTTACACTCACATGACTTTCTCTACTCTTGTACAAACTATTTTTACAAACGCTTATTCTCCATATGCTTCATGTTAATCGAGAGGTTAATCTTATTGCTAATTTTCTTGCAGGTGCAAGGGGAATATGGTAGGTTTTAAGCAATAGTCAAATATTTTAACACTGGTTGCTATGTGGCGCATTCCATTCTCTTTGTATGTCCAGGACATAAAAAAAAAAATCTGATGTGTTACACTCACATGACTTTCTCTACTCATGTACAAACTATTTTTACAACCGCTTATTCTCCATATGCTTCATGTTAATCGAGATATCGAGATGTCAATATTATTGCTAATTTTCTTGTAAATGCAAGGGGAATATGGTAGGTTTTAAGCGATAGTCAAATATTTAAGCGCTGGTTGCTATGTGGTGCATTCCACTCTCTTTGCATGTCCAGGACATAAAAAAATGAGTAACGAATTTGAGAAAAAGTATAAGTATTGGAAAATTTAAGGGAATAACAAGCAATATCTCGAAAACAACAAAAAAATGTATATGACATAAATTATGTATTGTAACGCGATCTACATTTTTTGTGCAGTAAAATTTTGTCTATCTCTTATGGTTTACCAGTTATGCAAAACTCATTCAGAATGAAGAACACTTTTGGAGACATTCCCAGAAAATTCAAGATATACATTTCATTTGTCATGAAAATACCTTAAACATATGATATTTTAATCAAAATCGTTAGAGCCATTTTTGAGAAAATTAAAATTTTCGAAAAATGTTCCATGTAAAGGGTAGTCTGGGGTGGGGGGATTTTCTTGAAAACCTTCGTGTCGCATCTCTGGAAGATACTGAACCTAAATACCAAGTTTGGTGTTTATCCGACTCTTCGTTTCTGAGTTATGCTGTTCACAGACACACACACACAGACACACACACACACACACACACACGGACATGTTTCCAAAAATGCTTTTTTTGGATTCAGGGAGTCTCAAAACATGTATTTCCGGTGAAATCTTGGTATCGAATTTTTGGGTGGAATGCAATACTTCCCCTACTTACTATACGTAGTAGAGAAAGTAAAAAGCATTTTTGGAAACATGTCCGTGTGTGTGTCTGTCTGTGAACAGCATAACTCAGAAACGAACAGTCGGATAAACACCAAATTTGGTATTTAGGTTCAGTATCTTTCAAGGATGCGACATGAAGGTTTTCAAGAAAATCCCCCCACCCCAGATTAGCCTTTACATGGAATATTTTTCGAAAATTTTAATTTTCTCAAAAATGGCTCTAACAATTTTGATTAAAATATCATATGTTTAAGACATTTTTATGACAAATGAAATGTATATCTTGAATTTCCTGGGAATGTCTCCAAAAGTATTGTTCATTGTGAACGACTTTTGCATAACTGGTAAACCATAAGAGATAGACAATATTTTACTACACAAAAAATGTAGATTGCGTTAAAATACACAATTTATGTCATATACATTTTTTTGTTGAGTGAACCATTTTCGAGATATTACTTGTTATTCCCTTAAATTTTTCAATACTTATTTTCTCAAATGGGAATTCATTATTCATTTTTTTGTCTTGGATATGCAAAGAGTATTAATCTGTGGGAAAGGGAATGGTGCTGCACCTAGCAACCAGCTATTAAGAGATATGTATGTGCTTAAAGGTTACTGTATTTCCAAATTGCCCTTGTAAATATATATTCCCCCCTTACATCTACAAGAAAATTAGCAATACGATAGACTCTGCAAATGTTTATCTCGCTTAACATGAAGTAGATGGAGAATAAGTGTTTGTATAAATAGTTTGTACAAGAGTAGAGAAAGTCATGTGAGTGTAACACATCAGATTTTTTTTTTTTTTATATTATGTGTTGGACATGCAAAGAGAATGAAATGTTCCAAATAGCAACCAGCTCTTAAAAGATTTGACTGTCGTTTAAAGCTTACCAAATTCCCCCTACACCTGCAAGAAATTAGGAATAAGATACTTTCTGCAAAGAGTAGAGAAAGTCATGTGAGTGAAACACATCAAAAATTTTTTTTTCTATAGGGACTCCATCCACATCATAAAGAGGAAAGAAGACGTAATGAATTTTGAAATCCTTCCCTAAAACAACCTCAGCAGTTTCATCATAAGGAAAACACCTCTACAAAAAATACCAGCAACGATGTCTCTAGTGTTGGCAGTCAGACCATGACTGAAGATGGAAGCAATTGCTTCTGAAACATCTTGCGAAACCAAATTTTAAGTGAGTGAAGTTAGTGTCACGAACCAATCAACAATCTTTCACGATATCATTTGTTAAATTTTTATGCCCCTTATGGAAACTACTGTATTTAACAGAATGCAAGACAACCTCAAATGCAAGCTGATCCTAATTTTCCAGAACTTAATTCTGAAATTTAGCAATTGTGATTCTTTCATCATTTTACTAAATTTTCTGGTTATCAGTACCATACACTCCATTTATGCAATAACAACGATAATGGTGGATGTGGTTTTGTACTTACACACTATACAATGTATTGTTGTAAACAATTGTGATTCAGATTTGTGCAGAAGTGCACATGATAAGTGGAGAAAACCGACAGGTATAGGAACAGAGAAATGTAAATGCCTTTTACTGTGCGACCATCATACACAAATATAATATTATTGCCACAGATGCGGGAAGGAAATCCTCCAATAATCTTATAATCTCACTAAGTGTGTTGGTAAATCACAAACTTTATGATGCAAAACAAAGTGCACAAAATCTGTCTGATATGGAGAGAACTTTACAGCACCTTTCACATTTGCTACATGCTTCTCCACTGCCGACACTCATCCCATACCCACAAAATTTGAAACATACTTTTTCCTGTATACTAACTGGAAAATCCAAATTGTGATTGCAAGATAACTTGCAGTTTTCATAACTAAAATGTTGGAAAACAACATTGCCTTGTATTTGGATAAGTACAGTATTTCATCACAGTACGTCCAGTCAGGAAAAGCACCATCTACAAACCACAGAAGGATGCATGACAATGTGTATAGGTTGATTTTGGGGAGAAGCCTCTGAAACATGTTTCAGTAAGTGTTTGTTAAAAAAGAAAAAAAGTGCTTAAAAATTTATTTTCAGTATTTAATAAGCACATATTCCTTAATTTGAAAATCAATGTGGATAGAAGAGTTACTTTCATTACAAATACCATAGGCAGTACAGTCCCTCACAAAAATGAGTGGCTTTAAAGATTAGAGTGTGCAAATAAGACAACTACATTAGTATAAAATCTGATGTGTTACACTCACATGACTTTCTCTACTCTTGTACAAACTATTTTTACAAACTCTTATTCTCCATTTATTTCATATTAATCAAGATAAACATTTGCAGAAACGATCTTTTGACATGCAAAGAGAATTACATTTTACACATAGTGACCAGTTCTAAAAATATTTGACTATCGCTTAAGGCCTACTATGTTCCCCTTGTTTTGTATTTGCAAGGGCTATATAAGCACAGACATATCTCTTAATAGCTGGTTGCTATGTGCAGCACCATTCTCTTTGCCACAGATTAATACTCTTTGGATATCCAAGACAAAAAAATGAATAACGAATTCCATTTGAGAAAATAAGTATTGAAAACTTTAAGGGAATTACAAGCAATATCTCAAAAATGGTTCACTCAACAACAAAAAATGTATATGACATAAATTATGTATTTTAATGTGATCTACATTTTTTGTGTAGTAAAATTTTGTCTATCTCTTATGGTTTACCAGTTATGCAAAAGTCGTTCATAATGAATACTTTTGGACATATTCCCAGAAAATTCGAGATATACATTTCATTTTTCATGAAAATATCTTAAACATATAATATTTTAATCAAAATCGTTAGAGACATTTTTGAAAAATGTACCATGTAAAGGGTAATCTGGGGTGGGGGGATTTTCTTGAAAACCTTCATGTCGCATCTCTGGAAGATACTGAACCTAAATACCAAGTTTGGTGTTTATCCAACTGTTCGTTTCTGAGTTATGCTGTTCACAGACACACACACATGGACATGTTTCCAAAAATGCTTTTTTTGCATTCAGGGGGTCTCAAAACATGTATTTCCGGTGAAATCTCGGTATCAAATTTTTGGGTGGAATACAATACTTCAACTACTTACTATACGTAGTTGAGAAAGTAAAAAACAATGTCTTATTCAGGCCAATATGGTACATACAGATGGCTACAGTCTCAACTTACCAGGCTCTATAGTGATGATCATTCCTGGCTCCAGAGGGATGCTGCGAGGTACTAAGGTTACATCATGCACATCCATTCCCAGATAATGACCCACGTGGTGTGGACAGAAGCTGTATGCTGCCTGTGGGGACACAAAATTGCACCTTGTAATATTGTTATTTATTTATATTTATTTCACAATTTGCTCTTAATGAGCTAGAGTTCTGTCAAGGGCAGTGCATATACAATTATGGTGGTTAGTGGTAACTAACATATTATAATAAGATTTAAAGAATACTGAGACTTTGTTCAGTTTTTCAACTGTACTCTCTCTTAAGTTCTTACTGCCACTGTTTTGTTTTTATCTGGTTCATTTCACTTAGCTAAGGTGAAGTAGTTCAATTTCCCGACACTTCACTTCCTTCTTGATGCATTCTCTTCATGCTGGACAGTTCACTTCAATCGGGAGTCCAACACAAGACCTCTACAACCCGTTGCTCTGCAGTAATACTCACTGCATGCCACAACAGTTGTTATCAACTCGTTCGGATGGAGAATCGCTCTGAATGTCACACAGGAACCTCATGTGCCAACCCGTTCGCTCACTGACTGACCGATGCAACTCAACTCTCACTTGACTCGACTCCTGTGGGAGCGCTCACTTATGTAGTCCGTGGAATCTTTTCACAAGTTTCTTGAACATTCTAGTACTGTTTTGACACACTTCCTGGAGGAGGGGAAAAGAAGTTGCTTCCAAAGGATTCTGTTTGTCTGTTGATACTATGCCAGGTGTTTATGCTGGCAAGCAGCCGTTATTGTTGTTTATTCTGACCGTCTGGTGCCAACCTCCTGATAACCTTGGGCCATAACCACTGCATCATACATCTCCCTTCTCAGAGCGGTTCATCCTGAACAGCTTCATGATCTGTAGTAGTGTGATCACAATGAACCACCATCAACTTCATTTAGGGTTGACCTGAAGGGGGCCCAGGACCGTTGCATTGCTGGCAACACCTCTCCATGTCACTTCAAAGATGTGATGCAACTGCCTCCAGGGCCCCCCTGGTAGTGTTTCCTCGAGGACTTCCTTCACCATTTTTTTCGGGAGCACCAGCTGTTCCACCCTAGTTCCTCTGGCTATGAACTCCTACACTCTCTTTGGTACACTGTTCCTGATCACCAGGGAGTCCTACTGTGTCCAAAAGCTCTTGCCTCTTGGAGAAACATCTGCCCATGCCACATAAACCAGATTTATTATCCTTCAGGATCAGTGTTATGTCTCAATCCTCCAATTGCTCCCTCCTTAAGGTCTCCTCGTCCCAACCAACAGCAGGTTGCACTGTGACTGGGTGTAGTGCTGCAGTACTCTCCATCATCTCCGCACTCGTAACAAGTAATACAATTTTGACTCATGCAAGTACTATTCTACAGTACTAGAGTTTTATTAAAAACAATCTGATGTGTTACACTCACATGACTTTCCCTACTCTTGTACAAACTATTTTTACAAACGCTTATTCTCCATATGCTTCATGTTAATCGAGATGTTAATCTTATTGCTAATTTTCTTGTAGATGCAAGGGGAATATGGTAGGTTTTAAGCGATAGTCAAATATTTTAAGCGCTGGTTGCTATGTGACGCATTCCATTCTCTTTGCATATCCAAGACAAAAAAAAAAATGAATAACGAATTTGAGAAAACGCATAAGTATTGAAAAATTTAAGGGAATAACAAGCAATATCTCGAAAACGGTTCACTCAACAACAAAAATGTATATGACATAAATTGTGTATTTTAATGCGATCTAGATCTTTTGTGTAGTAAAATTTTGTCTCTCTCTTATGGTTTACCAGTTATGCAAAAGTCGTTCACAATGAAGAATACTTTTAGAGACATTCCCAGAAAATTCAAGATATACATTTTATTTGTCATGAAAATATCTTAAACATATGATATTTTAATCAAAATCGTTAAGAGCCATTTTTGAGAAAATTAAAATTTTCAAAAAATCTTCCATGTAAAGGGTAATCTGGGGTGGGGGGATTTTCTTGAAAACCTTCGTGTTGCATCTCTGGAAGATACTAAACCAAAATACCAAGTTTGGTGTTTATCCGACTGTTCGTTTCTGAGTTATGCTGTTCACAGACAGACAGACACACACACGGACATGTTTCCAAAAATGCTTTCTTTGGATTCAGGGATCTCAAAACATGTATTTCCGGTGAAATCTCGGTATCAAATTTTTGGGTGGAATACAATACTTCCCCTACTTACTATACGTAGTAGAGAAAGTAACTAGTTGCTGCCTGACTTCCTTAACCTCCCCCCCGACAGTCTTCCAAGTTCTGGAAATTCTGCATAGTCTATCTTCAGCTGTTGTACAATTATCAATCTGAATGGTACAGTAATTTGTTACATAATTAAAGTAGGTGAAATTTTAAACCTTTGTACCTTCTCTTTGGTACTGTAGTTATTTAATAACTTAAAAGGAACACACTTTTCACATAATATGAAATCCTTAACATATACCTACAACGAGATAGAGGTGAAGCTGTTGAAGATGCACATCCCATATTCCCAGGTCACCAAGTTAACCTCTTTTGGAAAGAAATTTAGTCTGCGACCATCAAGAAAAAAGTCTTCTCAGTTGTCAATTAAGAAATATTGTTTCATAAATTTCTTGTTAGCAATTTTCAATCTTTATACAATTAATTAGCATGCCCTGAAAACGAAGTTGATTACACCATAAGTACAAAGGAAATGACGCAAAACTTTCTTACATGAGGGTTATTAAAATATTTTGGCTTTGTTGTAGCAAGCGTATTGTAGTATAATATACAGTTTCAATTCTCTTTGCTTTGCTGTGTC
Source organism: Deroplatys truncata (assembly GCA_030765065.1). Lineage (NCBI taxonomy): Eukaryota > Metazoa > Arthropoda > Insecta > Mantodea > Mantidae > Deroplatys > Deroplatys truncata. Next base: position 186,167,713 of record CM060980.1, read on the forward strand.
CTAATTGCTAAATCGTGACTATCTACACACAAATTGCTTGGAAGGAAAAACACATGGCATTAGAATACAGTACTTCCTGTATTCTAATTGTATTCTACTGTATTTGAAGTATAAACTTTGACATCCTGGAAGCTGACATTACCTTCAAGTTCATCTAAAAATCTACAGGGGAACAAGAGGCACCAAATATTTCAATTTATTGAATTCAATACGGTGGATATACAATCGAATCATGTAATTGATACGAGCAAAATATTAGAATAATAAATATGTATAAAATAAAATATAGGACATATTAAAATTCGTAGAATAATGAGGTTAATTAGAATAAATGTTTGTCAATATATTTATATCAACAGGTTATGTACAATACAAACAAAGTTAGACTGCATTAAATATCCCTCAATCTATAATAGGCCCTATCTATTAAGGAGAGAAACAGATGAAAATATAACCTAAAATGACAAAATTTCACATTTTGTGTTTTTTGTACCAAAAAATACTAGGTGGTTTGAAGTGCGTATATGCAAAGTTTTAAAGCACTACAGTGCCTGGAAGTTACTCTAATTACATCGTATTTAAAGGTCTGCGCTCCTTAAATGTCCCTGAGAAGGCATGGCAGGTGATGGAATCGCTGCGTGAAGCAAAAAATCTGCTTTTTTACCGATTTTTGTGGGATTTTTTCCGTGAAAGTTAATTTCTGATCTGTCACTGAGCCACCGTGATGGTATAACATAGTAGCAGCAGCTCTGCAGGTATATGTCATGTAACATCAAATTATATGTTGTTTCATACACATGAGCCAGAAACAAGTGTAACTAATGTAAAAAATCTGATGTGTTACACTCACATGACTTTCTCTACTTTGTACAAACTATTTTTACAAACACTTATTCTCCATATGCTTCATGTTAATCGAGACGTTAATCTTATTGCTAATTTTCTTGTAGATGCAAGGGGAATTGGCAGGCTTTAAGCGATAGACAAATATTTTAAGAGCTGGTTGCTATGTGGAGTATTCCATTCTCTTTGCATTACCAGGACAGGAAAAAAAAAAAAAAAAAAAAAAAAAAAAAAAAAAAAAAAAAAAAAAAAAAAATTAATAACGAATTTGAGAAAAAAGTTTAAGTATTGGAAAATTTAAGGGAATAACAAGCAATATCTCAAAAATGGTTCACTCAACAAAAAAAATGTATGACATAAATTGTGTATTTTAATGCGATCTACATTTTTTGTGTAGTAAACTTTTGTCTATCTCTTATGGTTTACCAGTTATGCAAAAGTCGTTCACAATGAAGAACACTTTTGGAGACATTCCCAGAAAATTCGAGATATACATTTCATTTGTCATGAAAATATCTTAAACATATGATATTTTAATCAAAATCGTTAGAGCCATTTTTGAGAAAATTAAAATTTTCGAAAAATCTTCCATGTAAAGGGTAATCTGGGGTTGGGGGGGGGGGATTTTCTTGAAAACCTTTGTGTCGCATCTCTGGAAGATACTGAACCTAAATACCAAATTTGGTGTTTATCCGACTGTTCGTTTCTGAGTTATGCTGTTCACACACACACACGCACGCATGCACACGCAAACAGACACACACATGGACATGTTTCTAAAAATGACTTTTTTGGATTCAGGGTCTCAAAACATGTATTTCCGGTGAAATCTCAGTATGGAATTTTTGGGTTGAATACAATACTTCTCCTACTTACTATACGTAGTAGAGAAAGTAATAATACCAGAGATGAAATGTTAGATGAGCAAGAATATGATGTACAAAAGAAAAATTTAAGGCATAAACAGTTGGAGGATAATTGTGAACATATACCTGCTGTAAATAATGAAGAGTGTAAATATATACTGGTGGACACCAGTTTTACTGTCATCATTGATGAAGGACCTTAAGTGTAATGACCACAATCAAAAGTGTTTGTATATAGGACTTGGCACTGAAAGGCTTGGCTTATGCCATAAATTACAACTGATTTGCAGTGCTTGTAATGAAAAAAAGAGTACAAATTACACATCTAAGCTGGACACTTCTAGGAAGGTCCGTAAATGAACTTCTGGTTAATTGCACACAAACTTTTAAACTCATTTTTCCTCACTAATTTTTGCTACACTTTTATTCATTCAAAACAAAATAACATCCACAAATTACGTGTTAAAGAGCTGAAATTTTTACTGTACATTCTATAAAGCATAACAAAACAACTGACATATGGAATTCAGGATTAGCTTAGTGATTTTTGAGATAAAAAATAAAATTTGTGTAGTGATTGCAAAAATTTTGAAATTTTTGCTATGCAGGTCATATTCTTCTTTAATTTCCCTTACAGTTAAGGTATTACAAAACCCACGCGTCAAGTTTTTCTAAATGAGTTTCTGGTTTTGTGAAAAAAATTTCAAACTTTTTTCAAAAAAGTGTGAAGTGTATTTTATTTTGCAATTTGCAAATATTTTGAAAGAAAATTTTCAATAATTAAAAATCTAATCGACATACAAAAATGAAACTCTGCCAAGTAGCTCCACATAACACCTCAAATATGCGCACGAAAAATTAAATATGTAGCTTTAAAATTGTGGAAAATAGAAATTTCACCCATCATCTCCCTTAAAAGTCATTGCAAAATTAATAAAATTCTACTGGCAACACACTCTAACTTCACTCTTTCAAGAATGCGTTTCGAAGACACCTTGTCTTCATCATCAGCTAAGAGCCAGTGGCTGATTATCCAACCACATTAAAGGAAACAGATAATAAAGATTAGAAAAATATAAAACATTTACATATCATTAATAGGCTTTTAATAAATTTGAGATTTTCAAAGAATTTAATATTAGATTGGCTTCCTAAAACAAATACAGTTTGAATAATTTACTCAACAAACCTCTTAAAAACACTGTCCCATTTAAAATGAAATCAGAAATTTATCAAATTAATTGTGAAGATTATGAGAAATTTTACATAGGGAAAATTATAAGAAATATAAAATTATAAATCAGCAGTAGCACATCATTTCTGGTCTTCAAATCATGATATCACTCCAAACATAAAACTCTTAAAACCGATCAACAGCAGCAATGAATTGGACATCTGGGAAAAAATACATATCGTCAAACACAGGAATCACCTAATGAATTTCGAACTGCCGCCACCCAACAGCCTTTGGAGGTTCATCAGCCCAGCACCAGAGAACACCACTAACCACACACATCCCCCAGACAATGACCGGCAAAATCAGTTGAGGACATGCTGACGATGGGAACAAACCGTCTCCTGAAACGCGTTCAAGTAAGAACATTTTAGTGATGTAGTGTAACAACCTTCAACTCTCTTTATTTAAAAAAAAAAAGATTTATACTTACAAAAAAGAAGTTCAATTGTTGAATTCTGAGATCCCACCACCGAACAAGCTAATGAAGTTATGTAGAGCTATCACCAGAGGGCATCAAGGTCATAAATACATTAGAATGAGGAACGGCAGCCTGTCATCAGTCACCAAATTGCTGAAGATGGAGACGAATGTATCCGAAAAATGTTTCTTAATCTTAACTATCTGACATAAGCGAAGTATGTTTTAGTATGTGACTCCTTATATATTTTAAAAACTATCATTGATTGGAATGGTCGAGTAATTTTCTAGGTAGTCACATGAAGTGAAATTTTAAACCTTGTCTCTTTGATCTCATAGTTATTTAATAACATAAAAGCTACATATTTTCACACAATACAGAAACCTATAACATATACAAGGGCTGTCCCAGAGTACCCGATCTAACAAAGAAAACCCAAAAATGTTGGGAAAAAACATCTTTATTTCACTACAAAGTCTCCTTTCAGCTCGATGCATGTTTCCCAGCGATGTTCAATAGCTTCGATACCCTGTTTATAATGAGAACCATCTAGTTCTGCAAAATAGCCATCAACTGCAAACTCCACCTCTTCATTGGTGGCAAATAGTTTACCCACCAAGCCATTTCTTCAACTTTGGAAACAGAAAATAATCAGAGGAGGCTAGTCTGGCAAATACAGTGCATGAGGAAGTAATTCGAACTTTAACTCACTGATTTTGGCTATGGCGATAATGGATGTGTGAACTGGTGCATTGTCTTGATGAAACAGAACTTTTTTTTCTCGCTAAATGCGACTGTTTTTGCTTGATTTCATCATTCAAACGCTGCAATAAGTTTGCATAATACTTCCCATTGACTGCTTTTCCTTTTTGAAGATAATCAATGAAAATTACCCCACGCGCATCCCAAAAAACTGACGCTATGACCTTGCCTGCAGATGGAACTGTCTTTGCCTTCTTTGGAGCTGATTCTCCCCTTTCAATCCACTGTTTTGACTGTTCCTTCGTCTCAGGTGCGAAGTGATGTACCCATGTTTCATCTACGGTTATGAATTGATGCAAAAACTTGGCTTTATTGCAGCGAAACATCGCCAAACACTCGACTGAAATATCCTTACGATGCTGCTTTTGTTCCATTGTGACTAAACGCGGCTCCCATCTTGCGCACATCTTTCTCATGTCTAAATTTTCAGTTAGTATGTAGCACTTTTTGAAATGCTTGTGATGGTGCTAGCTTGCGCACTTTCAGTCGAAGGTCATCCAATACCATTTTGTGGATTTCCTTCACAATTTCAACCACTGCAATGTTCATCTTGGCAGCTTGTACAGAATCGCTTTAACTCTGTCACCCAATATTTTACTGTTGTAAATGAAGGAGCAGACTCCCCCAGAGTAGAATCTAGCTCAGCTTTAATATTAGTTGGACTAAGACCTTTCAAATGAAAGTATTGTATCATGATGGCCAGTTTTTCCATGTTTACAAATTTGCTGAGAGAGTTCACTATTAATGGCTGCTAAACAATTCTAAACAACGTAGCTTTGTCAAACTCAAACTTTATAAGGGTAGTACTTTCTAACATAGTCATTTGTTTGAAACAACAACCGCTATACATACATCAGGTTGGGTACTTCTGGGACTGCTCTCGTACAACAAAATAGAGGTGAATATAAAGATTCCGCATTAGCCTGCGACCATTGAGAAAAATAATCTTCTCGATTGTTAATTATAAAATATTGGTTCACTGATTTCTAATGTTAACAATTTTCTCTCTTTACACAATTATTTAGCATGCTTTGCTAATGAACTTGATTATAACATAAGGACAAAGGAAATAAAGCAAAATTTTCTCACATGAGGGCTATTAGACAGTTTTGGCATCCAGAAACTTCAGTGCATACATCTATAGAATTACAATCAAGGTTATTCAGAGGCTTTGACACTATTTCATTACATACACATCTGCAGTATTTGATAAATGAAAATTAAATAAATAAATATAACATATTGTTCGCTCCCATTTAACCCTTTGGGTGCAAGACCCAATGGAACGGATTAAATTTGCATGCGTAAATTGCCAAGAGCCAAGCCAATCTGATCTGATCCACGGAGGCTAATCTATGATATTTAAACTGCTTTTTCTGGTTTATTTTTTCTTTGTGAGGTTCTCACTCTCAGCCATTTCAGTGTGCTGTAAAAAGAACAGCACATGGTGTTGTTAGTTTCATGCGAGTTTGTTTTTTTGTGTGTTTACAGTAACTTCTTGCAGTTTTTGCTTACTGTACATCACAAAATGGCATACTGGAACAAGAAATCATTGACAGTGAAGGAAATTGAGGCAGCATTTCTGGAAAGTGATAGTTATAGTGACAATTTCTATTAGCAATGGTGTCAATAGTGGTAAAAATTCTAAATTAAAAATGTAATTTTTTTAATACATGAGGACTAAGTAACATTCTTAAAAATGTGTGGAAATGTGAAACAATTACTTAGAACCAATGCAAAAAATCTGAACTCAACAGCTTCAAAATTGAGAATGGAAACCTTTATGTTTCACTTTACTTAGGGCTGCTAGTTTAAGCAGTAGCATAGCATTTTAGCTTGGCAGTGAAAAGGTTAAACAGGATCAATTGTCAAGTTTTAAGCTCTGTCTTCTGTTGCTTAAGTGTTACATCATGGCCATCTATGCATATTGCTTGAAATAAAATGTATACTGCTTTTGTTTCTATACTCTGTGGAGTACAACAACTACAGTGCCATTTAAACAACCTGAGACTCCTGACATGTCACTCTAAGCAGAGAAGTGGGGGAGCTGGTTGTATTAGAGCATGAGTCAGCTGTTTAGTAACACACTGATTAGCAAAAAGCTCGCTGGGAGGGGCACCTTACTGGCTAGAGCAACAGTGGAGGGAAATATACCCCTCTAAGAAGTGTAAGAAGTCTCATGGTATTTAAATTCTCCCATATTTTCTACTCCATGGCATTCTCAATGAAGGCTTTGCAAGTCCTTTTTAGTCTTTTAGTGATTTATAAATTGAAATTAGTTGTATTATAGTATCATGTTCTGTCAAGAGAGAAATAAGGCGTTTCAATGGTTAAGGAAGTCAGTTGAATGGCTTTTGAGAACACCCTACATACACCTATACACAATTTTTCTCTCTTTATAATATTATTATAGAAATGGAAACATTATATGAATGTTATTTCCATTCAGTGCATGTAACTAAGCCCATAATGCTCAATCTGAAATGATTATTCATTGCCAATAATGTAAAATGGATAGAAGAATAAATTTTCATGAGGATAATATAATGCCTAAGTTATATGCATGAATCTGTAATGAGTAGAGAAAGCCATACAAGTGTCGCACTACTTACCCTGGCAAGTTCCTCATCATTTGAGCGAGTTGAGAGAACTCCCAGTTCCTGGAGCTGTCTACCGAGAAGAATACACATTTTGTGAAAGAGGCTGTCTAGACTTGGAAGATTGGCACATTGAGATATCAGCTCCAGCTGTACGGCAAGGACTGCTTCATAAAGATCTCGCTGGGGCTGAGAGAACCTTCCACTAACAGGCCATGTTCTTGTGATGTCACTGCTGTATCCATGATATTCGCAACCTGAAGCAAATATGTGGGGAATGCTTCAGAAATTCCATGAACTCAAATTTGGCTGATATGAGTTCAAAATTAAGGACATTATATACATAGGGCCTTTTAACAATTACTATTTTTTAACCCTTCATGGTGGAAAAGCAGTTATAGCCACAAACATCCAGAGGTGTCTTAGTTACTAACTGAATCTATCTAATATTTTGTACAATCATTCATACGTCAGCAATATGCAAGCATGCCACTCTTAGCCTGTTAAATGATGTTTAAGGGGAACATCCAGTTAACATATTTATGATGTAAATGTGTGTGTGTGCGTAAGTAGTTTCACTTTTTGAAAGTTTTTTACATGATAATGTGATGAAGCTGGGCCTCTATTTTGTGGATAGTGGGCATGTCTTTTACTGCTAGCTGGCACATGATTGGTTGGAGAGAGTGAGGGTGAAGTGCCCCTAGCTCAGGAAGCATCTGGAAGGATAAATGAAATGAATGGCAAAATTTCAAGACCTGATCTCCCCTCGATGGTGTAAAAAGTTTCTCAAAAGCTCTTGCGGGTATAAAGAGAATATTTGCAGCATCAGGTTGTAGTTCTGAAGTTGAAAGCTGTGCTGTTTACTCAGCAAATTCTACACGACAAGTTAGTAAGCAATTAAGAGAGAGAAGAGGCCACAAGGCGAGTCCTGTATTCGACAGTCTAGGAGTGAGTGAAAAGAGAAAAGGATGCTTCACGTGTGGTTTATTGCAACATTATGCCCAAGGAAAAACTAAAGAGTGACTAAAGAAAAACTGGACAAAGCCATAATATGCAAACATGCCATCAAAACAAACAATGACAAATAGTGAAATAATGTCAATGTTCAATGAATTCAGCTTTAATTCTTTTTTTATTTCAAGTAATTTGTTTCAAAGAAAAAACCAATGTAGAAATTGTGATGATGAGTTTCCAGATTTGCAGGTCTACCAATATTGGTACTTTTGTTTGGAAAGACATAAGTGATGTCATTCCCGGACTTTCAAAAACTATACCAAACCATAAGCTCAGGAGCCTTTGTAACCTAATTTCAATAGTAAAACCACCCCAATTCATAATTTTTCTTCTTTTTTTGATAGCTTTATTCCGTTCATTTGGGATAAAGCAGCTCTTTATGGTGACATTAACACTCCTTCAAGAAAAAGAAGCTGTCATTTAAATGGGCTCATCTACAACTGCTGATATAAAGGCTTTAAAATTACTTTGAACACAGGGTTGTGACCTCTCATTACTAGACTGTTTTACGCCTAGCATTTTAGTGAATTGTTTTCAAAATTGGCATAAAGCCAAGTACACAGTATTAGTTATAATGTGCATGAATAAGTGTAAATAGCACAACATTTTTCAATCTTAGGAAAAGTTTTAAACTTTGTTAAGTCTGGCCCAAACTAATTCTGCACAGGTAGGGTTATGTCAAACAATACACATAAGTAGTTGGTGATTCTATGCAAGTGTCAGCCTACAGGGATGGCAACAAACAGGTAAGAGCAAACTAGCCTTTTTACAAAGGCAGAGTAAAGGCTGGTTCACAACAGGCCGAGAATAGTAACCAAAACAGAAACGAGAACAGGAATGCATATTGATGATCATATCAATCACAAAGTGAAAGTTGATTTTGCGCATTGGGATTTCATTTGTTTTTAACCGACCAATGATATTTTTTCACCTGCTTCCAATTAAGCCAACATAATGCAGGTTAGCTAATGTCAAAATTCGATAGAGGTAACATTATCTACATGCTGATCCATTACATTTCTGATTCTTCTAGTAGTACCAAGCTTTCCTTTATTTAATGGCATACATTAAAGTTGTTAATCATTCCTTGTTAATTTCTAGCAATTTTTTGTAGCTTTTGCCATTGTTTCTGAGGCAATATCCAGTTTTGAGTTGCATAAAACTACAGATGTCCCTTTCACTAGAAGAATCAATACTCAATAGATTTGCAGGTGTCCAGATATGAAATTAGGAAACACATATGCCACTAATTTCTTCCAGTTCCATGTTTCCAGCTTCTGACTATAGAGAGCACTAGTGGCTGTTTCATGTCACGGCTGCCTAGTGAAGAGTCTAATATGCACAATATGGATCTAATATGCTATGCCCAGGAACAAGAACAAGAAAGTTAAAACTTAGCCAAGTCTTCTTTTCCATTCCCAGGACCAGGAAAGCTTTCCGTCGATTGTGAACATTCCTATTTGAATACATGTTTCAACTTTGTCATTCTCGTTCTGGTTACCATTCTCAGTTGTTTGAACCAGCCTTAACAGGCAGCTATTAGATTAGATTGGATTGCATTCTGTGAGTTCACTAGAAGCCATAAAGGCTTGTGAACATAGAACATGTCAAGGAAATGTACAAAAATTAAATATAAACATAAATATTATGCAGAATATAGAACATTTAAAAAAATAAAGACATACTATATGCGTGTTAATGAAATGTATAATATAGTTACATATTACATAGAATACAGAATATTTAAAATAAAATGAAGATATATTATATACAAAATGAAACAAAGCAGGTGTAATTTTGTGCGAAATTAAATACCTCCCTACCGTTATAAGGCTAACACTATATTTATAGACAAGAACAGTTATTTTAACATTCACTAGGATTTTACCTTTGTTTGTCTCATCATTTTGTTCTATTTGATTTGTAATGCATAGCATTAATGTCAGTTCTTAATATACGTACATTTAAATAGCTTCATTAATTCTAGAGCAGGCATCAAATGTAATTGGCACTTGTCATTAATATTTACTAATACTACTTACAGAGCTTTATATGTATTATCATCAGGATAATTTGTCATTCAGATAATCTTGTACAGAATAATATGCTTTTGAGCATAGGTACTCTTTAACAGCAGTTTTAAAGACATTGAAATTGTCAAGTTTTCCCTTAAGATCATTATGTAGAGCATTAAATATTTTTATGGTCTCATAATATACACCTTTCTGGAAGCAAGAAAGCTTTGCACTGGGATGACGGGTATTACCCTTTAGTCTAGTGTTTATCTCATGAATTTCCATGTTTGTTATAAATGAGGTTCGATTGCACACAAAGAATTTTAAGATTGAAAATATGTGCATGCAAGGTAGGGTTAATATCTTCAGTCTTTTAAAAAGATGTTTGCAAGAGTGTCTGCTATGGGTGCTGGAAATGATTTGAAGAAGGCAAATTAGAAAAATGTTTCTGATGTGAGATGTTTCTTGTAAGCCCCACGTTTTGCGCCAATTTGAAGAAGTATGTTTCTTCAACTTGCAGATAATAGGTTGCGTAATTATTTGGAGGAGTTTGCCCCACAGTTACATAAATATTATTAAGGTTACGTAATGAAGATACACTTTGATGTTGTTTGATTTTTTAGGACGCCAAACTTTATAGTGAAGATGATGCTTGTTTTTACGTAGTATTATTAAAGTTATTTGCCTCGGCTGCTTTCAGTCGCACTATAGAAACACGAGTTCTTGTAGGGTTGTGATAAGACTCAAATTATAAGACGCCACACAATATACTTTTTAATTCTTTTACTTCTTTTTATTTCACTTTATATTTGCACATTTTATAAACACAACACTTTCAAAATTACGTTATTACCAATCTTTTTCATAACCAGTACTTTTAAAACTCCAGACACATTATTGTCACCAAAATTACATTATTACCTCGTTATAACATCCTAAAACATATTATTCTCACAGTTTTTGCACTATTAGAGTATATAAACATTTAAATATCACTAATAAATACATTTACAATAAAAATAAGTATTTACAATGACTTTACATATAATATAAATAATAATTATATACATACTGTTTACAAGGTGGGTTGTTATTGAATTTAATTAATAAAAAATACAATAAATATCATTTAGGCATTAAAATACTGTCTCAGATTCTTATAACCTTCTTTTGCATGAAGAATATTTGTTTACTTTCTGCTGAGTTTACCCAAAATAATATCCCATATTCCATGACAGTTAAAATATACATAGTATACTATTTAAGTGTATCTATAGAACTGACATTTACCAGTGCTCGGATAGCATAACAGGCAGAACTGAGTTTGGGAAAGATATACGTAATTGTATTGCAATCTATATGGAAAATGAATCTACGTTTAAACACTCATATTGCTTCACTTACCAAATTATTGACAGGGCATGTTTCAAGGACCTGTTGTCCCCATTTTTGGCTGCTGGTTGATTAACTAGTGATTCCCCAATCTTCTTCTTTTTCCCTGGGTAACTGTAATGTTATCTGGTGAGGGGTTGATGAATTTAGAGATTGAACTATCGTCTGCTGGAATTTCAAAGTTCCATGTTCAAAACTTTTTATACATGTTGTTTCCGATAAGTAAAGGTTCTATGTGGTTATGTACTGATTTTAGTTTTGTTCTATATTGTGATTTTCTTCCCAGGAGTGACTGGCTATGGCTTATTTATCTGTTCGTATCTGATATTTCTGAAGTGTTCTTTAGGTCTTGTGTTTATGTTTCTTTTGGTTTTTCTGATGTATGTTTTGCTGTGATGTAAACAGTCTATTTTATATCTGCCTGGTTTCTTTTCTACAGGATTGTGTCTGTATGTTCTGATTTCAGCATGTTTTTTAAGTTGTATTTATTTTGTGATGCTAGGACAATACTGAGCTCGTTCAAGATCTTTTGAAATTTGTGTACTTCCACCACAACAACAACGCAGTTGAAACTTGGTGATATGCATATATTTATGAACCTTTTTTTTTTAAGTATATCAGGTCAGAATCACTGCAACCTAGAAATTGTAGAGTCAGTAAAAATAATGTTCCACTTACCAGCATCCATGAGAACCATCTCACCCTCCTTCACCACTTGATTATTGTTGATATAATGGATGATATTTGCTCTGTCACCACCTGCAACTACTGGTGGATATGCCAGGTACTCTGCCCCTCTCATGCGACACTCATAGTCGACCCTAGCAAACAGCTGATGCTCTGTAATTCCAGGATGTGAGGAGGCAATAGTTCTTGCTATGGCTTCCCCTCCAATTTTACATGATGATTTCATTAGCGCCACTTCTGCTGGTGATTTGTACAGGCGTAAACGATGGATGAATGGTCTTGGTGACTCCCAAATCTAAAACAAGGATATAATCTGTTGATATTCACTAAACATTACAAACTTTATGTTGGTATTTATTCTCATAGACATTTTTATTATTTTGCAGAAAGACAGCATAGAGAGCTATTCTAATGTAACTCTGTATTAAATCTACAAAGTAAAATTAAATGCCACTCTGTAAGTCCAGGGCATAACTGAACATGTCAAAGGAAGTATAAATAAGATAACCAATTACGTTGATATTGTAATGAAAAGAAGCTAGAAACAGTGATGTTTATTGAATTTATTTAAAGGTGAGTCGGAATTGTTACACTAACATCACTTAAGTTTACACACTTAACCATTTCTCGAAACATGTTAAGTGAGTAAACTTTCGTCGGATTAGCTTCTGAGGATGGGAACAATCGTTTCCCGAAACATGTTAAGTGAGTAAACTTTCGTTGGATTAGCTTCTGAGGATGGGAACAACCGTTTCCCGAAACATGTTAAGTGAGTAAACTTTCGTCGGATTAGCTTCTGAGGATGGGAACAACCGTTTCCCGAAACATGTTAAGTGAGTAAACTTTCGTCGGATTAGCTTCTGAGGATGGGAACAACCGTTTCCCGAAACATGTTAAGTGAGTAAACTTAAGTGATGTTAGTGTAACAATTCCGACTCACCTTTAAATAAAAAAATAAAAGATAACCAATACTTTTCTTGCAATTTTTCTCAAATGACAAACAGGATGCTTATTATTTCCGTATGGATAGATTAAGCCTCAGTTTTTAATTCCACTGTCCCTGTCAAACATTCCACACTTCCATATCACTCTAGACACTTAACAAGGACAGCCAAGGTCATTAAGGCGTGGACTCGTGAATGGGAGGCCCATGGAATGAAAGTGATGTAGGTAAACTGGTAAACAGCAGAATAGAAGACACAGAAAGGCAGGAGATGTGGGGAGGTTTAGGAAACAAGAAATCATTGCAATTCTATAAACAAATAAAGAGAGACTGGGGACGAGAACCTTACGTAGATTACTGTAACAGACAAGAAAAAGAAGGGATAGCTTGGTTGAGGACAGGAACAATATTTCTAAGAGGGATAACAGGTAGAGATAAAGGAATTTGTGAAATGTGTGGTGAAAAAGAAAGTGTAACACATTATATGACGAAATGTAAGGAGTTAGTGTTATGAAGAAAAAAGCTTTGGGAGGAAAAATGGGAAAAATAGAGAGGAAAATTGTAGCTATAAAAATGTTAACGGGGAAAGAAGAAAGGAAGATTAGAAGCATGGAGTTTTTACAGTGAGAGTTGTTGCAGCCCCACGTATGGTAGCCAAAATTGAAGGTAGTTAAATTGTAGCCCCACGTATGGTACAAAGTTTCCGGTGACCTTCGCCCCACGTTTAAAAATCAAATTTGTATTTTAATGTTTATTTAGATATTATATATGTATACTTCGGCTGCGTTATTAGTATTTTTTTAGAGCACGTATCTCTTAGCAGGACTGGTACGACTAAAGAATGAAGGCTTACACAAATTATAATTGTATTGTACTTTGCTTATTAAGCCTTCACACGATTAAATAACACTTCACTGATATATCCTACTGTGAAATTATTGTTAATTACACTTTTTAATATGTAAACTTTATATTATTCTCACCGCAATGAATTTTTTATGCCTCACACTGAAACCGTACCAAATCTAACTGCTTGGTTACACTTCCTTGTAGCGTCTACCGCCTGAATTTGCACATTTCCTCTATTTCAAGTCTCTGATTGGCTAAGCCTACTCCAATGGAATACTTTTATTTAACTTAAAACTTTTCTAGTTTTTGATTGGCTATTTATAAACTGTTTTAAATATTACATTATTATTATTGTTCCAAGAATTATTAGTAGCCTTTATTCAACTTTCTAATTTATTGTTGCCTCACTGTTACCTCATTGTTAGCAACTTTCGGCTTTTACTTTGTAATTCTGTTTGCCTCGTAAGGCAGCTTGCTTCTATTCTCACAGCTCCTACATTGTTAAACTACGTAATACATTCACATAACATTTTTATACATGTACATAATAATATAAACATAATACAATGACTGTAATATACACTTTATATATTACATTATATACATATTGCCTTAAGGCGGGTTGTTATTAAATTTTATATTATATAATTAGACTGATATCATTTAAGTTTAAAAATACTGCCTCAACAGAAAGCAAAAGCAAAAACAAAACAAAACAAAAAAAGGGCAAGGAAAGTAAGGAGTATATGAAAAGAAGGCAGAGGGAAGGAGGGGCTAACTAAGATAAAAGGGAAGGGATAACATGAGCTACCAGGTAAACGGCCTAGGTGCCATGCAAGCCGAGGTAGCAACAAGGTTAATTTAATTTGCACATAGTTTATGTTAGACAAATGGGGGGGATTGTAAAATCTATGTAAAAGAAGTTATACAAATGAATAAATTCATTCATTCTACAAGTCTATACTTGGCACATTTATGGATTTAAGTAAGGCATTTGGTTTAGTTCACAATATGTTATTATCTAAATTGTAATGACAGTGTATACATGGTGTAGCGCATATGTGGTTTAAATCCTATTTAGCCAACAGGAAACAGGTTCCTTCTGTAAGAAACAAAATGAATAGCAAAAGTGTTACCTCAGATACAAAAGTAATTAAAAGTGGAGTTACGCAGGGCTCTAATCTTCGACTTCTGCTGTGTTTTAATAACCATTTACCTTACCATTCCTCATGCAACAACAATATTAAATGCTAAGAATACTAGCTGTATACTTAGGGGAAATAATCATGCAGACTTGCAGAAATAAGCCAGCTCGAGAGAATGGCTGATCGCAAATAAGCTGATATTAATTACTAATAAATCCCAATGCATGAGTTTTGCTCTAAGAGGGACTATGAATACAGATCCAGTGATCGCCTATAATAAAGTAATTCAGTATGCCTCCAAAGCAAAATTTCTAGGAATAACAGACAAATTCTTAAACTGGAAGTCGCACATTCGAAGCATTACAACAAAGATTAAAATAACTATGTAATTTTGGTAC
Source organism: Deroplatys truncata (assembly GCA_030765065.1). Classification (NCBI taxonomy): domain Eukaryota; kingdom Metazoa; phylum Arthropoda; class Insecta; order Mantodea; family Mantidae; genus Deroplatys; species Deroplatys truncata. The sequence continues at coordinate 186,182,879 of CM060980.1, forward strand.
TAACAGCTATATGCAGCCTTAGAATGTTAAAAACAATCTATTTCTATGTGTGTAATTTGTACAAGTACATGCTATTATCTTATGGGGAAATTCTGCTGATGCTATACTCTGTTTATAGCAAAAAAGAAAATAATAGGAAACATGTTTAGTTTAAATAGGTCTGCGCTCTGCAAAATTCACTTTAAACAAAATAATATTCAACGCTTTTACTCCAGCAACACTATTTACAAGCATACTACTAAATTCGGTAATAAAATTCATCTACAAGCAGCTAAAATGACTAGAAAGATAAACTCAATTTTGCAAACCACATCCACATGTATAACTCAATTACTAATGAAATTACTGATGACACCCAACTAGATTCAGAAAATGGTGCAGATGAGAGAAGGGATCTATCTACTATGATAAATTAAACAGAATAGAAGTGGATGGCAAGGGGGTTTATTAATAAAAGGGGATACAGTACCTCCTTGTTTGCATGTCCGTCGGTGAAGACGCCAAACTGTTTTGTATGGGTAGCGCGCACACACAACCTGCCTCTTCCAGTAACTAGCCACGACTCAACTGACTGACTAAACTCACGCTAACTCGGCGTGGGACGCTATCTAAAAACTTGTTTATCCCCACCACTCTCTTACGCAATACCTGATCCGGGCAGCCAGGTCACATACGTCACATCACTACACTAGAGTTCAATGAGTACTTCAACCACATTGTGAACAAACAATGTATATACGATAATGTTACATTTATATGAGGGCGATACTGAAAATTTTTAGAATGCCATGTTTCTAAAAACAAATAAAATTTGTTTACATTTGACAGCTACTTTCTAATGTTGCAAGTTGATTGCTGTGTAGTTTGTTCGACTTGCTGTAATATTTGTTAGTTATCATCATTTACAGATTTTGTGTTCACCCAAAAATTAATCTGACTACAGAACATTTCCGGGTTATGATTTTTAATCGCCATTAATGCCTAAACAATGTGAAGATCGGCTTAGAAATAAATTTGGTGAAGAAGCTCCATCTAAGGCAACAATTTATAATTGGTCCAACAAATTCACAAGGGATCAGTGTTTTCTTAGTGATGCATTTTGTGAAGGACGCCCAAGAACTGTTGTTACTGATGAAAATATTGCCGATGTTCAAGCAATGCTTGAAGAAGATTGACGGACATCATATGAATTTATTTGGGCGACATTGGGCATTGGTATGAGTCAAATCCAAAACATTTTACATCAACAGTTAGACGTGAGAAAATTTTGTTGGTGATGGATTCCACAAAAACGAACACCTAATCAAAAACAAAGTAGTGATTAGCGCAGAAAAACTCTTAGAAAACTTCCAAGGCGGCACTTCAAATTTGTTTTGAAATATTCTTACTGGTGATGAATCCTGCATTTATTGCTATGATCCTGAAAAGAAAAGTCAATTGGCTCAATGGGTCTTTTGAACAGAATCTAAGCTTACAAAAGTCTGGCAAATTCTCAATGCTGCTATGTTTGCTAGCTTTCCCCCCCCCTAAAACGGGTCATTGCTACTATAGCATTAGAAGAGAGATATACACTACTGCCGATTGCTACATAAATGTCTGTTTACAGCAAAAGCACTTTGTGATTTCTTTTTGTTTTGAAAAATTGAAGATAAAATACGAATGCGTTGAATCACTTTTTCATCATCAGATGAAACAGTGGAACATTATAAAAACCTGGTTTCTGAAGTGCCTCAAGAGGAGTGGCATCATTGCTTTAAGGACCTGTTTCAATGAATATGAAAATGTATTGATGTTAAAGGGGAATATTTTGAAAAACAATAAAATCATTTAAATTTTTTAAAACTAATCCTTGTTTGATTTTCTATAAATTTTCAGTATTGCCCTCTTAATGTTTGTAAATTTAATTATCTGTGAAGCCATGAAATTGTATAAAATTTCCAAATGGTGTATAAAAAATATGAATAGAAAGATGACAATGGAAGGAGGTGGTAACAATACAGCCCTTAAGAGTTTACCTTAGTCCAAACATCTCCCATGAAGTTCTGAAGCGTGCGATGTACATCTGGCTGCCGAGGGTTCATGAAGTCATACCACAGAGTAAAACCACGGTGAGCACGAGTGTAAGACGTAAGGAATGGGTCCAGTTCTGACATTGGTAAAGCTTGGTCTACACCAAAGAGTCCGGGGGCATCTTCGACTCCCGTTCTGGGCCCATCCCACTGCTCTAGATGTGGGTCCTTCTTGCGCACAAACAGTGTTGCGGTGTGATCATCACCATGGACTCCGGTCAGCACTAAAGCACTGTCAGGCTCCAGGCAGCCACTCAGGTACAGGAAGTCCGAGTTCTGTCGAAATACATATGGGATCTTCTCCGACATGTAAACCTTAGTGGCAGAGGGAACCACCACCAGATGTTGTTTGCTTGGTTCATGGTGTTTAGAGGAATAGAGGTGTAAACTTTCCATCAGCCTGCAGCGGCGTTCACGGAGCTCTTCCTGTTGGATACCTGGAACAACCTGCAACATACAAATGCATTGCATTCACTTCACTTTATTTGGGTTATTTATCAGATAAAGAAAAGCTAATGTTGAAATACAATCCTGCAATACTGGACATTAATATAATCTTTTATAAATTATAGAATATGCTACTGTTTTAAAAATCTGATGTGTTACACTCACATGACTTTCTCTTCTCTTGTACAAACTATTTTTACAAACGCTTATTCTCCATATGCTTCATGTTAATCAAGATGTTAATGTTTTTGCTAATTTTCTTGTAGATGCAAGGGGAACATGGTAGGTTTTAAGCGATAGTCAAATCTTTTAAGCGCTGGTTGCTATGTGGCGCATTCCATTCTCTTTGCATGTCCAGGACATAAAAAAAATGAATAACGAATTTGAGAAAAAGTGTAAGTATTGGAAAATTTAAGGGAATAACAAGCAATATCTTGAAAATGTTTCACTCAACAAAACAAATGTATATGACATAAATTGTGTATTTTAATGCGATCTACACTTTTTGTATAGTAAAATTTTGTCTATCTCTTATGGTTTACCAGTTATGCAAAAGTCGCTCACAATGAAGAATACTTTTGGAGACATTCCCAGAAAATTCAAGATATACATTTCATTTGTCATGAAAATATCTTAAACATATGATATTTTAATCAAAACCATTAGAGCCATTTTTGAGAAAATTAAAATTTTCGAAAAATGTTCCATGTAAATGGTAATCTGGGGTAGGGGATTTTCTTGAAAACCTTCGTGTCGCATCTCTGGAAGATACTGTACCTAAATACCAAGTTTGGTGTTTATCCGACTGTTCGTTTCTGAGTTATGCTGTTCACAGACACACACACACACACACGGACATGTTTCCAAAAATGCTTTTTTTTATTCAGGGGGTCTCAAAACATGTATTTCCGGTGAAATCTCGGTATCGCATTTTTGGGTGGAATACAATACTTCCCCTACTTACTATACGTAGTAGAGAAAGTAAAAATTCCTCTCGCTACAATTAATCAGAGCAAACTACCAGATTTCTTTCCTCTTTCTTCTGAGGATAAAGAGTGGTTCTAGCTAAAGAAAAAGTCCCTTGTTCCAGCTAGGAATTGAAAGCAAGACCTCTGGGTTAAGAACCCAGATTGCCGACCTCTCAACCACAGAGGCAGTATACGGAATTATTGTACAATGATTTAGAAGACATAACTATGCCCTTTAATCCCATAGAACTGCAATTTTATAATGCCCTATAATATTTGTGATAATAAACCAAAACTCTCCTGGTATTCATAGAAAAGTGTATGAAATATCAGCGAATGTCATATTTTCAAAATCCTTAAGCCTATTCCTAACAATATTCCAAATAGTGGAAATTTATACAGTTTGTACAACTTATAAAGTATCTTTTACGGAATTACCCAAATCGTCAAATGTCTTCTATACTAGACTTATTTGATGGCCAGTCTGCGGCTTTACTTGGTCAAATTACTTTTAAGATAAGCAAAATAGATGAAATTTTAAACTATTGTACTTTCTTTTTGGTCCAGAAGTTATTTAATAAGATAAACGCTGTACAATTTTCACACTGGGATTTCACTTAATTGCTTAATATCAAGATTCAATGAAACAAAGGCAAAATTGACGGACATAAAGATCCCATACCACTTACTTCCACAATTGGTACATTTTGAACTTAATGTAGTCTATAGGCATAGAAAAAAATAATCTTCTCAGCTGTTAATTATAAAAATATAGATGGAGTAAATTTAGATGCTACACCGGACTCAAATTTTCCCTTATATTTAATATCGAACCAATTATGAAATATGGCAGTGATGCCCTGGTAACAGCCAATCCAACAACATTTAATAAGCTATTAAAAACAGAAGCACTAAACAGTGAAGTTTTCTTTATGTTAAATTGGGAATGAGACACACTATTTCTGAACAAAATCTTCACTTGCTAAGTTAATAAAACTGGAAAATTAACTTAGTAAGTGAAGGTTTTGTGTAAAAATAGTGTGTCTCATTCCCAATTTAACACTTAAGTGTTTGAACAAAACCAAAACAATAAGCTCAGATTAATACCAGGAACAGTAAAAGCAACACCAGTCCTGGCACTACAAAAATATATAAAAATCAAACCCATTATTGAAGAAATTAAGCAACGAGCATCCATTACATATACTACGTGATCAAAAGTATCTGGACACCTGGCTGAAAATGATGTACAAGTTCGTGGCGCCCTCCATCGGTAATGCTGGAAATCAATATGGTGTTGGCTCACCCTTAGCCTTGATGACAGCGTTCACTCTTGCAGGCATACTTTCAATCAGGTGCTGAAAGGTTTCTTGGGGAATGGCAGCCCATTCTTCACGGAGTGCGGAGCTGAGGAGAGGTATCGATGTAGGTCGGTGAGGCCTGGCACGAAGTCGGCGTTCCAAAACATCCCAAAGGTGCTCTATAGGATTCAAGTCAGGACTCTGTGCAGGCCAGTCCATTACAGGGATGTTATTGTCGTGTAACCACTCCGCCACAGCCCGTGCAGTATGAACAGGTGCTCGATCATATTGAAAGATGCAGTCACCATCCCCGAATTGCTCTTCAACAGTGGGAAGCAAGAAGGTGCTTAAAATATCAATGTAGGTCTGGCTGTGATTGTGCCATGCAAAACAAGGGGTGCAAGCCCCCTCCAGGAAAAACACGACCACACCATAACACCACCACCTCTGAATTTCACTGTTGGCACTACACACGCTGGCAGATGACGTTCACCGGGCATTCACCATACCCACACTCTGCATTTGGATCACCACATTGTGTACCGTGATTCGTCACTCCACACAACATTTTGCCACTGTTCAATCGTGTAATGTTGACACTCCTTACACCAAGAGAGGCGTCATTTGGCATTTTTCTGCGTAATGTATGGCTTATGAGCAGCTGCTCGACCATGGATTCCAAGGTTTCTCACCTCACCCTAACTGTCATAGTACTTGGAGTGGAGCCTGATACAGTTTAGAATTCCTGTGTGATGGTCTGGATAGAATGTCTGCATATTATTTTTATGATCCTCTTCAAATGTTGACGGTCTCTGTCAGTCAACAGACGAGGTTGGCCTGTACGCTTTTGTGCTGTACATGTCCCTTCACGTTTCCACTTCACTATCACATCAGAAACAGTGGCCCTAGGGATGTTTAGGAATGTGGAAATCTCGCGTACATACTTCTGACACAAGTGACACCCAATCACCTGACCACGTTCGAAGTCCGTGAGTTCCATGCATCCCATTCTGCTGTTTCATGATGTGTAATGACTACTGAAGTCGCGAATAATGATTACCAGGCAGTAGGTGGCAGCACAATGCACCTAAGATGAAAAACGTATGTTTGTGGCGTGTCCAGATACTTTTGATCACATAGTGTACAACACAAAAACTCTCGAAGATGGAAAATGGATGGACAAAGGACATAATTTGGAAACAATAAAAATCCAAGAAACCGCAACTACAGTAACAGATGATTACCTTCAGAATTTATAAATCAATATAAAGAAAGTATCCTGCCCTCTAAAAGTATAAAATCCAGTGAACTATAAAACAAAACTCAACCAGAAAATAGACAGCTGGAACCAAGATAACCCACCAGACATCATGATACAAACAAAGGCTGGTAACCAGAACGATAATAACAAAGTTGAAACATATATATTTTAATGGGAGCGTTCACACTAATGCAGAGTTTTTCTGGGTCCTGGGAATGGGAAAGGAAACTTGGCCAAGTTTTAACTTCTTCGTTTTCGTTCCCGGGCTGGCACGTTAGATCCGTACTGTGCACATTAGACTTGTCTTTGTTGAGATTATTCTATATGAAACAGCCGCTAGTACTCTTTCTCGTCACAAGCTGGAAACATGAAACTGAAAAAATTCTAACATAATATGTGCATCATAACCTAAGTTCCTGACATCCACAGATCCAATGAGCGTTGGTTCTTCTAGTGAAAGGGTAATCTATTGTTTGTTTATAAGCAACCAAACAATTGAATACTACTTGAAAAACAATTAGCAAAACCCACAAAGAACAGCAAAAACCAGTAGAAATTAACAAAAAAACAACACCTTTAATGTATGCCATTAAACAAAGGAATGAAAGCTTGGTACAACTAGAGGAATTGAAAATGTAATGGATATGCATTTAGACAATGTTTACCTTATCGAATTTTGATGTTGGCTAACCCACATTATGTTGACTGAATTGGAAATACGTGAAAAAATAACATTAGTCCGTTAAAAAAATTAAATCTCAATATACAAAACTGATTTGCCACTTTGTGATTGATATGATCTTCGATATACATTCCTGTTCTTGTTACCAGGCTATTGTGAACCCAAATCTTGTATGCTGTATTGCTTCCTTTTTTTTACTTTCTCTATTACGTACAGTAAGTAGGGGAAGTATTGTATTCCACCCAAAAATTCCATACCGAGATTTCACTGGAAATACATGTTTTGAGACCCCCTGAATCCAAAAAAAGCATTTTTGGAAACATGTCCGTGTGTGTGTGTGTGTGTTTGTGTGTGTCTGTGAACAACATAACTCAAAAACGAACAGTTGGATAAACACCAAACTTGGTATTTAGGTTCAGTATCTTCCAGAGATGCGACACAAAGGTTTTCAAGAAAATCCCCCCACCCCAGGCTGCCCTTTACATAGAACATTTTTCGAAAATTTTAATTTTCTCAAAAATGCTCTAACGATTTTGATTAAAATATCATATGTTTAAGATATTGTCATGGGAAATGAAATGTATATCTTGAATTTTCTGGGAATGACTCCAAAAGTATTCTTCATTGTGAACGACTTTTGCATAACTGGTAAACCATAAGAGATAGACAAAATTTTACTACACAAAAAATGTAGATCGCGCTAAAATACACAATTTATGTCATATACATTTTTTTTTGTTGAGTGAACCATTTTCGAGATATTGCTTGTTATTACCTTAAATTTTTCAATACTTATTTTCTCAAATGGGAATTCGTTATTCATTTTTTTGTCTTGGATATGCAAAGAGTATTAATCTGTGGCAAAGGGAATGGTGCTGCACCTAGCAACCAGCTATTAAGAGATATGTATATGCTTAAAGGCTACTGTATTTCTATATTGCCCTTGTAAATATATATTCCCCTTAAATCTACAAGAAAATTAGCAATAAGATAGAGTCTGCAAATGTTTATCTCGATTAACATGAAGTAGATGGAGAATAAGCGTTTGTAAAAATAGTTTGTACAAGAGTAGAGAAAGTCATGTGAGTGTAACACAGCAGATTTTTTTAGTTCCATTTATACCCCGCCTTTCACTGCATTGGTCTTATCGGCAGCTTTTCCTTTGAAACTTATTGCCTACTGGCAATGGTGTTACTGGAGTAACTCTTGTCGTTGGCTTTCTTGCACTTTGGTTACACTCATTAGATCATACACACATTCATACTTCCAGACTCTCGATAAGGAATAATCTTGGCTAGCTTTCCGTTTTGGTTACTGTTTTCTCAGGTTATTGTGAACCAGCCTTAACAATAGCGACAATAGAGAACTTATACACTTCTAAAAAATGACACATGATACTGTCTTCCACAGCAAAGAAAGTCCCTGGGGAATGAAGCGCAAGGGGGAAATTGCTGATTAGACACAGCCCGAACCCTGCCTACTTGCTTGTGGTACCCTTAATTATGACACACACAACAGCTCGGTTACAGCCCGTTGAATAGTTTTACTCCTTAGTAGCATGCATTCTCCGTCACACACATTTGCTGTCCTTGTCGCACTGTTTCCAAACAGATAAGGGCAGCACATTCCTGCCATGGACTTTCTCTCCAATGGTAAACAGTATCTGATATTTATTCGTTGCCTCTTTGCTATATAAAATATAGAAATAGCTCTCAACAAATAACGCACGCACGCACACACACACACACACACACACACACACACACAAAAAAATTACAGAACATTAAAACTTTACTTGAAAAAGTTCATTAATATTGTATATTATAGTCAGCGCCAATCAAGAAGGTGATTGACAGTTGCTAACCATGTGGCGGAAAGCTTTAAATGAATGGGAGGGGATGGATACATCATAGCAGTCGTCAGAGAAATGATTAGAAGGACTAATTAGAACTAAGACATTCTCATAGCAACAATAGATGCTAAACCCTTGTTGCCGATATTCTAACACGTGATTAGCAGGACATACCTGGTGAGTGACCGTTGCAGTAACATGAACTGCACGTCTTATCTTCTGCCATCGCTGCAGTTATAAAAAGTGCCTTCTTTTAACCACAGCTTGTGATGTATTTGCATCAGTTTAGAGATTGCCTGTGTACTGACAAGTTATTTTGCATCATCCTATTTTTACGGTTATTTGCTTTGAGTTTACATGTGTTTGAATCCATGTATCTGTGCATGTGCTGTGAACATTTACAACTGTGTTAACACTTTTAATGTATATTTAACAATATCCAAAAAATAGTAACAAAGGCAACGAGCCAAACAAAAAACTGAGCATACTCGGTAACCGAATAAAATGTATTTGGTAAAGTATCCCAATTAAATGACAAGCAAGGGAAATAATATGCTCTGAGAGAGAATCAGCGGCATTTTCCCATTAGAGTAAGTATCAATATTTCACAGGTGTCTCTCTTGTTAACGCAGATCTTTACACTGATATATTCTTGCATGTTCTATCCATTGCATGCAGATTTATTATTTTATAATTGTCTTCATATACGAATATAAATAATACCTGCCCTACAATACAGATGCAATGTCGCCATTGTACACAATTCTAATGCGCTCTCTATGTGATTGTGATAAGCGGCAACGTCGTCTATCTCTCTCCGTGAATGTCAATCCCTTTCTTCTTTGGCAGCGAGTATAGATTGGTCAGCAGTGTTGTGTTATCTTATCTCTTAAATACAGAGCAGACTATTATAAAATGTATATGAAATAGAAACAAAACTGTTGGTTATATTTATACTTGTTAACATATACACTCCACCTAATCTGAGTGAGATTATCATGATAGGAGTACTTGAGTTTGTTTTAACAAACAGGAGCCAGTATAAATATTCGAAGTTCTATAAAAGGTGGCTTACATGAATTCTGGTTCATTGATCAGCAGGCAATAATGAAACCAAAGGAGCAGGAATACACTGCAAGCTGTTTCCACACTATATACCAGTTGAGCAAAACTAGACAAACCACATGGCTGAAACAAGATCCTTAGATTTTTCAATCCAATAGCTATTACCATGAATACAGTAGAAAAAATTGCTTTTCATAGTTGATTCAAAAGCTGCCATACAATCCATTCCATAAGCAGCAATACTGAAAACCAGACGGTCCAATTGAAGAAGTAAGAAAAACTCAATACCTTAAAAAATGTACAAAATAAAATAAAGTTTCAGTGGATACTGTCATCTACAAGCCAAGAAAATGACTGATTTACAACAATCTATCAGAAACAACAAACACTCAATAATAAATCTAGTAAGAGCAAAACCAACATTTATAATTAAGAACTGCAGCAACAAACAAAAGAAAAACATTGATCATCTGTGGGAAAACTAAAAATTCCTATGTGTTACACTCATGTCTTTCTCTACACTTGTACAAACTATTTTTACAAACGCTTATTCTCCATATGCTTCATGTTAATGGAGATATCAAAATGTTAATCTTATTGGTAATTTTCTTGTAGATGCAAGGGGAATATGGCAGACTTTAAGCAATAGTCAAATATTTTAACGCTGGTTGCTATGTGGCGCATTCCATTCTTTTTGCATTACCAGGACAAAAATAAAATGAATAACGAATTTGAGAAAAAGTATAAGTATTGGAAAATTTAAGGGAATAACAAGAAATATCTCGAAAATGGTTCACTCAACAGAAAAAATGTATATGACATAAATTGTGTATTTTAACGCGATCTACATTTTTTTGTGTAGTAAAATTTTGTCTATTCTTATGGTTTACAAGTTATGCAAAAGTCGTTCACAATGAATACTTTTGGAGACATTCCCAGAAAACTTGAGATATACATTTTATTTATCATGCAAATATCTTAAACATATGTCATTTTAATCAAAATCATTAGAGCCATTTTTGAGAAAATTAAAATTTTCGAAAAATGTTCCATGTAAAGGGTAATCTGGGGTGGGGGATTTTCTTGAAAACTTTCATGTCGCATCTCTGGAAGATACTGAACCTAAATACCAAGTTTCGTGTTTATCCGACTGTTCGTTTCTGAGTTATGCTGTTCACAGACAGACATGTTTCTAAAAATGCTTTTTTTGGATTCAGGGGGTCTCAAAACATGTATTTCCAGTGAAATCTCGGTATCGAATTTTTGGGTGGAATACAATACTTCCCCTACTTACTATACGTAGTAAGAGAAAGTAAAAAGTAAACAGAAGAGAAACCCCAGACTAGGCCCAGAAAACACTTGTCTGGGTGTTCACCTGTACAAATTTGGTAGCTAGCCATCCAAAGATTGCACAATATGCAGACAACCAATAGCATAATGGAAAGCAGCTACTGTATTGGTCTGGACATAAACCTATAAGCTGCAGGCTACAAGAATGGCTTATATTGGATTGCTAGACAACAAATAGACTTGTTATCCTCTGTGGTCTGGGGGTATCATGCTAGCCTCTAGTTCCTGAGGTCATGGGTTCAAACCCGACAGAGGGAAGTGAATTTTTTTTCAGGCCTAAAAATCCTTAGCATCGCTTCCTTTGGAAGAAAATTAAACCGGTGGTCCTGTGTCATAGATTTATGGCAAGTAAAAGAACCTCAAACCTGATAAAGAGACCTCTGAGTAAAATTTCTGGTCTTTCATGCCCAATATAGACTGGGTCGCTAAGAAGCATAGCAGTTAAAGTGTGTCCATAAATAAAACTCAAATTCATTTCACAAATGGACTCATCCTCTTATGTTGGATATTAGAAGAAGAAGAAGAAGAAGAAGAAGAAGAAGAAGAAGAAGAAGAAGAAGAAGAAGAAGAAGAAGAAGAAGAAGAAGAAGAAGAAGATATTTAGTATACATTCATAATTGAGGCAGTATTTTAATACTTGAATAGTTTCAATTGAATTATATAATATGTAAATTCAATAACAGGCCGCCTTGAAACAATATGTATGTAATAATTTATAAAAATGTATGTAACAATCATTGCATATGCTTATATTATTGTAAACATGTTTAATAATGTTATGTGAATACATTACGCAATTTAATAATGCAAGAGCTGTGAGAATAATAAGCTTAAGGTTGGTAACAATGAGGTAACGCTGAGGCAATAATAAGTTGGAGAGTTTAAATACTACTAGTCATGATTAGAGCAACGATAATGTAAATTCTGTGACAGTTTAAAAATAGCCAATCAACAGCTAGAAAAAGCTTTAGTAAAATGCAGGTATTCTATTGGACTAGGATTAGCCAATCAGACTTGAAATACAAAAGTTTATAGGTTTGGACGGTTGAAATATGTTCAGTTGCTTGCAGACCTTGGTAGTGACCGGATGGAAGATGTGTTTTCTAAAGAAATATTACGTATTTGTGTGTAACGAAAATTAAGTATACGCGTTAACAAAGTGCAAGTTTTAAATTAAAGAATCTCACAGCTCTTAATATCAGTGTAGTGATATATAATTTGTGCCAAGGATTAATAAAAAGAAGTGAATTTAAACTTAAAATCTGTGTAAGCCTACATTCTTGTCGCACCACGCCCTGTCTAAGAGATACATGACTCTAAAACAATACTGACGCAGCCGAGGCAAAAACAAACATAAATAATATGTATAGAAGTAGTTTAATAACAAAGTTAATATTTTTTTAAAAAAACTTGGAGTGTAACAAAAATACATCTTCAAAAATCGGCTTCTCATAGGTAGCAGCATATTACGTAATAAACAATGCACTTCAAAATTGACGTTCATACATGGAGCAGATTATATAAATAAACTCCAAGACAATAACTACTTCAAGTTGGCTTCCAAAGCGTGTGGATAACAACAACAGTAAAACTTCAACAACAATAAACTACAACAGTTGAGGAACTATACAACTTCATAATGAAGTTGATTACAACATACAGAGGAAATACAACAAATCTTTCTTACATAAGTGTTATTAAAGGGCTTTGGCATTCAGACTCTTTACATAATCTGTAGAATTAGAATAAAGGTAACTCAGAGGTTATGATACTACTTTTGGTTTTTTTTTTTGGTGCATACTTCTGTTGCGCTTGAAAGAATTTCAATTAAAGAAGTAAATATCACACATACACACATTATACTGTCATAAACAGGACTGACTGTGTTTTGATTTGCTCTGTCTTCTATTTGCTTAGCATTCCTCCAAGGCTTAGCTGTTACATCATGACTATCTATGTATACTGCTTGGAATAAAATATATTCAGCTTTTGTTCTTACATGCATTCTCTGTGGAGTAACAACAACTATGATAATGATGAAAAGTCAAATACATCTTAGTAATTGTCCTCTAATATGACTCCAAGGTGTTCATATCCTAATATCCAGAACCTTGTAAATCCTTTTTAGTTTTTCAGTCATTAAGGAGCTGAAATCAGAAGCTGTCTTATAGCCCACATCCATCAGCAAGTGCTTTTTCAACATGGTGGAAGAATGATCAATATTGGATGAATAGTTTTTGAGATTAGCCTATACAATACAACTATTCTACCTAATATTAGAATAGATAATACCTTAATTTTGTTATATGGAATTAAATGGGGATGAGGTTATATGAGATGATATTTTCTATTTTAATAATTATAAACTTGTATTAATAAATTTCAGTATTTGTTATAATCAGCGCAACAGTTCTAGACATGTGAAAATCTTAATGAGAGCTATGAAGCGAGTTGCTTACCAGATCAGGAGGTGACCGGTCGTCTGCATGCTGCAGGAATGTGTGGGACAGTCATTGTCAAATATCCGCACACTGGTTATGCACTGCGCTGCGCTGATAAACTTAGGTATATACAGTATATTAAAATCCACGCTGTAAAAAGCACTTAATATAAAAAACATTGTCAATCATTGCCTCCAATTCTTCCACACCTAACAACCCTTCCTCTTCTGCGGAATCACTCACATTATTACCGCCATCACTGCTGTCACTACTTTCTGCACCATTATCCTGGATGAGAATTATTTCTATTTGATTTTCTGCAATTCCGTATTTTTCGAAATAATGATTCTTAATTTATTCAACATGTCGACATACATTTTCCCATTCTGGCTTTCCAATTTCAGCAAATTGCTGGCATTATAATTGCTCCATATATTTTAATTTAAAAGTGATATTTCTGCATGCCACCCATTTTTTGATATCAGCCCAGATTAATTCGATTGGGTTTAGATCTGGGCGATACGAATGACAGTCTAAGTACATTATGGCGATATTGAATTATTATCTGGTCAAGTATGTATGACTTCTGAAGCTGTTTGTTGGCTTTAATTAAGTTATATAGGTTTTTTTTACTCATGCTTTCATCTAAAGCTATATTATGTCTAAGTAACCAAGCTCTCATTTCTTCTTTCAAGGAATTTGAGGTAGGTGGTTTGTCAATTTGAGTGTTGACGCATTGACAGACCCAGCAGGCATATTCACTTCATGTAATTTTCTGTATTCATTTCTTGATGAAAATCTCCTGTTTGTTGCGACTTGTAAAAGAAGGGCATTTGGAACGAAGCAGATCTTTCCAACAGCATGAACTATAATAAGTATTTGCCCTTTGGCAACAGGTGCATGCAAACCTAATTCGCTATCGTCCTCCAACTTTTAGATGCTGTATGACTGCTGTGTATGTATGACTCATCTTCATACACTATAGTATTTTTCTGAAATTTGTAGCACCACCTTAAAAATTGATGCTGATATAAGTACATATAAAATTATAGTCATTTGGAAAGGTAGAATAAAACTGAAAAATTAAATACCATAGCCGAGATTTGAACCACGGATCTTAGGCTTTCCGTGCTGTTGCTCTAATCGACTAAGCTATCATGGCAACATTTACTTTTTATTTTTAATTTTATTATTATTTTTTTATTTTATTTATTTTGCTTTTCTGTTAGAACTCTTCTATTTGATTTCGGTTTCTTCCACTTGAACACTAAATCTTTAATAATTTTTCTGAGATTTGTAGCACCACCTTGAAAGTTTCTGCTGTGTTTCAGCTTGATGAGCAATCTGCTTATTGTTAGCACAGTGTTTTCTTCCACATAGGAATTGTTAATCGTGCGCCGAATGACGCATTCGAAATCGTCTATTTCTGTAATAGTTTAGGGAGTTATGTTTCTTCCCAGGTGTGTCAAATGGCACTCTTTCATCCATATGTTTTTTTTTCTCTTATCTTTGAGAACTCTGGAAACGGAACTCGGTGAAACACCAGTTGCTTTGACTACTCTTTATTTCACTCTCTTAAGGCTTTAGTGGAACTTGGATGAACATATATTTTCTTTCTTCATCTCTGCTTCTTTCTTCATGAAGTCGAGGACATTTGCAATTATTTCCCTACTTTGACTGTGTAACCCTTAACACTTAGCTTTGAAAACGTAGGAGCCATGGTTATAAATATAACAAATATAAAATAAGCACTATTTAGGTACTGCTCTCTTTAAAATTACAACCAGATGCAGACACTTTCTATGCAGACTGTATGTGTTACGCACTGTGAGTAAGCAAAGGTATTATATCGCTTTCGTTGATTAAGCTAAACATAAACCATTCCTAGGCTCGGCAGCTGGGGTGGCAATCAAGGTCACAATTCCAGAAGTTTTTCGCCAGTTATACTTAATTCCAAGCAAGAGATATTAAAGCTTTTTTGCATGATGCAACTTTAAACAAAACAGTTTCTGATTAACCATGTAATGCAATCATTTGGAGTCACAATCATGACATAGAAATCTTATGTATAAAATATTTAGAACCAGAAAGAGGAAAAAGTCAAAGAGGACAACAGGTTGGCCAATCAGTCTTTGATCATCACATCCTTCTTGGGCTCCCAACAGCCACCCTTAATATCAGCATGGTAAGTTGTTATTCATTTATATGAGCAGAAGGTGATCACAGTGCAAACATAGATAACAAATAAAGGCATTATGTTTAGGAGAACTTCTCCTATTATTTCATGAGGCTTGCTCTACCTCAGAGTTCACAACCCCGTGACATATGGAGTCTTCAGTCCATTACATTACACTGCTGAGCACTGCTCTCAGTTCAATCCATAAAACAAAAATAACTAGCTCCTAAATATGTTATCTTTTTCAGATGCTTAAGCTTATTAAAAACTCTTGCCACAGGAGTATGTGGAGACACCATGGCTGAGTGGTTATGTTGGTCTTCTCTGACCAAGGAAAACCAGGTTTGAACCTACCTACAACAACAATTAGCAGTGCTACACTACAGCAGTGCTTGGGGAGTTTACCACCAATTGCTCCAACACCTTCATCCGCATCCCCTGCCATTCAGTGCACTGCATTCTGCAGAAGCAAAGTGGACTTTACAAGTACCTTATGTCCCTTCACAAGGAATGTCAACGTTTGATGGGGAAGTACTTGACATTAGAAATCATCAATTTTTCTCAAAGAGAGCAACTTATGATGTTTACACAGTAAAAACAGAAAGTATTACCTCGCCTTTCTGCAACAGATGTGGATGTGTTTGGAAAGTGGGTTGGCCCTGCTTGGACTTTCTTTTCCATTCCTGTGTTGCTTTGGTTGCCTTGATTGTAGTCACCTTCGTTGAGCAGGCACATCTGCCGCTCCAAAAGTAACCCCCTGCTGTAATAGCAAATTAAAATAAAATGATTTATAACATTTGATACTAATATAAAGTAAAATAATTTATTCAACATACGCATGATAACAGAGTCTAAGAATTTGAGTACCTATATGCCATTGGGTGGCGCTAAGAATGTTTCGCATTACTGACATCATTTTGGATCATGTTGGTTTTTATTCGAGTGAGAATATTGTAACTTTGGTTTTCACCTAGGACGTCCGCTAACCGCCATTTTCACAACTTCGGCAGCAGCAAAACATCTGTTTCTCTGGTACATCAATACCAACAATAGCAAGTATGCCTTTTCCCCAACGTTCGCCTTATTAATAATTAAAATTGACAAATATAGCTTAAATTTGTTACTTTAAAACGCAAAGCATATATTTAAGCTACATTTACATTACCCATTTATGATATTGTATTGCCTCAATAAGATATTTTTTCTAATCTGCGGAGAAAAAAATTGAGAAGCATATTGGCTATCCTGGTACGTGCGTTACGTACTCATGGGAAATTCGCGATTCGCATGGAATGGAAATATAATTGCTAAATGACAGTTTGTTGTAGGTCTTCTCATTCTTGTGATTTGCGGTCAACAAAATTGATACATATGTATTACACCTGAATGTTTGAAGTAGCCGTCTGTGTAACACTTTCAGAATGTCATTCAATTTAGGTTCCACGTCTGGTTTTCCATCAGCAACCACTACAACACCAAGTTTTGGTCTCTGGTCCGGCAGTACAGCAACAACCACAAAGCGTAAGTAGCAAAGTTCAGTCTTTAATCTCGTAGTTTTGATTCCTATATAATCCGCACATTCTTTGCTATGAAAACTGCAGTAGACATATTCTAAACCTTAAATCTTGATAAGGTTGAGCAATGTAGATAATTTGTAAATTGTAGGTTATGTTGATATACCGCAATTATACACCATTATCCACAAATGGTATATACCTGTGACATACGGAGCCATATAAGGCTGAAGACTTATGTTGCGGAACCCCTTCATTTAAATTCGGAAGTAGATGGGCTACACAATTTTCATCTTATTGCGAAGCATTCAGATACGAATGAATGAATTTTATTTGTACATCTTTTTATACACAATCCTTTTGTACAATATTTAATTTATTCACTTTCCTATTGCTTTTATAACCCCAGGAAGATGACTAAGAGCAGATTTGCCTATTTTATTTGTAAACTAACTTAACCTATGTATACATTTTCTGGCCAGCTATGTTCTGCTTGTAGTGCTCATTTTGCCTGGCACCATGGCCTTATGGCTCAACTGAGCAGCCCTTTGCTAACCTTAATCACGTATCATCCATCCTCTCCCTCCTCCATTTCTCCTTTACTTTCTTTAAAAACTCCCCCATATTTTTATTTTCTTTTCCTGTCAACGTTTTAATTGCTAGTATTTTTCCATCAATTTTTTCCCTTTTTTCCTCCCATACGTTTTGTCTCCATTCCACTAATTCTCTGCAATGCTTTCACTGCCTCTGCATAGTTCACAAATTCCACTTTTTCTGCCTCAGCCTTCTCAGGTACATTGATCCTGTTCTCATCCATGCTTCTTTTTCCTCTCTATTACAATAATCCACGTACCCTTCTTTTCCACGTTTCCTTTTTGCTAACCTATAAAACTCCAGTGATTTTTTTATTCTCTAAGCTTCCCCAGATCTCTTGTGTTTCTATGTCCTCCACTCTGTTTCTTACTGTTATGCACAAGCTATTGCTATTTCTTTCTCCTGCTCCAAATATCTCCCATTCCTATTTTCTCCATAATTTTTTCTACCCCATCCCAGTTATTTTTATTTTTTGTATTCTTTTGTTGTTCCATACATATCCTTAAAATTTCCCCTTCATCTTTTTACAAGCATCTGAACCAAAATTTCAATATCCTTTCCAGTATCACTCCCTTTCTGCTTGTTCTTCCAAATTCATAATGCTACTTCCCCTGGTGCTGATCTTGGTAACCCCCAATGGTTCTTTACAAAACATTTTGTAGCGCTGATCTATTTTTCTGCTTAATTCAGATCCTCCCCCCCCCCCTTTCCAAAATTTCAACTGCATATAGCATTCTTGCTTCTACCAGAGCCTCATACATTCTTTCTATCCATTTAGTTGCTATTCTAATTTATATTTGCACATCCTTACTCCTGTCATTGTTGCCTTTCCTTTAGCCATAACCTTCCTGCCATGTGCCACCTGTTCGCCATTACTACTCATCCTCAACCCCAAATAATCAAACTCCTTGACAACTTCTAACTTTAAACCCCCCATCTGCCATTTCTCTTCTTTTTTTTAATTTATTTCCTCTTTTAAATACCATAACTTTTGATTTGTTTATATTTACTCTAATTCCCCACTCTTCGCAGAATTCCTGTATTCCATTGATTGATTTCTGTAGCTCAATTACTGTTATAGCCCCAACCATAAGTTCATCCGCATATAGTAAACCTGGTATCTCTCTATTTGCTATTATGGGACGGTGCAGGTTTTTTTCTTTCACTCTATCTCATATGTTGTCTATGAATATATTAAATAATATGGCCTCAATTTGCACCCTTGTCTTAATCCTATTTTTTGCTCAGTCATTTCTGTAATTCCATTACCTCCACATCTTATACAAAATTTTATATCTTTGTAGATCTTCCTTTGTTTGTTTGTTTGTTTGTTTGTTTGTTTGGTTCCACTGTGAGCAACGCTCAGGGACATTGAACACATATACAATTATGAAATATGCAGCATAACTAATAAACATACCCAGCAACAGGAACATTTCTCCTTCTCTCTCCACACCATGCATTTATCTAAGAAATGAAAATTTGCAAACCATCACCATTCCAAGAGTAAACATCTCAACATGCATTACAGTAGAACAATAACAAATAAGTGTAAGCCATTATATGCCATCTGCCGTATGTATTGATATGTATATGTTGCATGGCATATTAAAAAAATTCCTCCATAGTATATGGGGAGTGAGTATATAAGAAAGACTTTAGCTTTTTCTTAAAAATGTTATGTTGATTAGGCTTGCCTAATAGTTTTAAGTAGCATGGAAGGACTAATTTTGAAGATTTATTGACTAATTTTGAAGATTTAGAAGATTTATTTTTAAATTATAGCATGGAAGGTTATAAATTGTTATTGCAGAGTAGTAACATCCTTTTTGGAAACGTTTTAAGCTATTTGCTGGTCTGTGCGAATTGCCTGCATGCCTTGTTTTGTGGTCATGCACAGCAAGCTTCATTGTGAAGTTATAATTATCTGTAAGGTAGCTCAAGAGAGAATATACGTATGCACCAGTGAGAGTAAGAATTTCTTTGATTTTGAACAAGGGTGTACAGGAATGTCAGGATTCAACACCACAGATAATACGCATAGCCTTTTTTTGTAATATAAATACTTGCTTGCTATGTGCCGAATTACTCCAGAACATTATTCCAATCCGTATCCTGATTTATTTTATAAAATTTTCACATACCCCTTTCCTTCTTAATTTATAAGCTAATGCTTCTCTATTTATCAAATGCTTTTTCAAAATCTGCAAAAAACATGTATATTCTTCCTCCTTTCCTGCTCAGACACTTGTCTATTATAGTCTTTATTATGAATACGTTATCTATTGCTTGTTTATCTTTCCTAAATCCTGATTGATATTCTGACAGTTTTCCTTCCTCTTCCACCCGTTTTCTTAATCTTTTGGACAATATACCTGTGTACATTTTCCTTAATATAGATAATAAACTTATTCCCCTATAATTCTCTGATCTATTTGCTCCTCCCTTCCCTTTGCAGATTGGTACCACCATACTTATTTTCCAACATTCGGGCACATCATTCTTTTCTTTAATTTTATTTAGCAATTTTGTTATCACTTTTCCCCATTTGTATATTATAATTTTTGCAGCATTTTGAAAATTATAATATACTTGAAATTTCCACATGTAATAAATGATGTAATATTATAATTAAAGGTTTCCCCCAAAAAACAGAAGCATTGAACTATGTTTTCAAATAGATATAAAAACTGAAAGGTATAAAAGGCATATAAGCTAGCATCTTAATTCTTTATTTATTTAAATAGTATTTAATGCCTCTGTTACTTCATGCAACACCACAGCAGTGACACTGGTAATACGAGGGCTGATCAATAAAGACTGAGACTGATTTTTACTTTCTCTACTACGTATAGTAAGTAGGGGAAGTATTGTATTCCACCCAAAAATTCAATACCGAGATTTCACCAGAAATACATGTTTTGAGACCCCCTGAATCCAAAAAAAGCATTTTTGGAAACATGTCCATGTGTGTGTCTGTGAACAGCATAGCTCAGAAACGAACAGTCGGATAAACACCAAACTTGGTATTTAGGTTCAGTATCTTCCAGAGATGCGACATGAAGGTTTTCAAGAAAATCCCCCCACCCCAGATTACCCTTTACATGGAACATTTTTCGAACATTTTAATTTTCTCAAAAATGGCTCTAACGATTTTGATTAAAATATCATATGTTTAAGATATTTTCATGACAAATAAAATGTATATCTTGAATTTTCTGGGAATGTCTCCAAAAGTATTCTTCATTGTGAACGACTTTTTCATAACTGGTAAACCATAAGAGATAGACAAAATTTTACTACACAAAAAATGTAGATCGCGTTAAAATACACAATTTGTCATATTTTTTTTGTTGAGTGAACCATTTTCGAGATATTGCTTGTTATTCCTTTAAATTTTTCAATACTTATTTTCTCAAATGGGAACTTGTTATTCATTTTTTTTTTTGTCCTGGTAATGCAAAGAGATTGGAATACTCCACATAGCAACCAGCTCTTAAAATATTTGACTATCGCTTAAAACCTACCATATTCCTCTTGCATCTACAAGAAAATTAGGAATAAGATTAACATCTCCATATCTCATTTAACACGAAGCAGATGGAGAATAAGCGTTTGTAAAAATAGTTTGTACTAGAGTAGAGAAAGTCATGTGAGTGTAACACATCAGATTTTTACTTTCTCTACTACGTATAGTAAGTAGGGGAAGTATTGTATTCCACCCAAAATTTCGATACCGAGATTTCACCGGAAATACATGTTTTGAGACCCCCTGAATCCAAAAAAAGCATTTTTGGAAACATGTCCGTGTGTGTGTGTCTGTGTCTGTGAACAGCATAACTCAGAAACGAACAGTCAGATAAACACCAAACTTGGTATTTGGGTTCAGTATCTTCCAAGGATGTGACACGAAGGTTTTCAAGAAAATCCCCCCACCCCAGAGTACCCTTTACATGGAAGATTTTTCGAAAAGTTTAATTTTCTCAAAAATAGCTCTAACGATTTTGATTAAAATATCATATGTTTAAGATATTTTTATGACAAATAAAATGTGTATCTTGAATTTCCTGGGAATGTCTCCAAAAGTATTCTTTATTGTGAACGACTTTTGCATAACTGGTAAACTATAAGAGATAGACAAAATTTTACTACACAAAAAATGTAGATCGCGTTAAAATACTCAATTTATGTCATATATATATTTTTTTGTTGAGTGAACCATTTTCGAGATATTACTTGTTATTCCCTTAAATTTTTCAATACTTTTCTCAAATGGGAATTCGTTATTCATTTTTTTGTCTTCGATATGCAAAGAATATTAATCTGTGGCAAAGCGAATGGTGCTGCACCTAGCAACCAGCTAATAAGAGATATGTATGTGCTTAAAGGCTACTGTATTTGTATATTGCCCTTGTAAATATATATTCCTCTTACATCTACAAGAAAATTAGCAATAAGATAGAGTCTGCAAATGTTTATCTCGATTAACATGAAGCATATGGAGAATAAGCGTTTGTAAAAATAGTTTGTATAAGAGTAGAGAAAGTCATGTGAGTGTAACACATCAGATTTTTTTGTCTTGGATATGCAAAGAGTTATAATCTGTGGCAAAGGGAATGGTGCTGCACCTAGCAACCAGCTATTAACAGATATGTATGTGCTTAAAGGCTACTGTTTTTCTATATGTCCCTTGTAAATATATATTCCCCTTACATCTACAAGAAAGTTAGGAATAAGATAAGAGTCTGCAAATGTTTATCTCGATTAACATGAAGTAGATGGAGAATAAGCGTTTATAAAAATAGTTTGTACAAGAGTAGAGAAAGTCATGTGAGTGTAACACATCAGATTTTTTTCTGTAGCTTCCTTGATGGTTTCCTGTCTTTACCATGAATATTTAAAAAGAGCAGGGTTTCATGTATAATGTGCATGTAGATGTTCAGATAATTTAAAATTAGTTAATCGCAATATGATCAGTGAATTCTAAAATACAGAACACCAGAAAGGAAAGTTTATGCATTAAAATACATTAGAAAACCCATCAGTAGTTAAATTACTAATTAAAATCATTGGGAACTATTGTTATTAGATGCTGGATATTGAGAATGTCATTAAAATCTAGCTTCTCATGCATAATTATACGGACAAGACTTAGTAAAGAAAGAGTGAGAGTACAGAAGATTTGCATCCATTTCTTCATTATGGTGGAATAGAAACCAGTTTATGATTTAAGGATACCAATAAATGCTTTCTCATGCCATGTTATTAGTCTTAAATTCTGCCTAGGCCAAGGATCAGTATTGTCTGATATAACATTTTTCCCATTTCTATCCCCTTGAAGTTTTACTTTCTGTGATAGGCAGAAGTATTATATTACTGGCAAACATTGAATATGGAGATTATCTTGGAAATACAAGTTTGACTCCCTAAAACCAGAAAAGTGTCCTTAGAGAAAAGACTACATA
The DNA here is from genome assembly GCA_030765065.1 of Deroplatys truncata. Classification (NCBI taxonomy): domain Eukaryota; kingdom Metazoa; phylum Arthropoda; class Insecta; order Mantodea; family Mantidae; genus Deroplatys; species Deroplatys truncata. Next base: position 186,206,064 of record CM060980.1, read on the forward strand.
TTTGAGACCTAATAACTGCATAATTAAAAAATCTGATGTGTTACACTCACATGACTTTCTCTACTCTTGTACAAACTATTTTTGCAAACTGTTATTCTCCATCTATTTCATATTAATCGAGATAAACATTTGCAGAAACGATCTTTTGACATGCAAAGAGAATTACATTTTACACATAGCGACCAGTTCTAAAAATGTTTGACTTTCGCTTAAGGCCTACTATGTTCCCCTTGTTTTTTTGTATATGACATAAATTGTGTATTTTAACGCGATCTAATTTTTTTGTTTAGTAACATTTTGTCTATCGCTTATGGCTTATCAGATATGCAAAAGTCATTCACAATGAAGAACACTTTAGGAGACATTCCCAGAAAATTCGAGATATACATTTTATTTGTCATGAAAATATCTTAAACATATGATATTTTAATCAAAATCGTTAGAGGCATTGGGGGGATTTTCTTGAAAACCTTTGTGTCCCATCACACACGCACGCACGCAACCATGCACGTGCACACACACACGGACATGTTTCCAAAAATGCTGTTTTTGGATTCAGGAGGTCTCAAAACATATATTTCTGGTGAAATTTCGGTATCGAATTTTTGGGTGGAATACAATACTTCCCCTACTTACTATACGTAGTAGAGAAAGTAAAAATGTTGACACTTTCCAGACTTCAAACATAAACTGAGCAAAAATGAATGGCGCAACAATGGTCTGCCTGCTACCATTGCATTACCAATGAGTCAGTTATTTCCTCAGGGATGGCCAATTTTCCGTGTCTCAATACATACCTAGTTACCTTGTGTAAGACCAAGAACGTAAAACATTGAACTTTCTGTATAATCTCATTCTGAAGCACCAAGTGTGGATGTTGACAAATTGAATATGAGGATTTATTAAAGAACATGTATTTAGTTTAGTGTTAAGAATTAATTTATTAGCTAATATCCATTGGTTTAGCAAATTTAGATCTGCTTGCATATCATTAATAAGTGATGCTTATTTTTTCCAGTGGAAAAAAGTGACATATCATCAGCAAAAAGTGTAAGTTTCCTTTCAAGTTAACGTTGATAATGTCATTAATAAATAATAGAAAGAGAATGGGCCGTGTCAGTGAAAGGAAGTAAAAAGTGAAGTAAACAGATTTCTGCAAAATATTATATTTATTGTAATGTACACAGATGACGACAAAAACATACAGCCTTATACAGCTTACATAAATCAGATTTTAGAAAACGTTCAATATTTTTTTCTCTCTATTATTGCTGTAGCTATGCTAATGAAATTTTTTAATACGTACAGTAATATTCTTTCTCTATCCTAAAAGAATATTATTATAATGAAATGTGCCATTTTAGTAGTTTTAAAAAGCATGTAAAATGGTGATTAATGTACATACTGAGGGCTTTCACGGCCGGCGTCATGACTAATAAGTGAATTACAACTATCCGGGCTTGTAGGCCGTGGTCTAGAAGGCATCGTAGATACCGACGTTTCGCCAAGTACAGCGCTTGGCATCTTCAGGGTGAAGTGGTCGTAGTCATTCAGACTAATTAATTTTGAAATCCCGCCTGTAAGCAATGTGTTAAAACTTTGTGCCCCAACACCAGATGGCAACAGGGTCAGAATCTGCAGGATGAGGAAGAAGAGGGCACGGGAGAAAGCGACCCTTAGTCACCCAGTCGCTGACGATGAGGACGAATGCCCTCGAAAACGTTTCCTGTTTTATATAACTTTTAATTAGTGAAGGTGAGTGTAAAAAAGTGTGACTCAATCTACATCAAAATGGTGATTATTTATCATGCAGGCGTGCAGCATTTCCCTGACAACTCAACTTTTTTCATGACCTTTAAGTTTTACGTGTACATATAACAAGACCATAAGTAACATTTTTATGATTTTCAATTCTGGATGAATAATACGTTATTAACTTGATGATGGGATACCTTGCAGCCTGTCCAAAGAGAGGGGTTCTAATGTGGCACAAAATCAAAACATCAAAATATCTTGCTAAATATCATGCTTATATAATGTTATAAGTATGATATTTCTAACAGTTTTTGTTATTTATAGAATGTTGATAGGAATATTTAAGAGGTTACTATTATTCGTTTATGTAAACCAGTTACCACGAGAAACAGTGTAGTTCCTATCACATAACAAGCATGAGGAAGAGACACAAGTTTGTGTGCATAACCTGTTACCATGAGAAACAGTATTGTCATAAGGAAGAGATACAAGTTTGTGTACTGTTAAACCTTTTACTGTTGTTTTAATTTTTAAAAATAAGTTTTACTACGAATTTTCAAAACATAATATGACATACATTGCATGGAGAGAGGTGGAGATGAAGAGAAAGAGAGTGGGAGAGTGAGAAAGTGAGCTGAAAGTTCTGCTGTATATATTGATAGAAGTTCACGTTTATAATATCATGTTCTTTTGCCCAAATGTATTAATAGATATTTTCAATACTGTATTCAACATGAAAATTTATATCAATTTTCTAGTTCTAATTATTCTTTAAACAGGAACTAATTAAGAAAGTATGATAATTTTGCATCATTTTTAAAACTAAATAAATACATAAACGTTAATGAGCCGTATTTACGGTGCTTGAAATCCAACTCAGGGAAAATCAGCAACAAACATTTAGCCATATGTGCCGATTACGTTTATTGCTCAAGTGAATGCATAGCAGTTTTTGAAACAAAATTTTTAAAAATGTGTTTCTAAATGATTTTATGAGATAAAACATTTTGAAAATTGATTTTTTTGAAAGTTTTGAGTTCTATGTACCTCCTTAAGCTTTCCGATTAATTGAATGATTTTAACAGATTGGTTAAGATATTTATTATAATTAATATTAACATTGTTTTCATCATAAATCAATGTACTTAACATTCATTACATCCAAGATTTTTATTTCTGGCTAGATATTATAGATCTGCTATGATTTAATCCTCAAAAATTGCTTATTTCACTCACCAGATGCTGTCTTTGGTAACTCCTTTGCAGATTAACAATTAATGTTAAGTAAGTACTAGCATACTTCTAACCTACCTGGATTTCAAATGTTTTCTCTTATGACCACTAGCATGGTGTAATCCAGGTGAAAAGTACACTGGGTTCAAAGTCTCTAAAAGTGTGGTCTATATGCTGTTAAGAGATTAGTTTTCAGCCTAAGACATACATTAACGGAACTGGCTGCAACATTAGAGATAGCAAAAAATAAGAAAGTAAATTAGAACTGTTTGTCTTTGTGTAGAAACTATACATGCCTGGAACCTGTGACCAAGGAGTATGTTAGCGATTGGTAAGATCATGAACAGGTCATTAAGGCAAGAGATTACTGAAATTTCTATCTTCCAAAGTTTTAAACAAAAATTTATGAAAATTTTGCCACAGTTTTGAACCTTCTACCTAAATTGTATTTGATTAATTACAAATTATTTATTTACTTTTCTGTTAAAACTATTATTTTGACAAAAGATTCTGTAAAAACAAAGTAAATAAATCTTAATGAATTTCCTTACCGTAGCATTTAAAAACTATATATTTGTTTCTGAATTTTTAATACAGTTAAACATTAAATAGGTGATTGTGAAAGATAAACAAGTAAAGTGTACTTTTCATGGCACTTTCAAAAAGATCTGGAGGAAACTTCAGGTGAATTGCTCCTCAGTTTTTATCATAATAAATTTCAAAGAAGGGGGAGTGCTGCAAATTTGAAATATGAGAAAACAGACTGAAATGAACAGTGCCTATTATTAGGCTATAAACACATATAATAAAGCTGTAACCAAAATGTTTCTTGTAATGTTTTGTGAATAATTGATACTTGTACACTAAAGCTCAAAGGAGAGGTTCTAAGAAGACACAAACTACCAATATATGCTTATTAAGATTTTTGAAAAATGCAAAATAAAAGTTTGTAAGCATAATGTTCCTGACAAGTTTTGATTTTACAAAATTTTAATAGAATAGCTTAATATTTAAGAAGTTATATAACAGTTTCTCATTATTTGTGTGCATAAACCAGTTAACATGAGAAACAGTGTAGTTCCAATCACATAACAAGCATAAGGAAGAGACACAAGTTTGTGTATTGTTAAACCTTTTACTGGTATTTAAATTTTAATGAATTCTAGGAAAAGAGTTTTAATACCAGCTTTCAAAATAGTACATAACATGCAAGTTGCACAAAGAGGAAAGAGGTGGATAATGATGTGGAGAGAGTTGGAGAAGGAGGAAGGGTTGGTGAAGGTAAAGAGAATAAGAGAGATGGAGTTCCAGGGAGAGGTGAGATATTGGAAAGGAAGAGATAATGGAGGAAAGGAGAGGTAGAGAAGCGGAGATGTAGGGAGCATAGGGGAGAGTAGAAATGAAGAGAGGGAGGCACAAAGAGAAAGGGATGAAATGGGGAGATGAAGATATAGGGAGAGTAGGAGGGAGTGGAAAGGTAGAGATAGTGAGGTAGAAAGAGGAAGAGATAATGAGAGAAAGGACAGGTAAAGAAGTAGGGAGAGTAGAAGAAAACGGAAAGGAACAGAGGGAGTCAGAAAGAGAAAGGTATGAAATGGGAGAGATTAGAAAGGTAAAAGGAGAGGGAGAAGAGGAAGGGATGATAGGGGAGAGAAGGAGATAAAGGGAAGTTGGAAAGGAAGATAGACCAGAGAAAGATGAAAAGATAATTTTGGGAAGGAGAGGAAGAGGGCAGAGTTGTAAGTAGAGTGTGAGAGAAGGGGGAGGTAGAAACAATGGGGAAGCAGAGGGAGAGACTAAAGAATCTTTTTGTTTAACAGAACACAAGCAGAGCTGTGGCTCTGATAATATATCTAAAACTTATAAAACATGGTTTTTTTCACCTTTAAACAACAAAACGGCAAAAATACGGTTTATTAAAAATAATGTCTAAAATTATTTTTAGAAGCAAAAATCAGATTTGTCATAACTTTCCCTACTGAACTCGATGGTTTTCACAACTTGTCAAAATATAAGTTGACGCACCATTTTTTAATTCCTATTAATACTAAGCATCTTTTAGTCTCCGTTTTATTTATTTCACCTCTTCCTTTTTAACATGCCCCTGTCAAATAATTTTCAAAGGTTGCTTGTTAGAAAGTGCTTCCAAATATTTCTTTTTCAAGGTAATTGGAAATTGAAAATTTGGTTTCTGACATTTAGAGAGGAAAATTTCACCCCTAGGCTGATTGTTTACATGTGCTAACTTAATATTCAAAGGTTTGTGCGTTTCTTACCAAGTCTTAGGAATATTTGTATTGGATATACAGCAAATAAACTAAGGGCTGGGTGGACGTTTAACAAATATGGTGGTGGAACTGGAGTGCACCTTTGGGTCTCCATCTATTGGAGCGGAACAGCTTTCTGCTGGTAGTATCTGAAGTTCTCGCTTCTTCTTTTTGTACAGACACAGAACAATTGAAAGCACAATACCAATAAGCATGAGCAGTGCCAGGATAACAATAAGTATTATATAGATCAGCATGTCATCTCCGTGTTCTGTTTCATCATTGGTAATTGGCAAGTAGCCATAATGATTAAATATCAACTCAAGATGGCCTATTGATTTGTCATCATCGCAGTCCAATTTAAGACTGAGAAATTTCAGTAGAGGTTTAGTATCCTGGTGATCTTTGGTGTGCTGTCTCTTGTGTCGATGTTGGCTTCTGGTGTCATGTGTCTTGTATCTGTCGCGCCGCTGCTCTGCTGGAACTGTGTTACCAGGGTGTATAGTGGCGCAGGTGGCATCGTGGGAAACAGCGAGAGCACCAGGGTTGTTTTCCATCTCGTACTGAAGCCATGCAAGACCGCAGTCACATCGGAGAGGGTTGTCGCTGATGTCGATATAGATAACACTCTCGGGCACATGATATTTGGGCAGAGATACAAGTCCGGTGTTCCTCAGACTGAGACGATTAAGTTGTTCCATGTATGCCACAAACTCGATGTCACCCAGCAGTGCCTGCACCAGTCTGTTGCTGCCATCTAGGGATAGCTCGTGTAGGTTTCGCAGATCTGGTTCTGTGCTGTAAGTGACTGTCTCTCCAGCCGGTAACATCAGATCGCTGTAGAGTAACCTCAGGGTCTTGAGAGCCTTCATCTCGCCCAGAAACAGTAAACTTTCCAATACATAGTTCTCTGTAAACAGCAAATCAAGTATATCAGAAAGTATTCATCTGTATGCACCGGCAGAATTAGGAATGACATTGAATACAAATAAAACAGAATGGATGCAAATTGGTACAAGTAACAAAATACAAGCTAACATCTCTTTAGGAATAAAACAGGAACAAATTAGTCAAATTAAACAAACAAATATTTTAGGATTAGTCATAGATACCAAATTGAAATGATGCAGGCATGTGGAAAAACTCTCTAAGAAAATCAGTAAGTGTGTGTGTATATATTCTTAAAGAGGTCAAATAAATCTTGGATAGAGATAGCACAGCACAAGTATATTATGCATTTATACACTCACATTTGGTAATTAATTGTCATACATAGCTTGTGTGGAAGAACAATTAATTACCATTGAATGACGTAATAGTTGGTTAAAACTATGAATTCTGGGACTTAAGTACTTACAGTGTTGTAAGTTGCCATTGGGGTATGTCATCCCAAAATAATTTGAGCTCTCCTTGTGGTTTACCGGAAAAATGGGTGTCATTTGGGGAATTTAATGTTGTACTGGCATGTTGCCAGGTAGCTCAGTTGATTACAGCAACCGGATGGAAACCGAAAGATCCATGGTTCAAATCCCGGCTATGGCAGTGAATTTTTTGTTGTCTGATTCTATCTTTCCAACTTATATTTGAGTTATAGGATTATCTTATGGGGATCAGCAGGGAAGAAAGATATATTAAAAACATTTAGCCTGCAGGAAAGAGCATAAAGAATTGTTAAAAATATAAAAAAAAAAAATACCTGCAGAGTTGCTTTTAAAAACTGAGTATACTAACACTACCATGCCTGTACATATATGAATGTGTAAAATATATTCTAAAATCCCATAAAGAAGTAAAAAATATCAATATTCATAAACATAACACTCTAACAAAGAAAACTATTGTTTTAGGGACAGATTAAGAGGCCCATTATAAAAACTAAATGTATTGAAAGCAATGCAAAACATTTGTATAATCATTTACCTCAGTGGATTAAACAAATTGATGAGGAAGCAAGGGAAATAGCGAAATTTAGACTTATCACATTAAGAACGTCTTTTATGCATTAAGAGAATATAAAATAGCAATGGTTAAGCATTAAAAGTTTCTGCTAAAATTGTACATAAAGATAGTAGTATCTCTCTTCATATTTATGGTTAAATTGCAATTTATATACTTTATTTCACGTGACAAAACCTTTTAAAATCATTACAATATGCAGAAAGAAGAAACGATGTTTGCATGTTCATTTGAAGATTTTTCATTCTATTGGTTTCATAATTACTTTCTCTACTACGTATAGTAAGTAGGGGAAGTATTGTATTCCACCCAAAAATTTGATACCGAGATTTCACCAGAAATACATGTTTTGAGACCCCCTGAATCCAAGAAAAGCATTTTTGGAAACATGTCCATGTGTGTGTCTGTGTGTCTGTAAACAGCATAACTCAGAAACGAACAGTTGGATAAACACCAAACTTGGTATAGGTTCAGTATCTTCCAGAGATGCAACATGAAGGTTTTCAAGAAAATCCTCCCACCCCAGATTACCCTTTACATGGAACATTTTTCGAAAATTTTAATTTTCTCAAAAATGGCTGTAACGATTTTGATTAAAATATCATATGTTTAAGATATTTTCATGACAAATAAAATGTATATCTTGAATTTTCTGGGAATGTCTCCAAAAGTATTCTTCACTGTGAACGACTTTTGCATAACTGGTAAACCATAAGAGATAGACAAAATGTTACTACACCAAAAATGTAGATCGCGTTAAAATACACAATTTATGTCATATATATTTTTTGTTGTTGAGTGAACCATTTTCGAGATATTGCTTATTATTCCCTTAAATTTTTCAATACTTATTTTCTCAAATGGGAATTCTTTATTCATTTTTTTGTCTTGGATATGCAAAGAGTGTTAATCTGTGGCAAAGGGAATGGTGCTGCACATAGCAACCAGTTATTAAGAGATATGTCTATGCTTAAAGGCTACTGTTTTTCTATATTGTCCTTGCAAATACGAAACAAGGGGAACATAGTAGGCCTTAAGCGATAGTCAAATATTTTTAGAACTGGTCGCTATGTGTAAAATGTAATTCTCTTTGCATGTCAAAAGATCGTTTCTGCAAATGTTTATTTTTATTAATATGAAATAGATGAAGAATAGGAGTTTGTAAAAATAGTTTGTACAAGAGTAGAGAAAGTCATGTGAGTGTAACACATGATATTTTTTTAAATAGAATTAACCAAAAAAGGAAAATTGAGGAGGAATAACGTAAAAGCGTGTTTTAATTAAGGCGGATCTCTACTGTTCAACAATCAACATACAACACTCAATGCTAAATTAACTGCTTTAAAAACATGTAATACGAAATATGTATTCCCATCAATATTCCTTCTCCACTGCATTAATAGTGAGGTAAAGTGTAAACAAGTTGCATTTGTTTATATCAATAATCACATGGATTTTGATTATCAAGACATAGGCTTTGTGGTCACAATGTGTGCATGGTGGAAGTGGCACAAGAATAAAAGAACATTATGGGTGTACCCCTTTTCTAAGCAATAGAAACAATGTAAATAGCATCTTTCTGAACTTAAAGTTGAGGGTAGATTCGGCTTCAAGAATCTTCTAAGAATGTTGGAAGAAGATTTCATCTTGTTGCCAACTATAATCTCACCAGCAATTGCAAAACAGGAGACAAATTTCAGAGCCGCCATATGAGGTAAACTGAGATTAGGCTTAACCTCTTTTTTGCTTTCTCTACTACGTATAGTAAGTAGGGGAAGTATTGTATTCCACCCAAAAATTCAATACCGAGGTTTCACCGGAAATGCATGTTTTGAATCCAAAAAAAATCATTTTTGGAAACATGTCCATGTCTGTGTGCGAGTCTGTGAACAGCATAACTCAGAAACGAACAGTTGGATAAACACCAAACTTAGTATTTAGGTTCAGTATCTTCCAGAGATGCAACACGAAGGTTTTCAAGAAAATCCCCCCACCCCAGATTACCCTTTACGTGTAACATTTATCGAAAATGTTAATTTTCTCAAAAATGGCTCTAACGATTTTGATTAAAATATCATACGTTTAAGATATTTTCATGACAAATGAAATGTATATCTCGAATTTTCTGGGAATGTCTCCAAAAGTATTCATTGTGAACGACTTTTGCATAACTGGTAAACCATAAGAGATAGACAAATGTTTACTACACAAAAAATGTAGATCACGTTAAAATACACAATTTATGTCGTATACATTTGTTTTGGTGAGTGAACCATTTTCGAGATATTACTTGTTATTCCCTTAAATTTTCCAATACCTTTTCTCAAATGGGAATTCGTTATTCATTTTTGTTATGTCTTGCACATACAAAGAGAATGGCATGCGCCACATAGCAACTAGCTCTTAAAAGATTTGACTATCGCTTAAAGCTTACCGTACTCACCTTGCACCTACAAGAAAATTAGCATCTCAATTAACATGAAGCATATGGAGAATAAGCGTTTGTAAAAATAGTTTGTACAGGAGTAGAGAAAGTCATGTGAGTGGAACACATCAGATGTTTGCCTGTGTCCTCTTGTGTACATTAAAAACATGAACAAGCTCATGTAAACACTCTGTTTTCTTCATTTTATTTCCATAGTCTTTTAGGGATATATCCCAGATGATGGGTCTTGCTTGAATCTCATTAATTAGCTGTATTATCTTTTCTTTCTTCCACTCCATTTTTCTCGCTAGTAAGCAATGAATAATACACACGGGACAGTTGTCTGTATGTCTTTCTAAAATTAATCGGGTCTCTATGAAGTCACTCTCACTCAACATGTTTTCCACTGTGTTTTTAGTTCGATTTATACTCTGCCTTTAACTACATTGGTCATCGGCAGTCTTTCATTTGGAACTTAACGCCTATTGGCAATGGTGTTAACTTGTATTCTATTGTTGTTGGGTTTTAATTATTAGATCACCACACATCCACACTCTCATTCATACTTACAGACTCTGAGGAGGATAGGGAATAATGCCGGAATCAAACCCGGGATCCCTCGTGCAGCAGGCAGGTGTTCTACCGACTGAGTTATGGTGCCAGCCAAAACAGTTTTGTTTAGTCAAGATATGTTGAATCAATATGTTACACAAGACTTGTTGGTCAGTGGAGACACTCATTTATCACCGACATATTGAGCTCAATGTGTTGAATCAACATGTTTTGTTAATTGTTGAGGTGCGTGCATGCACAACACACACACAAGCGGTAACTAGGTGACAGCAACAGTAACTATGGCGACAGTTGGGTACTGCTACCAGCCTGAGCAGTATGAAAACTGGCAACATCAGTGATTGGGCTAGACACTATGGGTGCACCACTCTTATTATGAATACTCCCTTCTGCCAGCAGTCACAGATACATGTGGATGTCTTGGTTGGCATGGTTCTGAGAAAAAGTTTTCTATGATTCCAGTTATTAGCTGTTCTTGTGAGAGAGGATACTCTAAGCTCCACTAAACTGGGATCTACTATGAAGCAAGAACAGCTGGAGAATTTACTATTACTGTTCAGGAACAGTCAGTAGATGTCAGTTCAGAAGATATTATTGAATTCAAACGGATGGTCCCTTTTAAGGTCGAATGTCACTTTTAAGTCATTTAAGTACAGGTATTTACCAAGTCTTCATATCTGGTTTTTCAACTTTTGATTTCATAAAACCTGTAAGTATTGCTTATGTTTAATTGTAACTTTAAATCAGCAATTTTTACTAAGGTAAATTAATAAAATATTATTTAAGGCATTTTATTATTGATTACATTCCTTCCAACTGCTAATGTTTGCATTTTGAAAACTACAGGATAGGATTTTGATAGAAAAAATCTGATGTGTTACACTCACATGACTTTCTTTACTCTTATACAAACTATTTTTACAAACGCTTATTCTCCATCTACTTCATGTTAATCGAGATAAACGTTTGCAGACTCTATCTTATTGCTAAGTTTCTTGTAGATGTAAGGGGAATATATATTTACAAGGGCAATATAGAAATACAGTAGCCTTTAAGCACATACATATCTATTAATAGCTAGTTGCTAGGTGCAGCACCATTCCCTTTGCCACAGATTAATACTCTTTGCATATACAAGACAAAAAAATGAATAACGAATTCCCATTTGAGAAAATAAGTATTGAAAAATTTAAGGGAATAACAAGCAATATCTCGAAAATGGTTCACTCAACAACAAAAATGTATATGACATAAATTGTGTATTTTAACGTGATCTACATTTTGTGTGTAGTAAAATTTTGTCTATCTCTTATGGTTTACCAGTTATGCAAAAGTCGTTCACAATGAAGAATACTTTTGGAGACATTCCCAGAAAATTCAAGATATACATTTTATTTGTCATGAAAATATCTTAAACGTATGATATTTTAATCAAAATCGTTAGAGCCATTTTTGAGAAATTTAAACTTTTCGAAAAATGTTCCATGTAAAGGGTAATCTGGGGTGGGGGGATTTTCTTGAAAACCTTCGTGTCGCATCTGTGGAAGATACTGAACCTAAATACCAAGTTTGGTGTTTATCCGACTGTTCGTTTCTGAGTTATGCTGTTCACAGACACACAGACAGACACACACACACGGACATGTTTCCAAAAATGCTGTTTTTGGATTCAGGGGGTCTCAAAACATGTATTTCCGGTGAAATCTCGGTATCGAAATTTTGGGTGGAATGCAATACTTCCCCTACTTACTATACGTAATAGAGAAAGTAAAAAGTCCTTAGAATCCATTTTCAGAGGTGAGCATGTCAAAATTTATTTTGGGGACGACCCTTGAACCCCTCTCTGTTCTCCCAGGTATAGTTTATATCCCTCATAATGGGCCTTCCATTATAATAACCTGGCATAGGAATTCTTAAGCAGTTGGCTTCAAGTTAGCTACACTCAAAGCATTATCAATACAAAGAGTGGCCAAGGGTCACTGACGCCAGGTAAAACACGGTCTGTGGAGTGGCTGAGTGCTGTCTGCAAATACCAGTAGACTGTACAAGGGTGTAGGTGGTTTGTTATCTGCAACATCACTGTGTAAAGTCCAATAACTGTTCAACATAATTTCCTTTCGTCCTGGCTTCATTGCTTGAAAATTCCTATGCATGGCAATAACATTTTGCACTCATATATATTATTTGCAATGTAATATCTGCAGCAGTTGTGGAATTATCTGTGGAGTAGTAACTATTTTATACTCCGTGGCATTCTCAACGAAAAAACAAAGCCTTCTGCACAAGTAAATTCTTTTATGACTACAATGTGTTGATATTCTAGTACGTAGGCTTTGTAAATCCTTTCTAGTCTTTTAGTAATTTAAATTGGAAGATGTTTTATAACCCAGGTCCGTCAGAAAGAATAGGGCTTTTGAACAATGAAAGAATTATCAAAATCGGCATAGTGGATTTTGAGATTATCCTGCATGTGCGCATGCAGACACACAAATGTTCTCTTTTTATACTGTTAGTATAGGTTTATTGAAATATGCAGATCTGTGCAAGGAAGTCAGTATCAAGATCTTAGAGTAATCCTTATTCTAATTTTGCAAAAGCAGGTAATGAAGTTTCTGACCTTATAATAACCCTTATATCAGACAGTTATGTTGTACTTCCTCTATATGTTGTAATTGTGTTCATTACCAACACACAGTAGTTTCTGTGAAAAGAAATGTTAGCATATGAATTGAAAGTTCAGGTTTGCTCCCTGCCCATGAAATACATACCTAGTGCAAGAGAGTGGACACCCTTAAGGGTGCCGATGGAGGCAAGTGAAGCATTATTCAAAGCAGTTTTCTCTGTATCATTTCTTCCCTTCAGAAACAACACCTGTAGGTGTGGGAAGTGTGTTCCCAGATCATCAGGAAGTGAAAGGTGGTGATAACCAAGACATAAGGCTTGTAGACTCTTTATCTTGAACAGATCTGATCCCATGGAGAGACGGAGGGGGTTGTCACACAGGTTCAGGAATACTAGGTTGAGCTGTAACAAGATTTATACACTTACAGGGTATTATATAATACCAGAACTTGCAGCTCTGCTTATATTGTAATGCTAACTACAAAGACTTTGGAGCTGGTTATCGAGACTCAGGAGAAATAATAATAATAATAATAATAATAATAATAATAATATACGATCGAACATAACGACAAAAATGTGCTGAATTCATATTAGGAATGGGTTTTGTAGGAAAGACAGAAAAACAAGTTTTGTTGTCCTCCAAGGATGTATCTACCTGCGATGGACGACAACAAGCCTACCGGAAGTTTCGCTTTTGTACTCTGGCTCGGACGGGTAGTTTACAACGGTTTCAAAGCTTAGAAGGGTCAGAAAGTATACGTGCCTTATCTACGATCTAAGAATATTCGTGGGAAGATTTTAAAACTCAAAATAAGCTGTAAGAAGCAGATGTGAAAGTTGTCAAGTGGCGGTAGCCAATAATAAAATCATGAAACAAAAATGATAGCCAATCAAAAGATCGCGTATGCATCACATGATACGTTTGAACGTAAAACAGAACGAAACATAAGAAAGGTGGGGGAAAATTCTAGGTTTGGCGAAAGGCGTGAAAAAGGAAAAGAAACGCCGAGAGTCATTCCGGTACAAACTAACCACGAGGACGGTCGGCAAAACAAAATTAGAAGAAAATAATCAGAAAATTTATAGTGTAAAAATGAAGTTGTGAAATCTAGGCAATTCGAGGGCTAGTCGGAGAAACACATAAGTAGCAACTTCGAAAGTGATAAGAATAACAGTGGTTTCGACGACGAAGGTGGCAGGTCGACCAGATAGGAATCTACGTAACAAAATAAAGAAATAACTCAAACTTAGCCGGCAGTATTATTAATATCATCAAGGCAGTGTCACCACCCCTGAAAACAAGAACCTCAGCTCTACCAAAAACAAATTCCAAATCCCTGCCATCCAACCATCGAACCCGGGACTCTGAGTCCACTGAAGCAACTGCCAGATGTGTCAGAGGTCAGCGTCAACTTTTCTATTCCTCCCTCTCCTGTTGTCCTCTCCATCTCTTTCTGTCTGCAACTCTCTTCTATGCCAACCCTCTTTCATTCACACTCTTTTTGTGCAACATTCATGTGATGTGATGTTCTGAAAACCAGCAATAAAAGTGCTTTCCCTGTAGTGTTACTAAAAATATAAGCAAAAGGTTTAACAGTACACAAATTTGTACATCTTGCTTATGCTTGTTATGTGATTAGAACGACCCTGTTTCTCGTGGTAACTGGTTTATGTACATATAATAATGAAAATTTGGTATAACTTCATAAATATTCATCCTATCAAATTTGGCAAAACTTTCAAAAACTTTTTGCTCAAAGCTTTTTCATTGAGTTGGAATGCTTGTTGGTTTTGTTACTCATTTAGCATTACCTAGGGGACAGGTGTAGTAAAACTATGAACATGAGTAACTTTGGCCTCCTGGGAAATAAAAAAGGGATAGCCTCACAAGGAAGATAATGAGGATATCAAAGACTATTAACGTTATCAGTAAAAAGTATGATAAAATCTGTATCTGATTCCACATTTAATAAACACCAAGAACAAAAATCAAGAAGGAAAAAGTGGTAATCCATTATGTAACAAAAACCTATACAAGCCAAGGAAACAAGCAGTAGCTACTTTTAGAACATAAATGGACATGACTGCTTGACAAAACACCTATATGTGCTAAAAATGTTAAATTCTGACAACTGCACACTCTGTGCAACAATTTGAATTCAATTATGGACAAGGAGCATATGTTATATTGCTTTATTTTGGACAAAGGAAATAGTTACCTGATAGCACCTTACTGGGCTGCTAGAGGAAGAATGGCATAGCAACCAAGATTTCCCATGTATTGGAGAAGAGGAAGTGATGAAGAGGAAGTGATCTCAATTTTTTTATTTTTGCATTTTGCACACCATTAAAATGCCTCCCCCCACTCTTAGGGAAAATTAGAATGCTATTGATCGTATTCTTTGAATGGGACATATGATATGTTTACATACCAGTTTTATAATCATCGATTTGACCATTCTTGTGCAAAAAGGTACAGGTCACACACACACACAAATCTGATGTGATGCAGTCACACGACCTTATCTACCAATGAAAAATTCACATATGTTCATTATATGTAATGTAATGTAATATTTATTTCATCATTATTACAATAATACAAATAAAACTTACATCTAAAACTTAGGTCTAGTGCACCAGTTTTCTAGCTCCCCCATATTTAGCCCCTAGGCTGTATATATGGGATAAAGCTACTATACCATCTCTCCACTTTACAAACTGTACCTTTCTTAAGCTCCTTATCCACTTATCCCTTGTGTTGCCTAAAAATGCCCCCATCATTTTAATTGTTCCTACTTTTGTGCTTCCCAACATTCTTAATGCTACTGCTTCTTTGTTTAGCTTGTCCCATTTTTTACTTTCTCTATTATTCCATATAACCTCTCTCCACCTTTTAACCTTATCATATTCTATTAGACAATGAAAAGTACTACCCAATTCATCACACATAATACATCTCCCCGAACAATTATATCCATTCCTTTTTAAAAATATTACTCCTGTGCGCATCCGTGCAAGACCTATTCTACCAAATTGATTACATATATCTACATACTTCTCCCTTCCCCAATCTCTTTTAACTGATTTATACAAGATCAATGACCTTTTATCCTCAAAACTAGCCCATATTTCTTGTTTCTCGATATCTTCCACCCTCAATCTCACTTCTTTCCAAAACCCACTGTTATTATATTTATCTAATAGGAAAATATTCCTCATGCTAATTTCTTTTAGGACATTTCCCATCTCCCCTAACCAACACTCTTCTCCTAGGACAGCTTTTTGAAACTGTATACATTCTTTTAATATATTATTATCTTCTAAATTTAAACATCTATACCAATACTTCAAAATTCTTTCCACTGTTATACCTTTTCTCCCTACCCTTCCAAGCTCTGCCAGTGCCACACCCCTTGGTGAACTCTTGGGTAAACCCAAAACTTCTTTACAAAACATTCTATGGACTATATCAATCTTAATCCATCCCTTTGCCACCCCCCATATTTCTATTCCATATAACATTTTTGACTCTACTACAGCTTCATATAGCCTTTCCAACCAGTTCATTGTTAGCGTGGGTGTTTTGCACAAGCAAACTCTAACAGCTTTCATCGCTAGCTTTCCTGTTCATTATATATTATAGAATGCATATAAAAATTGATAAGGGGCATATGCAGAGAGTGCATTTGAAAGAGACTAAAACATACAGTCAGTCTCCAATCAATAACCACAAAATATTTTATCTCGACAAATCCAGAACCTGAAAAAGCAAAATAATAATTTATGTTTAGGTGGATTTTATTTAAATATTTATTGAACTATTATTTGAATAAATTTAAATACTATTTTTTCAGGTTCTATATGGTTTATACCACTGATGTTTTCCTAAAGGTGTCAGAAATACACATTTTACAAGAAATAATCAGAACATTCACTTAATCTTCACTAGAGCTACGCTATGCAAAAGTGGAGTTTTGCATTCCAGTATAAAAATATATAATTTCCTTCTTAATGCTATTAAAAATATAGAAAATATTAATACATTTAAATCCAGCATAAAGTTTTTTTTTTTTTTTTTTTTTTTTTTTTTTTTTTTTTTTTGCAGGAACACTGTTTTTATACAGTAGAAGAATACTTGAAAATTAATAATTATCCATATGTATGATTGACTTATCTTGTATATATATATTTGTTAATTTATTGATCTATTCAGATTAATTACATTTGTGCAATTATTTATTGTAAATATGCTTTGATATATACAATCATGTGTAATATAATCACTTTTTGACATATCCTCTATCAGTGTACAGTATTTAATTTAAAAGTATTAATAAACTGAATTGACATTCATTCTGTAGTCATTTTAGAGATTTATGTGAGGGGAATAGCAACTGGATCGCTAGACAGCGTGTATATTACCTAAGTAAAGGATTTCATGCATCAGCATGACCTACAAACAGCTTTAAGTATTTAAAGGACCAAAACGCAAGCAGGAGTACATAGGGACCAAACTCCCAAGCCAGGACTCATAACCAGTCAGATATACTAATCATTAGACCGTGAGAAAACCCTTGCACTTCATATAGGAGGTGCTCTATAACCTTCTAGTATTAATTACCCAAGACTGAACTTGTGCGAATAGTATGAGGCTTATTCCAAAACTAAGGTCCGTTTGGTCATAATAACAACATCGCTCATGAGACAAGGTTTTATTGACAGTAATATTTGCCTACATATATACTTTACTTTTCACATAATCGCCGTTCACATCTATACACTTGCTGTAACACTGCACCAGCTTATTTAACCCTTCGGCATAGAAGTCTGTCGCCAGGACTTGAACCATTTGGTAACGCTCGTCTTGAGTTTATCGTCGGTTGGAATCGTTGTCCACACAGCCACCGTTTCAAATACAAGAAGAGGAAATAGTCGCTTGGTGCCAGGTCGGGACTGTACGGAAGGTGGTCAAAGAGTTCCCAACGAAACTCTTGAATCTTCTCTTTGGTTTTGGCAGCAGTGTGCGGGTCCACGTTGTCGTGCAGGAGAATGATGCCAACGACAGTTTCCCGCGGCGTCGATTTTGGATCGCACGTCACAGTTTGGTAAGCGTTGCACAGTACACGTCAGCTGTAATTGTTGACCCACGGTCCATGAAATCAGTCACAATGACGCTCTTTTCGTCCCAAAACACAGTAGACATCATTTTGCGATTCGTGTACGGAGATTGCGTACACCTTTTTGGTTTGGGTGAACCGGAACTGCATTAACTGTTGTTTGTATTCTGCGTTCTATCCATGTCTCGTCGCCCGTAACAATGTGGGAGAACAAACCATCTTGTCTATAGCGCTCCAAAAACTTCGTGCACTACGCATTCGTTTTTCTTTGTGCTGACCGGTGAGCAGTTTTGGTAGCCACCTCGCACAAAGTTTCCGATATCCAAGCTGTTCAGTGACAATCCTGTAAAGTGAGGTTCGAGCAACATTTGGGAATTCATCAGCCAGACCACTAATCGTCAAACCCGATCACTTCGAGGTTTTTTGGTTCACTTGTTCAGCGATGTCGTCGGTCCGAATACTGGGCCTACTACTCCGCTGTTCATCGTGTACATTTGTGCGGCCATTTCTAAAGTCTCGACACTAGTGTGGAACCTGTTTGTGACTCATTATGTCCGGTCCATACACGAGGCATAACTCACGATGTATGTCCACAGCTGACGATCCTTTAGCCAGCAAAAATCTAATCGCACTGCGCACTTCACAACTGGCGGGATCTACGATTGCCACGGCCATTCGATCTGCTCTCACCGATTGGCAAACGCCTGCCTAACACCAACACTGCAGGAGGTTCCTCAGGAATCGGTAGACAGCGCTGCAGGCGTGAAACGTCATTCAGGCCTACCATCCGTTAAATATTGTTCACCGAACCTCAATTCTGGATTATGTCTCGTAAAATAAGCAGAACGAGGTTTAATCAGTGTTGCCAACCAGCGTATGGAATAACAATTTTCCAAAAGAACAAAGCTAAATTCCCTGTCATCCTCCGATATTTATCACTGTTTTAATGCATATAATATTTTATTTACTTGTTTATTAATAAGTTTAATTAATAAGTATATAATAATTAAACCTTTAGGTATACAAGCGTTACAAAAAACAAAAATAAGACTGCAGTACTTCATTACAGTTTTAAGTATCTGGATTGGCGGTCATGAGCCCCCTTAGGCCCCTCTGTATATGCTTCTATGTTACTCACAATATAGTTTTAACAAGGAATTGTTTTGAATTTGCAAGAGAATTTCAACATGCAGAAACAGTATTCAAATGTTTATTCACGGTATCAAGATCTTGTGGTGGAAAGAAAAGTAAGGGGCAAAAAGCAAGAATCACAAAGATTCAAGCACGTCTGTTAAGTGATGCTTATTAAAGGTCTAAATTTGCAATATGGAATACTTCAAAAATGGCTAACACTGAAAGAATTTATTAATAGAAGTTGTGTATTTTAATGGGCCCTACATGTTTCTGTAGAAGGGTTTATCTATATTTTAAAATTTCTGTGTTTATACAAAATTCATTCAAATAACTGGTAGCTGACAAGATATCACAGTAAATTCAAGATAAATATTTTATTTCTCATGTCCGTATATTAAACATATAATATTTTAATCTAAATTGTTAGAGCCATTTTTCAGAAAATAAAATATAACTAAACATTTTCCATGTAAACAGTAGTTTGGGGTTTGTAGAGAAGTTAAGCTACACATTTTAAACCAAATATCTCATATGAAAATTCTCACAGATTCAACACCATTGAAGAAATACATTGTACAAATTCAGGTGGATGTTTTGAGTGATTTTTGTAAAATAAACCAAAGTCTGGTGTATTACATTTACATAACTTTTGCTACCCAGCATCATTTAGTTATCTATCTCTTCCACAACCTATTGTTGCAAAATCTTACTTTTTCTATCAACTTCATGTTAATAGAGATACACTTTAGCCGGTTTCATTACACATTTTGTTTTAGGTACAAAAGAGATATAGGAGGCTAAAGTGATAGTCAAATTTTTTCTTGCTTCCAAGTTCCAAAAGAGGACAGTACTGACTAGAAATCTTCTGGCCAGATTTTTTATGTTATTGAGTTCCTGTGAAGCACACATGCAAAGGATTGCTAAAGATGCCCTTTTGAAACATAATCATTAGCATCATGAAAACTGACACTAGATGGTTACTGTGATATGAATGTGAATTCCTTTGACTGTGTTAAATGAGCAGTAATTAAGTATCTAGACATATTGTTAACAGTGCATTATGAATTCATGGCTGAATGTATGATGGGAGCAGTAGAGGAAAGGAGGGGAGCATTGTCTTGCAACTTGGCTGTATTCATTACAGAACAAAGAATTACGACTTGAAACAAAAGAACCTGAGTCAGTTTAGTAACACTGGAGCAAGAGTATTTTTTTTTTTCTTTTCTTTTCTTTTTATGTATTTCTTTATTTATTTATGGATGCTCTTTAACTGCTGTTGTCGTTAGTATCCCATTCTATATTGGGCATGAAAGACTGGTAATTTTGCTCAGAGGCCTCTTTATCAAGCTTGAGGTTCTTTTACGTGCCATAAATCCACAACACGGGACCACCGGCTTTACTTCCCTTCTGAAGGAAGCCATGATAAGGATTTTTACACCCGAAAAAAAAAATCCATTGTCCTCCGCCGTGTTTGAACTCGGGAACTAGAGGCTAGCATGGTAACCACTACACCATGGAGGACGACAAGAGTTTCTTTGCTATTACTATTGGGTAAATACTCTTGGACGTACTTGACTGTTATTTTGGAACAGTTGATTTGGAATGTGATGTTTTTTGGAATATTACAGAACAATTTTTTCAGCTCTTGGCAGATGGCCTGGTACTGTCACAGTCAATTCTGCTACAGAAGCAACAGTTTGAAGGTATGGGAACAATTACTCACCTTACTCAAGTGCTTGGGGTGGATGTCAACATTATTATTTGACACATCAAGTATCTCTAAACTGTGGGGCAGATGCTCTGGAATTCTTCGCAGTCGATTCTGTTGCAGATGTAACAGTTGGAGTGAGTGACAGTTCTGGAGGGCATGGTCTGGAATCTCCTCCAGCGAGTTGTCCAGCAGATACAGCTTCTCGAGCTTGGTGTTGTACTGCAACAGGTCGTGGGGAATCTGGTGCAGGCGATTGCTTGCCAAGTTGAGAAACACAAGCTCTGTCTTGGAGTGGAGAGCGTCCGGCGCTATGCTCCTAATGCAGCAGTTGCTGAGATCGAGAACCTTCAACATGTCCCCCATGAGAGACGTCACTTCTTTAGTAATAACTGGAATATCACCGGTCACCTGAAAGTGAACACGGAAACAGACAATATCATATCGCATATGCTAGAAAGGAAGCATAAAGTTATCTGAGAAAACAATGTGTAACTTTTGTACCTGTTATCATCTATACTAATATTAAAAGGAAAGAGTGACTTATTGCTTAAAAAAGGTATAAAGTATTTGAAAATTCAAACCAATGACAAAGAATATCTTGGAAATGGTTAATGCCACAAAAAAATTTATTTGGCATAATGTGCTTTAACAAGACCAGGACTTTGCAGGCTATTCCCAGAAAATTCAAGATATACATTTTGTTATGAAAATATCTTAAACATATGACGTTTTAATCAAAATTGTTAGTCATTTTTGAGAAAGTAAAAAATGACGAAATGTTTTCCATGTAAAGTGTAGTTGAGGTGGGTGGAGTTACTTGAAAATCTTTGTGTTGCATCCTTGGAAGATGCTGGATGTTTTAATTTGTGTTTAGGGGATTTCAAAATGTGTATTCTCATGAAATTTCAGTATCGAACATTGGTATCCCTCATGAACTTAAACATCCAAAAACCTCCAGGGAGATAAAAGACAAAGTAGGAGCTGCAACCAAGTGCTGATAGTCAATACAGCTGATAATGTGGACAAGAGCATTTGAAGCATTTACTGCGAAACAGATGCACACTTGCCAATTTTACGGTTTTCCCATAAAATATACAGGAACATAAGACTTTTTATAACTTCACGTCAAATGGGGCATTTTTATGGCTTTTTAAGCAGATTCAAATTGTCACAGATTTTCACCATGGACATGAGAAAGCATTAAATACTAATGCGTTATATTGTAACTTAAAATTAGAGACTGAACATACTGTGCTAATTGGTATACAGAGCTTATCTCTGTGTCTACCCATCATGCTCATGGTCGCTCTTCACTGGGCTGCAACAAAGTGCATAGCATGTGGATTTAAAATTTGATTGCACCCTTACTGACCTGGTGTGACTAGCAGTAAATGGGTGCAAACTTTCAGAATTGGAGGACGTGAAATGGTAAAGTCAACTCTTTCATGTCTCCTCTTATTGTGTTCTTTGGCTGCAAGATATGTTTCCCATTTTTTTGTGACAGTTTTTGTTTATAGTTCATGTTATAAAGCATAGAGGAACACCTTAAGGAAAGGATAAAAGAAATACGGTCCGAAAGAAAAGAAATATTATGGGTTATAGTGGAGGCTAAGTATGTAGATGAAAATGCAGTTGTATAGGAATTATCTATAACCCACTGGCATCCTCGTGGTTCCATAACCCGATCTCCTTAATCGGTGGTAAAAGATATAGATAGCTTAAAGGAGAAGCATGCAATTTTAGAGGTAATATTAGGATAGGGGAAAGTGATGTGAATGATGGAAGTGAATAGATAAGTGATGAAATGGTGTTAAAAAGAGAGAAGTTCAGGCAGTGTAAAGATAAGTTTGTTGACGGATGTGAAAAGTTTATAAATTTCTGTGAATTGAATGCCTGAGAAACTATGAATGAAACATATGGTGAGGAAGTCAAAAGTGATTGGTTAAGTGGTGAATAGTGTCGAAAAATGAGAAGTTTAGATATAAATAAAACCAGTAACACAATACTTAAGGGCAAAGGAACAGTAATTTGGTGAAAAGAGCGTATCAGAAAGTAGTGGTATAAGAAATGTTTAAGTAAAGTTAAAAATCTGATGTGCTACACTCACATGACTTTCTCTACTCTTGTACAAACTAGTTTTACAAAAGTTTATTCTCCATATGCTTCATGTTAATCGAGATATCGAGATGTCAATCTTATTGCTAATTTTCTTGTAGATGCAAGGGGAATATGGTAGGCTTTAAGCGATAGTCAAATATTTTAAGCGCTGGTTGCTATATGGCGCATTCCAATCTCTTTGCATGTCCAGGACATAAAAAAAATTAATAACGAATTTGAGAAAAAAGTATAAGTATTGGAAAATTTAAGGGAATAACAAGCAATATCTCGAAAATGGTTCACTCTACAAAAAGAATGTATACAACATAAATTGTGTATTTTAATGCGATCTACATTTTTTGTGCAGTAACATTTTGTCTATCTCTTATGGTTTACCAGTTATGCAAAAGTCCTTCACAATGAAGAACACTTTTGGAGACATTCCCAGAAAATTTGAGATATACATTTCATTTGTCATGAAAATATCATAAACATATGATATTTTAATCAAAATCGTTAGAGCCATTTTTGAGAAAATTAAAATTTTCGAAAAATGTTCCGTGTAAAGGGTAATCTGGGGTGGGGGGATTTTCTTGAAAACCTTTGTGTTGCATCTCTGGAAGATACTGAAGCTAAATACCAAGTTTGGTGTTTGTCCGACTGTTCGTTTCTGAGTTATGCTGTTCACAGACAGACACACACACGGACATGTTTCCAAAAATGCTTTTTTTTTTTATTCAGGGGGTCTCAAAACATGTATTTTCGTTGAAATCTCGGTATAGAATTTTTGGGTGGAATACAATACTTCCCCTACTTACTATACGTAGTAGAGAAAGTAAAAAAGAATGGATTTAGACAGTGAATAGAGATAATAATGTAAGAAATTATGAATTAAAGTAAGTTGACTAAGGAAAATATTGTAATTTAGAAATATGACCGGTAACTTTTATGTTTTGTATTAGAGTAATACAACAATTAAATTAATATTAAATATGGTTAGAGTTAAAAAGAACTGGACTTAGTGAAGAGAGAAGAAGAAAATTAATACATATGTAATAGTATAATACATTTGTATGCAGAGTGGGTGTGTCTACTGAATTAGTGGCCAGGGCCAAATTTTCAGTAGGCAACCCTATATATTGTAATTTCTTAGCAATAAATAAATAAATTCAATCATAAAGCATAGAGTATGGACTAGAGGTGGTGTTCTTTGCTTTAATACATGTTTATTGTGGTACCAGGAAGAATTTCAGCATATGTGACAGAAAGAAACAGTTCTACCAGGTCTTCAAGGTTTCTTATAAAATGGAATTCCCATTTATTTTACATGTCATTTTTGTATATTTACTTTACTGAACGTTTAATGCATTCTAAATTTTATATCACAAAATTATTACGATTTGCTGGACAAGGGAAAGTTTTAAGGGTTTCAATTTCATGAAGTTGACAAGTATGTGGATGGATAATGAAAGTGAAAGTGTGATCCAAACTTTTATGAATTTAAGCTACCATGCTTTATGAAACAAACCCTGTAACCCAGAATTCTCCCAAAAATTGATGATAACACTCTGACACTCACCTTGAGATACAAGACAGTGTTTGACAGTTTGCTGCTGGGTACTGCGCTACACGTCAGATTGTGTTTGCTGTGACATACACAAGACGAGGGACACAGGTCATCGCCTGCACTAAATGAGAACAGTGTTAGTAACACCCAAACTATGGCCTTTGCCATTCTTGCTTACACAGTTGCACAAAGTTTTCTGTTTCTCCACACTGCTGGGATCAAACCCAGTACAGCTATTAAAAGAATGTTTGAGCACAGTTATAGCACACACTACACCTTCTCTTTGATATGGAAGTACCTTGTGGTCACACAGAGCCTTGTGGTTTCCTGTCCTCACAGCTTCCTGCAGATAAGTCATCACGAATCACGTCAAACTGTAGATTGCTCCATTTTTCCTCTTACAGGTTAACACAGAGTCATTCTTCTTAAGAAATGTGTAGGAGTAGGCAAAGATGGCAAAACACGAAGGTCATGTTTTGAAATTTCTTGTGATTGGCTTTTTAAACCCCAAGTGATGATTTAATTCAATTTCTTTACCTCATGTCTTTTATGATACTATTATGAAATGATATAGAAGATTATAGCAATTCCCTCTACCCTTATAATTGTATGGATTTTAAATTATATTCCTGATTACCTTAACCTTCCCCCAACAGTCTTCCAAGTTCTGAAATTGTTATATAGTCAGTCTTAAGAGAAAATTAAACAGCTGGAAAATGACAGTTTTAATTTTTACTTTCTCTGCTATGTACCTAGTAAATAGAGAAGGTATTGCAGTCCACCCAAAAAATGTGATACTGAAATTTCACTGGAAATGCATGTTTTGAGGTCCCCTGAATCCATAAACAAGCCTTTTTAGAAAAATCAGGTGTGTTACACTCACATGATTTTCTCTACTCTTGTACAAACTATTTTTACAAACTCTTATTCTCCATCTATTTCATATTAATCGAGATAAACATTTGCAGAAACGATCTTTTGACATGCAAAGAGAATTACATTTTACACATAGCGACCAGTTCTAAAAATATTTGACTATCGCTTAAGGTGTACTATGTTCCCCTTGTTTTGTAATTGCAAGGGCAATATAGAAATGCAGTAGCCTTTAAACATTGACATATATCTTAATAGCTGGTTGCTAGGTGCAGCACCATTCCCTTTGCCACAAATTAATACTCTTTGCATATCCAAGACAAAAAAATGAATAACGAATTCCCATTTGAGAAAATAAGTATTGAAAAATTTAAGGGAGTAACAAGCAATATCTCGAAAATGGTTCACTCAACAAAAAAAATGTATATGACATAAATTGTGTATTTTAACACAATCTACATTTTGTGTGCAGTAAAATTTTGTCTATCTCTTATGGTTTACCAGTTATGCAAAAGTCGTTCACAATGAAGAATACTTTTGGAGACATTCCCAGAAAATTCAAGATATACATTTTATTTGTCATGAAAATATCTTAAACATATGATATTTTAATCAAAATCGTTAGAGCATTTTTTGAGAAAATTAAAGTTTTCGAAAAATGTTCGATGTAAAGGGTAATCTGGGGTGGGGGGATTTTCTTGAAAACCTTCGTGTCGCATCTCTGGAAGATACTGAACCTAAATACCAAGTTGGTGTTTATGCGACCGTTCGTTTCAGAGTTATGCTGTTCACACACGGACATGTTTCTAAAAATGCTTTTTTTGGATTTAGGGGGACTCAAAACATGTATTTCCGGTGAAATCTCGGTATTGAATTTTTGGGTGGAATACAATACTTCCCCTACTTGCTATACGTAGTAGAGAAAGTAAAAAAACCCTGTGTACCAGCACACATGCGCACATGTGAACAGCATAACTCAAAACAAACTTGATATTTAGGTTCAGTACTTTCCAAAGATGCAACACAAAGTTTTTCAAGAAAATACTCCCACCCCAAACTACCCTTTACATGGAACATTTTTCACAATTTTTCATTTTCTAAAGAATGGCTCTAATGATTTTGATTAAAATACCATATATTAAAG
This sequence comes from Deroplatys truncata, assembly GCA_030765065.1. Taxonomy (NCBI): domain Eukaryota; kingdom Metazoa; phylum Arthropoda; class Insecta; order Mantodea; family Mantidae; genus Deroplatys; species Deroplatys truncata. Next base: position 186,232,544 of record CM060980.1, read on the forward strand.
ATATTTACATGACAAACAAAATGTATATCTTGAATTTTCAGGAAATAGCCTGTGAAGTTGTCCTCATATGGAAGGAATTTTGTATAATGGGTAAACCATAAGAGATACACAAAAATGTGCTGAACAAAAAATGTAGAACTGTTCAAAACACGCATTTATTTAATTTTTTTTTTTTGTGGCATCAGCCATTTCCAAAGATATTACTTATTATGGTTTAAATGTTTCAAACTTTGCTATTCAGTGATTTCTCACAGTGTCATGAGAAAATCATTTAGTGACTAGCTTTTAAATTCAATTTTTTTCCCCCGTTGCAAATGTAACAAAATGTGTAATGAAACTATTTCTGCAAAAATTTTTGTTGATTAACATGAAGTAGATAGAACAATAATTTATAGGTGTATATAAAAATAAGCAGTAAGTCATGTGAATGTAACACATCACATTTTAAATTTGTTATACAGTATTATTAATTGGAATTTCCTCTTTAATTTTGTACGTATATATTTTCATTATGGACACAGTTATGTTTAGATTTATTTTTAAAACATGGTGCTAACTGTGCTGTTTTGAACTATACTGCTATACACTTTGGAGTAGAGAGGTAAATTTTGGTCCATCTTGAAGAGGAAGTTTTGCTCTATAAATTGGTACTATTGTTAAGTATGGCTACTACCGTGTGCTCAAGCCATGTGGTTTCTTGCTTTGCAAATAGTATATGTGAGTTTGTTTATTTGTTTTTTCTTTCAATTTTTGCTTTGAACAGCCAAATGCAATTTTTGTTTTTAAATGACTCATTTTCTCAGAAAACATTGAAGATGGCTAAACTAAATTTTAGAATGATAAAAACAACCTCCAAGTGCTGTTGTGGTCTGCTTTGGTGTTAACATGGTTGGTCATTTGTTAAAAAAAATCTGATGTGTTACACTCCCATGACTTTTTCTACTCTTGTAGAAACAATTTTTACAAACGCTTATTCTCCATATGCTTCATGTTAATCTTATTGCTAATTTTCTTGTAGGTGCAAGGGGTATATGCTAGGCTTTAAGCGATAGTCAAATGTTTTAAGAGCTGGTTGCTATGTGGAGTATTCCATTCTCTTTGCATTACCAGAACATAAAGAAAATGAATAAAGAATTTGAGAAAAAGTATACTTATGGTTTACTAGTTATGCAAAAGTCGTTCACAATGAAGAATACTTTTGGAGACATTCCCAGAAAATTCGAGATATACATTTCATTTGTCATGAAAATATCTTAAACATATGATATTTTAATCAAAATCATTAGAGCCATTTTTTAGAAAATTAAAATTTTCGAAAAATGTTCCATGTAAAGGGTAATCTGGGGTGGGGGAATTTTCTTGAAAACCTTCGTGTCGCATCTCTGGAAGATACTGTACCTAAATACCAAGTTTGGTGTTTATCCAACTGTTCATTTCTCACACACACGGACATGTTTCCAAAAATGTTTTTTTTTTTTTTTTTTTTTTTTGATTCAGTGGGTCTCAAAACATGTATTTCCGGTGAAATCTCGGTATAGAATTTTTAGGTGGAATACAATACTTCCCCTACTTACTATACGTAGTAGAGAAAGCAATAATTGCTCATAGATTTTAATCAAAAGATGATACAATAATGTATGTATATAATTTTATGGAAATCCTCCTGTATATATTCAAATTTTATTGCAATTCATTATGGTCTTATATACCTTTGAATCCAGCCAGAGTAAGCAATACAAGTAGTATATACAAAGAAGTGTTAACAATAATTAAGACAATTTATTATTTGATTTATACACACTTTACAGAATACAAAATCAGTAAGTAGCCCAGTAAAAGGAATTTAAAATTACAGCTAATTTATTATTTACAGAATTATTTATACATGAATTCAATACCTTTTGATTTGCTAATCAAAAACTGTTTTAGCAGTTGTTTAAATTTATTACAATTATTATGATATTTCTTTTCTTGTCTGGTAGAGCATTATAAAGTTTTATTCCAGTAAAACTAGAACCTTTTCATACAGGTGTAGTGTGTGGCTAGGGATTGCATAATCATTTTTACATTGTTTACTACATATAGTAAATAGGGGAAGTATTGCATTCCATCCCAAAATTCGATACCGAGATTTCAAAAGAAATACATGTTTTGAGGTGCATTTTTGGAAACATGTCCATGTATGTGTCTGTCTCAGTCTGTGAACAGCATAACTCAAAAACGAAAAGTCAAATAAATACCAAACTTGGTATTTGAGTTCAGTATCTTCCAAGTATGCTACACGAGGATTTTAAAGAAAATCCCCCCACCCCAGACCACCCTTTCCATGGAGAATTTTGATATTCTCAAAAATGGCTCTAACGATTTTAATTAAAATATCATGTGTTTAAGATATTTTCATGGTAAATGAAATGTATATCTTGAATTTTCTGGTAATGCCCCCAAAAGCCCTCTTCATTCTGAATGACTTTTACATAACTGATAAACCGTAAGAGATAGACGAAATGTTACAAAAAAAATGTAGATTTAATTAAAACACACAATATATCATATGCTTTTTTTTTTGGTGAAGTGAACCATTTCTGAGATATTCCTTGTTATTTGTTTGAATTTTCCAATACTTATACTTTTTCTCAAATGAGAATTCGTTATTCGTTTTTTTATGTCCTGGACATGCAAAGAGAATGGAATGCTCCACATAGCAACCAGCGTTAAAATATTTGACTATCGCTTAAAGCCTACCATATTCCCCTTGCACCTACAAGAAAATTAGCAATAAGATAGTTTCTGCAAATGTTTTATGTTTATTGACATGAAGTAGACAGAAAATAAGCATTTGTAAAAATAGTCTGTACAAGAGTAGGGAAAGTCATGTGAGTGCAACACATCAGATTTTTATGTCTTGTAGTGTATCTGTGGACATCAGAGTTGGTCTGTAATATGGATTTATACTTTTTAAAATGCAGAATGGTTTTGTAATATGCAAGCTTGGTAAAGTTAATATATTTAGTTGTCTAAAGGTATTTCTACATGACTCATTAAATTTTAATTTGCCCACGCATCGAATTGCCCTTTTTTTCTAGAATAAATATTTTGCCAAAATTTATATTAGATGAAGTGCCCCATAGTTCAATTCCATATGCAATGTGTGAATGAATAAGAAAATAGCGTATAGCTCTTGCAGCTTCATTTGCTACATACTGTATTAAGTATTTCAGAACAAATAAGCTTTTGCTGACTATTGATCCCAATTTCTGTATATGTCCAGCATAGCTAAGTGATTTATCTATATTCAGTCCTAGAAGATTTACAGAATTTATGCTATTGATTGAATTGGGGTTTATGGTCAGCTGTAGAGATGGCTCAGTATTTGTAAATCCAAAGGTAATTAATTCATATTTAGCTGCATTTACATATATAGGAGGGCGGATTGATAGTCCATGACATTGGCGAGAGATAGCATTCTAATCACAGTTTCTTGTTTGCACCCAAGTCTTACATCTATTCTGGGTATAATCGCAAAAATTCGTCATTTGTTTCTTAGAACATTGTTGATAGCGCCTAAAATAAGCTGATGTGTGTTGCTTCGTAGAAAATGGAGAAAAGTGAATTTCGTGTTCTGATAAAGCACTACTTTTTGCGTGGTAAGACTGTGAAGGAAATGGAAGAAAAGCTGAACAGGTATTTTGGTGACTCTGCTCCATCACATGGCATGGTTCACAAGTGGTTCACAGAGTTTCGATGTGGCCGTTCGAGCACAAGAGATGCCGTGCGCACAGGAGCGCACAACAGAGGAAATGGTGAACAAAGTTCACGATATTGTGTTGGAAGACCGCCGAGTGAAAATCCATGAGATAGCCAAGACCATAAACATCTCGAGTGAACGGGTGTATAACATTCTGCATGAATTTTTGGGTATGAGAAAGCTGTCAGCAAGGTGGGTGCCATGACTGCTCACAGTTGAGAACAAGCGGAATCATATGACCATTTCACAGGGATGTTTGAACATGTTCCAGCTCAATCCAAATGAGTTTTTGCGGCGTTATATCATGGCCGATGAAACTTGGGTCCATTACTATCAACCTGAAACCAAACAACAATCAAAGCAGTGGATTTCCTTCGGTGAACCTGCTCCAAAGAAAGCGAAAACCATTCTGTAGGCAGGAAAAATCATGACAGCTGTCTTTTGGGATTCGCAAGCGATGATAGTCATCCACTACCTGGAAAGCGATAAAACGATCACAATTTCATATTATGCCGCAATGCTGGATCAGTTTCACAAGGAACTGTTAAAGAAACGATCCCATTTGGTGAAGAAAAAGGTTCTCTTTCACCAGGATAATGTACCCGCATACAAGTTAGCCATTGTGGTCGCAAAGTTTGTTGAATTGGGCTACGAACTTCTACCTCACCCACAATATTCTCCAGATTTGGCTCCGAGCGACTTCTTCCTCTTTGCAAACCTGAAAAATTGGCTCACTGGGAAGAAATTTACATGCAGTGAACACATTTTTTGGAAGGGTTAAAAAAATTTCAGAAACGGACAACATGTGTTGAATTGAAAGGAGACTATGTTGAGAAATAAAATTGATTTTTTGTAAAAAATTGTTATTTTCTTTAAAAAGTTACGACTTATCAATCTGCCCTTGTATTTAGGCTGTTAAAGTACATAACTATTGTATTTGCAGTGTCATTGATACATCTACATAGCCCTCACAAATTATTGTTGCTGATTGAAATGGTATCATCAGCATATTGTACTAATCATTTCATTTATATCATGAATATAAAGAATAAATAATAAAGGTCTTAATATAGATCCCTGCGGCACACCATATGTTAAATCCTGCATCTGTGAATGATGTTCATTGTTTTGTGACTTTATGGTCACCATTGTTTTCTATTTGTCATAAAAGATTTTATATTAACTTGTTTAATGCCTAAGTTATGTAGCTGAACCAATAATTTGTTTGTTTCAATGCAGTCAAAAGCTTTTGTAAGATCTAATAGAACCACTGCAGTATATTTATCTGAATCAACATTTGCTATAATCATTTCAACAAGGTCAGATATGGCACTTATGTGGATTTGTTTCTTACAAAGCCATTTTGGTGCTTGGGAATCAGATTAAACTTCTCTACCTATTTTGCTATACAGTTAAGTATAATCCACTCAAAAATGTTGGACATTTCTGGTAGTATTGATATCGGTCTGTAGTTATTTGTGTCATTTTTTGTCACCTTTTTAAATGCTGGTATAACCTTGGCTATTTTTAGTTTGTCAGGGAAAATGCCATGATTTAGGCAGGAGTTTATTATTTCTACAAGAGGATTTGCTATTTCATGGTTATATACTTTTATAAGTGAGGTAGTTATGCCATCAATGCCTGTACTGTTTTTAGATTTTAAAGTCTTTATTATGTCAAGAACTTCTTTGTTGATGGTGGGGTATACCTTGCCATCATTCTACATTTTATATATACATAAGTAAGTTTTCACCGTAATAAATACAACTACGAGAGTCAGTCAATAACTAATGCCTCCTATTTTTTTTTCTCCTGTAATTTGCAAGAAACTTAAACTTTGATTAAACAGCATGAAAGCCATAACATTGAGGATTAAATTGTTACTTTTCAATGCAATCCCGTCCTTTTCCACAGTTTTAGTCCACCTTTTAACAAGGGCATGTATTCCTTTGTGGCAAAACGCGTGGTCTTTCTTCTGAAGCCATTGATGTATAAATCTTTTCATGGCCTCCGCATCTTGAAAGTGAATCCCATGATAAGTTTCCTTTAGCGGTCCGAACAGATGGAAGTCTGATGGTGCTAGGTCGGGGCTCTATAGGGGATGAGGCAAGACTTCCCATCCAATGTTCACAATCGCTTTACTGGTGTGACGACTGATGTGTGGTTTTGCATTGTCATGCAAAAGCAGAACATCTGCCATGGTTTTTGTTGAGTGAACTTGCTGAAGACGTGCTTTAAGACTTTTGAGGGTGCTGATGTATGAATTTATTGTGCATCCCTGCTCCAAAAAATCAACCAGAATTACACCCTCTGCATCCCAAAACACGGTCACCATCACTTTCCCTGTAAATGGCAGTTTTTAATTTTTTTCTTCCTCGGTGAGGTTGTGCGATGCCATTCCATGGACTATCTCTTTGATTCTAGTTAAAAAAAAAGTGAACCTACGTTTCGTCTCCAGTTACAATTTTGTCCAGAAACTCCTCTCCCTCCAAATGGAAGCACTATTGTTTTTCGTGTCTCCTTATTCTGCTCCATTAACATTCAGGGTACCCACCACGAACAAACTTTTGAGTACCCCATGAATAGTACATGAATAATCATCACCACACTACCTTTACTGAGAGACGTAATGTGACACAATTCATCCGTTGTTACCCGGCAGTCATCTTGAATGATCTCATCCACTCGCTCAATGTTGCATAGAGTCAATGTAGTCATGGGTCTGCCGCTCCACTGTTCATCAGGAATAGACACAAGTTTGTGTACTGTTAAACCTTTTAAATAAATGCTGTAATACTTTGCATTCCAGGAGAAACAGTTTTCTATGGATTTTCAAATCATCAGATGGCATGTAAATTGCACAGAGAAATGGGGAAAGTCTTATAGAAGAAAATAATCTTTGTATTTAATGCAATAATGCCAGATTTGCTCAGTTCCCTGCTGTAGCTTGTCTGCCTCACACTACAGAGGTCCTGAGTTCGAACCTTGGTTGGGGTAAATTATCTATATAAGATCTCTCCTAAGGTTCTTTGGACCCTGGTCTCCCTTGAGCATCATATCACCCATTTCATTCATTGTTCAACATGACTTATATGGTTAAACAATGTTAAATTTAAACACAGGCCAAAAATAATTTTGTGTGTTTACATTGACACGACTTTCTGTATTCACTTTGTACAACCTTTTTCTACAAAGGCTTATTCTTCTATTTCATGTTAATCAAGATGTTTGCGAAATAGTTTTAACATTTCGTTGTAGGTACAAAGGGGATTCAGTAGGCTTGAGTGTTGGTTAAATCTTTCAAAAGTGGACCATTGTGTGTTGCCTTTAAAATTCCACTCTTTGTATGATGACAAAAAAAAGACTAAAGTAAATAATTAAACAAATAGCAAATCAGTGCTTGAAATAAATATAAATTATTAGAAAACTCATATCACTAAGAAAGAATGTCTTGGAAATGGATTTGATATAAATTGTATGTTTTAACGAGATCTGCATTTTTATTTAGTATGGTTTAGAAGTTATACTAAATTCATTCAAAATGAAGAGGGTTTCACAGGCTGTTCCCAGAAAATTCAAGATAAACATTTTAAATGCAATACAAATATCTTAAATATATGGTATTTTAATCAATATTGTTAGAGCTATTTTTGAGAAAATAACAAAAGCAAGAAATTTTGTATGTAAAGGATAGTCAGGGGTGGGAGGATTTTCTTGAAAACATTCATGCTCCATGCTTGGAAGATGCTGAACTTACATACCAAATTTAGTATTTATCTGACGTTTTGATTTTAATTTGTGCTGTTCGCAGTCAGATGCACATTCCATGGCGTGCACAGTTTTTAAAAATGGCTTTCTTGTAAAATTCTGGTATCAAATTTTTTGGTGGAATGAAATACTTCCTCCGTGAGAATTATGTAATGTGAATAGAGGAATAACGTTTTATGTGAATGATATAAAAGATTGGTGAAGTTGTAATGGTTAGAGAAAGTCTTGTGAGTGTGGCACATCAAGAATTTAACTGTATGAATGATTATTTGTTAATTAATGTCTGTATAGATCTCCACACAGCAAAATTGTATTAGATTTTATTGTAAATAATTACACCTTCAATAGAGTGTATCCTTAACTTTGAAACTATAAGAGATATAAAACATATTTATTACAGAAAAAATCTGATGTGTTACACTCACATGACTTTCTTTACTCTTGTACAAACTATTTTTACAAACCCTTATTCTCCATATGCTTCATGTTAATCGAGATGTTAATCTTATTGCTAATTTTCTTGTAGATGCAAGGGGAATTGCTAGGCTTTAAGCGATAGTCAAATATTTTAAGAGGTGGTTGCTATGTGGAGTATTCCATTCTCTTTGCATTACCAGGACAAAAAAAATGAATAACGAATTTGAGAAAAAGTATAAGTATTGGAAAATTTAAGGGAATAACAAGCAATATCTCGAAGATGGTTCACCCAACAAAAAAAACTGTATATGACATAAATTCTGTATTTTAACGCGATCTACATTTTTTGTGTAGTAAAATTTTGTGTATCTCTTATGGTTTACCAGTTATGCAAAAGTCGTTCACAATGAATAATACTTTTGGAGGCATTCCCAGAAAATTTGAGATATACGTTTCATTTGTCATAAAAATATCTTAAACATATGATATTTTAATCAAAATCACTAGAGCCATTTTTGAGAAAATTAAAATTTTCGAAAAATGTTCCATGTAAAGAGTAATCTGGGGTGGGGGGGATTTTCTTGAAAACCTTCGTGTCGCATCTCTGGAAGATACTGAACCTAAATACCAAGTTTAGTGTTTATCCGACTGTTCGTTTCTGAGTTATGCTGTTCACAGACACACACACGGACATGTTTCCAAAAATACTTTTTTTGGATTCAAGGAGCCTCAAAACATGTATTTCCGGAGAAATCTCGATATCAAATTTTTGGGTGGAATACAATACTTCCCCTGCTTACTATACGTAGTAGAGAAAGTAAAAAGTAGGAGTCATTGAATACACAGTTGATTTTGTTTTTGTTTTTAATAGCTGCATTTGGCAACACTGGATTCTCCTTTGGTACTGCAGCCTCAAATGCCCCAAGTTTCAATCTCGGTGGAGGAACATCAACCACTAGCTCAGGGTTCAGTTTCGGCAGCCTCAGTTCTTCCTCTGCGCCAACAGGAACCACTGGAGGTTTTGGTTTTGGTGGTCTCCAAACATCTGCCACCACAGGAACAACAAATCCTTTCGGTGGGTTTAGTACGTTTGGGAACCAGCCTGCTACGTCACTGTCTCTAGGAGCCGCAGCTGCGAGGCCACTGTTTGGACAGCCGCAGACCACTACTTCCACTCTCGGTGAGTATACGTTGAAGGAATTTTCGTCAACTGTTATTTGGTTCACGTAATAAATTACGTAAATTATTTTATCTGCCCCGCAATTGGGAGCCAACTTGTAGTAGTTGTTTTCTTCTACTGTTGAAGTTTTACTGTTGTTGTTGTTAGCCACACGCTTGGAAGCCAACTTGAAGATGATTTTGCTGCTGTTGTTGCATAATATATATTTACGTTAAACTTGAAGAATTGTTTTATATAATAATAGTTGCTTTATGTACTTTGTATTTAAGGAGTTTCTGGAACACACTTTGGGTGTTGGTTTAGAATTTGATGCTTACGTAATATTACTTATGTATAAATTTGCCTCGGCTGCGTCAGTCTTACTTTAGAGTCATGTATCTTGGGTAGGGCGCGGTATGACAATTATTGTAGACATCACAGAATTAAACTTTTAAATTAACTTCTTTTATTTAAATTCTTGCACATTTTATACAGCACTATACTTTTTAAGAACTGTGAGAAACGTTTATACATTCACTTAGCGTGTATATCTGTTTTTACTATTTTCCCTCTATACTCTATCAAGTCTCGCCAGCAACTGAGTAACCTCAACGGTCAAAACCTTAAGCTTCGGTATTGCAAGTCTATGATTGGCTAATTCTAGTCCAATAAAATTTCCGCATTTAACTTATAACTTTTCTTTGCTCTTGATTGGCTAATTTAAAACTGTTACAGAATTTACGTCATCATCGCTCTAATCATGACCAGTATATTTCAACCTCTAAAACACATTATTGCCACAATTACTTCATTATTACTCATTGTTAGCAACCTAAAACTTATTATTCTCACAGCTCTTGCATTATTAGAGTATGTAATGTATTCACATAACATTAATAAAATATTTATTTAAAGGTGAGTCGGAATTGTTACACTAACATCACTTAAGTTTACTCACTTAACATGTTTCGGGAAACGGTTGTTCCCATCCTCAGAAGTTAATTCGACTGGCCCGTGTTGTTGGTGTTTCCGTTTTTTGGACTGGATCCTGTGGTGGCATCTTGTGGTGGAGAAATGTACTTCCAGAGAGGATTTGGTGACGGCAAAATTTGCCTCTCTGGAAGTACATTTCTCCACCACAAGATGCCAAATTTTGCCGCCACCAAATCCTCTCTGGAAGTACATTTCTCCACCACAAGATGCCACCACAGGATCCAGTCCAAAAAATGGAAACACCAACAACACGGGCCAGTCGAATTAACTTCTGAGGATGGGAACAACCGTTTCCCGAAACATGTTAAGTGAGTAAACTTAAGTGATGTTAGTGTAACAATTCCGACTCACCTTTAAATAAATTCAATACACATCACTGTTTCTAGCTTCTTTTCATTACAATATCAATGTTAATAAAATATGTTTACAATAAAAATAAGCATTTGCAATGACTTACATACAATTTAAATAATTATTACATATATATTGTTTGAAGGTGGGCTGTTATTGAATTTACTTATTGTAAAATACAATTGAAATTATTTAGGTATTAAAATACTGCTTCAACGTTGTGATGGCAATGAACACATAAGCTACTGCAATCAAATAAAAATATAGATCCTTGTTACCAATTACAGTAAAATCTTGTTAACACATTCCTCCTGTGAGGGCAGATCAAATATAATGGCATTTTTTCTAAAATAATTTATTGAACAAATGAAAAGGTACAACAATGGTATATCACTTTTCTACAAAGTCCCTAATTTCACAATACACTTTTCCCATTATATCGCAGTTATTTTACTCCTTCCTTCAAGAAAGAAGGAAGTATCCACTGGTTGCGCTTGAACTCCTCGAGTCCTGCATTATCAAATTGCTGTCCTCTGAGTGCCTCTTTGAACAGTCCGAACAAATAATAATAATAATAATACATTTTTATTGCCATTAAGCTTATTACAGCAATAGACAACATCAAAATTAATTACAATAAATATATTATTATACATATATATCTCAGTGTTATTACATGTTAACAAATATACAATAAAATTACAGTGTATTACATTAATACTTCCCATTACATGAATGATACAAAGTGCAGAGCTAATATTGAGGCACTATTTTAATGCCTGAATAAATTTAATTTAATTTTTATTATAACTAAATTCAGTTACAGCCCTTGAAAACAATATGTATGTAATTATTCTTTAAATTGTATGCAAGTCATTGCAAATATTTATTTTTATTGTAAACATATTTTATTAATGTTATTTAAATGTTTATATACTCTAATAGTGCAAAAACTGTGAGAATAATGTGTTTTAGGTTGTTAACAATGAGATAATAATGTAATTTTGTGACAATAATGTGTCTGGAATTTTGAAAAGTACTGGTCATGAAAAGATCGGTAATGACATAGTTTCACTTACAGTTTTGAATTAGCCAATCAACAGCAAAGAAAAGTTTTAGTTTGAATGCTTAAATTCTCTTGGACAAGAATTAGCCAATAAGAGACTGGCAATACCGAAGCTTTAAGGTTTTTTACCGTTGAGATCAGTCAGCCGCAGACATGATGTGATAGAGTGCAAGATTTTATAGTAAATACATTAAGAATGTGTAAAGTTTCTCACAGTTTCTTTTATAAAGTGCAGTGTTTTATATATGCGCAAGGATAAAGAAATAAAAAGAAGTGAAATTTAAAAGTAGTTCTGTGACATCTTTAATTTTTTGTCATACCACGACCTGAACAAGACCTCATGTCTCTATACTTCGACTGAAGCAGCCGAGGAAGATTTAAATAATATTACATAAGCTTAATTAATTGAAACCTACGCACAAAGCACCAAATTAAATATAAAATCTTCAAATTCTGTGTAAAAATTACATTATGCAACATTGTGTAACATTACGTAAAACAAGCATCATTATCTTCACTACTACAAAGCATGGCGTCCCAATCATCTAAAACCAACTCCAAAGTAACTTTCATACATGGGGCAAACACACTAAAATAACCTTCTTCAAAGTGCATTTCCAAGTGTGGGACAACTTCATAAATTTGAAGAACATAACTTCTTCAATATAAATATAATCATACAGAAAACAATAAATAGTCCAGAAATAAAGTACAAGGATTGATGGTATTACTTACAGTTAAGATATATTTTCAAAATATTCTTGTAGTGGATATTACGGGTTGTTTAGCAATCTGTCATAAAGTTTACATTCAAATATATTATATGGTAATTGAGTTAGATCATTTGATAGTGTGTTAAACAGTTTTATTCCTAGTACTTCAAAACTATTATGTGATTTTTGACAGTCTATAATGAGTATCTATTTGTTTTGTTTACCTTGTGTTATATTTATGGATGTCCTGTCTATTGTGGTAGTCAGATGAATTCTTCTTTAGATAAATAAGAATGGTATAGATGTATAAGTTTACCACTGTCATTATTCTTAATTTAATGAATAGTGGCTTACAGTGTGTCAGTTTGTCTGCATCAGATATGATATGGATGGTCTTCTTCTGTAGTATAAGTATATTACTAATGTCGCTATTATTACCCCAAAGTAGAATTCTGTAAGCTATAACACTATGAAAAAAAGCGTAATAAGCAGATCTTATGTACGTATCAGGTACAGACTTTTTAAAAGTTATATATAAAGTTAAGATATATAACTCTTGAGAGCCTGTATAGTTTGGGGGGATAACCCTAGACTGTAAGGCAGATTTTCCAGAGTTGTCCAGTGAATCTGTTCCAGCTTTTCACTAGTTAACATAGCCAGTGGTCTTGTGTGACTGTGGAAAAGAATAATGTTTTGGATGTGTTGCAGATGTCATTTGCTACAGTAAACAGGTTTTGCAACCAGTAGTAGGCAGCATTTATTACTCTTCTTTCGTGATGAACATTCTACCATCAAAATGCCCTTGGAGTCCAAACAAACAGTTGCAAGCACCTCATGAGCAGCATTGTGCCATTGTGCTGTTTACTGCAGCTCCCTGTCCCAATGAAGTCATACACGTGGGACTTCAAAAGAGTTTCCCCCCAAGCTGTTCCTGCAATCTTCTCAAAGATGGCTAATGCATTGTTCAATGGACATATTAAGTACAATGAAATGCAAGATATACTAAATGAGGTACAGAAAGTTAAAAGAAGAGTTGAGCTGCTGGAAGAGAGACACCAAAGATTTAATTTGGTTATAGCAAGAGTGAAAGAAACGAATGGAGTACGGCCTGTAGATGAGGTCAGAGAGATTATAGAAGGAAAGCTTGGTTTGAAGCTCAGAGCTGGGAGATTAGAGAAGCATTTAGAGTGGGGAGATCAAGAGGAGCCAGAATGATAGTTGCAAGATTTACGTCAGTGCAGTTTGTTTATGAAGTATTGAAGAAATCAAAGCTACTAAAAGGAACAAATATTTTTATAAATAGAGATTTATCGGTGGAACAACGGGCCTTGAAGAAGAATTTAATACAACAAATGATGCTGGCAAGAATGGAAGGGAAACGGGCCTTCATAAAGAATCTACGATTGTGGGTCGATGGGCGTATGGTGACGGGATACGAAAGTGACACAAGGAACAGCAGATCACAGGAGCAGGATATGATTCATTGAAATAAATCAGAGAGAAGGAATGCAGAGGAAGTCCAAAGAGCGATCGGAGACTAGAGGATAAGGATCGATACATGGAAGTTACGTCACCGGCACGTGGGGCTGGTGGAAAGAAGATGACGGTGCTAGAGAGTAGGCGTGGCTAAGATGCAGTCAGAACATCGGATCAGAGTGACACAAGGGCATCAGCTGGCGAAACAAGGAAAATGGAAGTTACGTCACTGCTATGTGGGGCTGGCAGGAAGAAGATGGTTGAGTCAGAGAGGGGATTAGGAGCCAAGGCAGTGACGTCAGATCAGAGTGATGTATGGGCAACAGCTGGCAAAGTTAGGAAAGTGACATCGAGGAGGGAGGAAGTTCATTCGCCATGTGATATGGTTGTGGGCAGGGCAGAGGCGTGGTTTCAGAGTGGCGAGTTGGTGGAAGAAGAAAGCATTGTGTTGACACCCAATGGGAGTTTACGGATTTTGGACAGAAACAAAGCGGGACCATTAAGGGAGCCAACAGAAATAGATTTATGGAGTAGGAAAGTGTGCCATAGTATAGAAATAGTGCAGGCTCTGTGAGAAGTATGGGAAAACAGAAGCAGTAATAATGAGGAAGTAAATAGAATAGGGAGGGAGAGTGACTATAGAATGAATAGAAGGGAACAAATTAGACAAAGTAAAGACAAGTGTATTGATAAGCAAGTGATAGATTTATATGAAATCGTGAAGTGAACGATTTAGATATAAAGGACGGTAAACACGGAGAGGGCTAGGAGGGAGAGGTACATTTCTTAGTATGAACGAGCAAGTGTTGTTATGGATGATCAGTACGGGGTACATATAAGCATTCTCTAAATTGCATCTAATAGTTCCCATTTCCCGCTGATAGTGGAGTCTCAAAGACGGCGGAGGAAGCAAGGGAAGGAGATGGGAATGAGAGAAGAACCCTAAGCAGTATAGTGAATTTAAATGAGAAATATTAGCGATATGAAGCTAACTCAACATACATGTCTTGTAAATGCGGAAGCTTGGGTACGATCGGCAAAAGGAGCCAGGGCTCGACGCTGATCACGCCCAAATGTATTGTATTAGCTCAACACTCAATAAAGATATCATATCATATTAAGTACATTCTGCTTCCGATGAGAGAAGTGATGCGCTGTATGTGACCAGTAGAGGAATATCTCCAGTCTAGAGCTGTCAGGGGCGTGCGTTTTACTCATTCACTTCATATGGTACATAATGAAACTCGCTCTTTTCTTCAAGCCCAACATGTTCAAAAATCAGCAACAAATATTGAGGCAACTATACAAAAAATTGAATTGATTTTAATTATGGATGCTCTTTAACTACTATGGTTCTTAATGTCCCATTCTATATCAGATGTGAAAGACTGGAAAGTTTGCTCAGAGGCGGGTTTATCGGGCTGGAGGTTCTTTTATGTGCCATAAACTTATGACACAGGTCCACTGGCTTTATTTCCCTTCCAAAGGAAGCCATGCTAAGGATTTTTTACGCCCAAAAAAATCCATCACCCTCGGGTTCGAAGCTGCGGCCTCAGGAACTAGAGGCTAGCATGGTACCCCTAGAACATGGAGGATGACAGGCAACAATGCAGATTGGATCAGCAATAGTTTCCAAAATATTGCATAACTATCTTCTCTTGGGTGCCCCATAATTTAACTGTTGAATGGTGTGAAGAAATGCTGGCTAGATTCAACGGAGGCAAGTCTAGGCAGTTTCTGACATTGTTACTGGTGATGAAACTTGTATTTACCAGTTTGACCCAGAGACTAAGTGTCAGTTGGCTGTGTGGATCTTTCCAGATGACAATGTGAGGAATTCTGCTACACTACAACAATGCCTCTGCATACACAGCCAATGCAACAATCCAGTTTCTGGAGTCCACAGAGGTGAAGCTTGTGACTCATCCCCCTACAGTCCTGATTTGGATCCATGTGACTACTGAAAAATCGTACGCATGGAATGAGGTTTATGAGCCCTGAAGAAGCAGTCGCAGTATACAAAAGTGAGCTTTTATGCCTACATGAAAATGAGTGGCAGGAGTGGTTACAAAAGTGATTTGAAGGAATGAGAAAGTGCATTGCATACAGTGTGGTGGTGAATACTTTGAAAAACTCCAGTCAAACTGATTTTATCGAGTGTGGTTTTTGTGTATCTCGAAACTTTCATAGTGACCCATGTATTTGGATCTGTTGTAGTGCAAATCACTCATTTATGTCTGTATTTATAATTGTAATACTTTGCACCTTGGTAAGCTTTGTGTGCGGCAGCCTTCAGTTGAAGGAAGTACAATTTTTCAATGCGTTCTTTCTCAGGAAGCTTTCCCAGGTCCCTAGAGCAGGAAAGAAGACTAGATTAAATTTTGACTTTGTCATTCTCGTTCATGGGCATGGTATAGTACATCCATACTATGCACATTAGACTCTTCACTGTAGAAATTATTCAACGTTGCCATGACATTAAGCAGCTGCTAGAGCTCTATTTAGTTGCAAGATGGGAAAATGAAACCGAAGAAATCCCAGCAAATGTGCATCCTGACTCCTTCAGATACAGTGAAAGCATCATCTGTAGTTTGTTTATATTGTGACACAGCAGCTATGGCTCAAGGTCATTGGGAGGTCAGCATCAGGCAGTCTGAGATAAACAAAGATAAGTCACACTTTTGCCCCACGTAAACACCAAAAGTGCTATCAGCAGATAACAAAATCCTCTGAAATCTTTCCTTCTCCTCCAGAACATGTATCCAGATGGTGCTAGTATGTTCTGTGGAAAATTCCATTGCCTATATAAGCGAACCTTCTCTTGAAAGGAGTCAGTCAGTTGAGTCTGTTGGTGAGTGTGTTTTTGCTGCGACATCAAGTGCAGTTTTCCGAGTGAGTTGGTGATGACTGCTGTTACGTGCAGTGAGTGCTACTGCAGAGCGAGAGATTGTAGAAGTCTTGTGTTCGACTCCCCAGTGAGTGAACCATCTGGAAGAGGCTATGTCACGAAGAAAGTGAAGTGACGGGAAAATTGAACTAGTTCTTATTAGTGAAGTGACAGTTAAAACTGGACAAAGTCACAATATGCAACTCAGAACTGGCTATTGCCCCAAAAAATTGCAATAGCAAAATTTACAAAGAAAAGCAAAAGTGATGCAGTAATTTGTATCACAAATTACTTAAATGTAAATAATGATTGTAATATGAATATGCATTTTCATGTGACATTGATTTGAGATGTTTATTGATTGTAATTATTGTTGAAAAGAAGTTTATACCGCCTTACTGAAACTGACAATAATAGCGTGCAATAATGCAGCGAGGGGGTGAGCTGTTTATCATTATTGGAAACGAGGAAGTTACGTAATGTTGGCACGTTTTTCCTTGAGAATCTTCTGGAACGTTTCCCTAGAGCATATGTATTCATAATTTTCATTGGATATAAAAATAGACGCTAATGTTGGCGCGTTTTATTAGCCAATTGCAGCTCAGTTATAATCTTTAGGCATATAGGGGTGAAGGAGTATAAAAAGCCAAGTCAGAGGTAGATCGCTCTCAGTTCATCGAAAATATTTGCAAAGTACATGTCGCCTTCAGTCGGTTCGTCGAAAGTATTTGTACGGTACACTTCGGATATCAATTTGCAGGTTACGCGTATAAGAGTTATGAAAAATCTGAAGTATGGTAAAGTTAATTATACAAAAAGTTGAAGTACGCGAATTAAAAGTGATCAGTAAGAAGTTGTTATAACAGTTTCAGTTTGGCGAGTGTCAAGATCAATGTGTAAATGTGATAGTTAACGTGTTCGACAATAAAAGTGTAAAACAAATTTCTTCATCAATGTTATCTTTGGATAAAAGATTCCTTTCCGTTTACACAACCTGTATAAAGAGAAGTGCTCGACCCAAAAAAAGATAATAGCTAGTCGGAGGACAGTAAACCAAAATTGAATAAAATAACAGTCGCATTCTTTCAAACAAACATTAATACTACCGCAAATTGCTAACACCAGATGGAGCTACAAACCTAACAAAGAATCACATCACAAGATGGCTTCAACGCGTGAAGTAAACACAAATACACAAACATTATAAATTTACCATCGCAAATTGGCTCCCAAATGTGGGGCTCAACAAAATAAATAAATAACATAAATAACACTCGCAAATTGGCGCCCAACGTGGGGCAGAATAACCAGGAAGGGGCAGAATTAACCAGGAAGAAGTGAGATGACCAGGAAGGGGTGAATGGAGAAGTGAACTGAACTACAAGACGCAGACTCCAGAAACAACAAAAGGGACGACAGACTACGCGGATGATTGGACATCGTAATTCCGAGATTAAAAGGCAACAGGGGAATTCAACTACAAAACAACAAAACGACGTAGATTCATCGTAATACAACGCAGAAGCAACATATAATCTAGGAGAGAGGGGCAGAAAGCTGGACATCAAAGCTACATCAGCAGATAGCATCAGAAAGGTTAGAAAAGTGTTATGTTAATTCTAAAAAAAAAAAAAAGGTAAAACAAATTTAAATGTACCTTAGGAGCGGTAGGATAAAGAAAACAATGTCCACTAATAATACAGAAGAAATAATTATGGAGGGGGATAGTGTAACAGTTAGCTGTAATTCAATACAGGTTACAGAAAATAGCTCAAACAATGTAGGATTTGAGGGTGGAAATGTTAGTGCAGAAAGTCAGAATAGAATAGCAGGAAATGTTAATCTTGATGCTAGTATGATGATGGAAATGCTGAGAAATATGAGTAGGGAATTGAGGGAAGATTTTGATAGGAGTTTAGAACAAAAACTAACTCAGAACATGGAAATGAATAATGAGAAATTAGAAAAACTAATTCAAGATATTGGTAAAAATAATGAGAAATTAGAAAAGAAAATAGATCAAAACAATGAAGATATGAAAAGAAGGAATAGGGAAATAATGGGAGATATAGAAAATAGAAATAGGAAAATAATAGAAGGATTTGAAAAGAAAGTTATGAAGCTAGATAGTAGTATGCCAAAAATGAGAGATGAAAATGAGGAAGTAATAGCAAGTGAGATAGGTGAAGTTTCAAAGAAAATGTTAGACATGAGCAGGGAAATAGGTAACAAAAAAAGTGAGGTTAATACTAAAAGTGAACATGTTGATGTAGAATGTACAGAGTTAGGTAGTAGAATGAGTAACATTTCAAGTGAGATAAGAGAGATGAAAGAGGTTATGAATGTAGATGTGAATCAGGCGCAAGTTAATTTCACAGGGGAGATATCAGAAATACAGAAGGAGTCAGTAATGCAAAGAAATAAATTGTACGAAGAAGTTAAAGTTTTGCCTGTAAATAATCAAAAGCTAACTTCTGAAATTAATAAGTACCAAGCTGTTCAGAATGAAAACTCCAATCCAGTACAGTTTAGTGCAGATTTGTCAGAGTACTCTCAAATTAAAGAGATAGTAGAAGAATTGAAAATGACAGTTGTTAAAAGATGTGTTGTTCAGAAAACTTTAGATTGTTTTCAAATGTTATCAGGGGATAAAATATCATATGAATTCTTTATGAGGTTATCCATGAACAAAATTTTGAAGGTTAGGATACGGCTACGAGTAATGTTTAGCCACAGACAATTTGATCCAGGAGGGTGAATAGCAATTAGATGTAAAGTAAATGCTGGATAGTTAAAGATGACCAAATGTGGGGCTCAACAAAATAAATAAATAACATAAATAACACTCGCAAAAGCCAATAGACATTAACCAAGAGCAACGAATAATTTTAATGTATGCTATTAACAAAGGAATGAAGCTTGTTATGACTATAGAAATTTTAAACAGTAATGGATTTGTGTTTAGAAAATGTTTACTCTATTGAATTTTGACATTGGCTGGATTGGAAGAAAGTGAAAAAAGATATTATTGGTCAGTTATAATCAAATGACATCCCAATGTGCAAAATCCACTTTCCTGTTGATATGGTCATTAATATGTATTACTGTTCCTGGAATATTGTGAAGCAAAATGTTGTATACTGTTTTGCTTCCTGTTCTGGTTTCCATTCTTGGGTTATTGTGACTGCCTTGAGCTGTCTAATAGCCCATGTCCATCAGGAAGAACAGCACTTTTCAGTGATGAAAGAATTATCATAATTGGTAATAATTATTCTTTCACACAAGCCACGTGCAAGACAAAGTTGGAAAGGTAGAGTCAGGCTGAAAAATTCAATGCCATAGCTGGGAATTGAACCATGGTTCTTCTGGTTTGTCTGATTTACCTTTCCAAGCTTGTCCCACACACGGCTTGTGTGAAAGAACAACTAATTATCATTGATTGATCTAATAGTTGGTTAAACTATGAAGCCAGAAGTTTTTACTATATTGTAAGTCATTGGGGTATGTCATCTCAAAATGAATTTGAGATTTCTTGGTTGTTTACAGAGGAAAATGCGAGTCAATTGGGGAATTTAATGTCATGTTGACATGTTGCCATGGTAGCTCACTTAATTAGAGCAACCAGACAGAAACCAGAAGATCAAAAGTATCCGGACACCTGGCTGAAAATGACGTACAAGTTCGTGGCGCCCTCCATCGGTAATGCTGGAAGTCAATATGGTGTTGGCTCACCCTTAGCCGTGATGACAGCGTTCGCTCTCACAGGCATACTTTCAATCAGGTGCTGGAAGGTTTCTTGGGGAATGGCAGCCCATTCTTCACAGAGTGCGGAACTGAGGAGAGGTATCGATGTAGGTCGGTGAGGCCTGGCACAAAGTCGGCATTCCAAAACATCCCAAAGGTGTTCTATAGGACTCAAGTCAGGACTCTGTGCAGGTCAGTCTATTACAAGGATGTTATTGTTGTGTAACCACTCCGCCACAGCCCGTGCAGTATGAACAGGTGCTCAATTGTGTTGAAAGATGCAATTGCCATTCCCAAATTGCTCTTCAACAGTGGGAAGCAAGAAGGTGCTTAAAATATCAATGTAGGTCTGCGCTGTGATCATGCCATACAAAACAACAAGGGGTGCAAGCCCCCTCCAGGAAAAACATGACCACACTATAACACCACCACCTCCGAATTTCAGATTGGCACTACACACGCTGGCAGATGACGTTCACCGGTCATTCGCCATACCCACACCCTGCCATCGGATTGCCACATTGTGTACCGTGATTTGTCACTCCACACAATGTTTTGCCACTGTTCAATCATGTAATGTGGACACTCCTTACACCAAGCGAGGCGTCGTTTGACATTTTCCTGGGTAATGTGTGGCTTATGAGCAGCTGCTCGACCATGGAATCCAAGGTTTCTCACCTCACCCTAACTGTCATAGTACTTGGAGTGGATCCTGATGCAGTTTGGAATTCCTGTGTGATGGTCTGGGTAGATGTCTGCCTATTACTCTTTACGACCCTCTTCAAATGTCGGCGGTCTCCGTCAGTCAACAGACGAGGTCGGCCTGTACGGTTTTGTGCTGTACATATCCCTTTACATTTCCACTTCACTATCACATCAGAAACAGTGGACCTAAGAATATTTAGGAGTGTGGAAATCTCACGTACAGACTTCTGACACAAGTGACACCCAATCACCTGACCACGTTCGAAGTCCGTTGAGTTCCACGGAGCGTCACATTCTGCTGTTTCACAATGTCTGACTACTGAGGTCATGGATAATGAGTACCAGGCAGTAGGTAGCAGCACAATGTACATAAGATGAAAAACGTATGTTTGTGGGGGTGTCCGGATACTTTTGATCACATAGTGTATATGTACAGATTTTTTCTCTCTTTATAATTCTAGTACATATTAAATTTTTCTAACCTATGGCTGCTTTGAACATGGTCAATGTCAATCAAAATCTAATTGTGTGGAATAGTTTCACTCATTGCTACAATCGTTTTGAATTTTACAGGTTTTGGTGGTTTCGGTGGTTTTGGTGCCAAGCCACTCACAACTACTACAGCTGGTGGTTTTGGAAGTTTTGGTACTGGACTCACTGGAAATATATTTGGACAAGGTAATACTATGAATTATATTTGAAAAATTATTGATAAAGCCAGGATTTGACTTGGATATTTGTGTTAATGCACTAACACTGTGCTGCTGGGACAAAATGCCTGAGTGTGCATTATAATTCTCTCATCTAATTCATATATTCCTGTAAACCTCCAAGCTGCCTTTGAGGCAATGCATCGGAGAAAGCTGGCAAAAAATGACAAAATAATGTATTTTTTATTCCTTTAACTTTTAGTTTCATACTGTAATATTGTTTGCTTATTATCAGTAATTTTTACACCTCCAAATAGGCGTTTAAATTGTTCTACACCGTTTTAATAAATTATAGTGTTAAACTTGGAGCCCACAATTTGATTTGCAAAAACACGGTGAAGATTTCTATCTTTTAAATACTCAAAATTAATTTTGAATTGTTCTAGCTTAGCTTCTTTATCAAAAACTTACTGGAACAAGTTTTGGTGACTGTTGTTTCCATCATCAGGTTGGTCTCACTGGCATGCTTCTTCCTGTGTTCAACTGGTTATATTTTATGCTCCTTGTGCGTGCTTTAAACCTTGTGTCCATGTTCCTCTTTGTCTTTCCTATGTATACATTTCAACATTCAATTTCATAATTGCTTATGGTAGAATGAATGCCTGAGAATGCAAGATTTTAGGCATTGTACAGAAAAATTACCTTAAAAAGAAATTGTGGACAGAAAGATAAAGAAATTTAATTGGAAGAAACAAATAAAGGGAACCACCACACTAAACAACATAAAAGAAAAATTTGGTTAAAAATTCACTTTTGACCCTTAAGACTGGTTCACAACCAACGGGAAAGGTAACCAGAATGAGAACGAGAAAGTTGAAATACATGTATTCAAATGAGAATGTTCACAATCGACAGGAAGCCTTCCCGGGCCCCGGGAACGGGAAAGAAGAGTTGCCCAACTTTTAACTTTCTCGTTCTCGTTCCCGGGCATGGCATATTAGATCCATATTGTGCATATTAGACTCTTCAGTCTAGAGGTTATTCTAGGCGGCCATGACATGGAACAGCCACTAGTGCTCTCTATAGTCGCTAGCTGGAAACATGGAATTAGTAGTAAATGTACTTCCTAACCTCATCCCAACACATAAAAACATGGAAAATAGAACAAATCTCATTTTTATGCCAACTTTTTATTAAAAATATATAATTATCCCACTAACATCATTACAATTTTAATTGCCTCTTATTTATTCTTAACTTTAATTGCAGTTCCTGCAAATCTAATCAGCGTTGGTTCCTCTGGTGAAGGGATCATTTGTAGTTTATTTATATGCAACTCAAAACTGGCTATTACCTAAAAACAATGGCAAAAGCTACAAAGAACAGCTAAAACTGGTGGAAATGAAAAAAGAACAATAAACAATTTTAATGTATGCCATTAAATAAATGAATGAAAGCTTGGCATAAGTAGAGGGATCGGAAATGTAATGGATATGCATTTAGATAATGTTTATTCTATCTAATTTTGACATTGGCTTGGCTAAATTGGAAGTAGATGAAAAAATATCATTGGTCAGTTAAAAACAAATGAAATCCCAATGCGCAAAATCAACTTTCACTTTGTGATCGATATGCATTTAGATAATGTTTATTCTATTGAATTTTGACGTTGTCTTGGCTAAATTGGAAGTAGATGAAAAAATATCATTGGTCAGTTAAAAACAAATGAAATCCCAATGCGCAAAATCGACTTTCACTTTGTGATCGATATGCATTCCCGTTCTCGTTACTCGGCTGTTGTGAACCAATATCTTGCATGGTGCATTGCTTCCTGTTCTCGTTTCCATTCTGGTTACCGTTCTTGGGCGGTTGTGAACCAGCCTTTAGTCCTTCCAGAAATTTGGTAAAATATTTAAGAAACATGATATAGACCTAGCCCTTGTCAACAATTGTTTGAAAAGCATATTCAGGACCAACACAAAGGACAGAATTCCAGCTGGAAAAAAAGGTTCCAAGCTCGATTCTCGGCTGGGATGGAGGAATTTTTCTTTAACTAGGATCATTCCCTACCCTACACATAGTGTGTAAGTGTGAATGTGAGTGTCTGCTTCGTAATAAAAGTTAATAAAGTTAGGGCAGTGTGCACCATGTTGTAGTAAATTGCTCCGGAAGTAACATTTACTAAAGAAGTCCATACTACGGAAATAGTTTACTATGGAAGTAAGAGCTCATTACTCCTGAAGGTATTGTTTTGTTTGCGTGATTTACTTGATGCGATTATGGATAAGGTTATTTGAGGCAGTATTTTAATACCTAAATAATTTCAGTATTTTTACAATAAGTAAATTTAATAACAGCCCGCCTTGAAACAATATGTATGTAATAATTATTTAAATTGTATGTATCAGTCATTGCATATGCTTATTTTTTATTGTAAACATGTTTTATTAATCTTATGTGAATACATTATATACTTTAATAATGCAAGAGCTGTGAGAATAATAAGTTTTAAGTTGCTAACAATGAGCTAATAATGAGGTACCTTGTAGCAATAATGAGTTAGAGTGTTTGAAAAGTTACCAATCATGATTATATCAAAGATAAGGTAAATTGAGTAACAGTTTAAAATTAACCAATCAATAGCAAGGAAAAAGTTTAAGTAAAATGCCAATATTCTATTGGACTAGAATTAGCCAATCAGAGACTTGAAATACCGAGGCTTACAGGTTCAACCGTTGAAATCTTACTCAGTTGCTGGCAAGCCTTGGTAGTGAACAGATGGAAGATGTGTTCTCTACGAGTGAATCGTAAAATATGTATACGCGCTAAGTGAAAGTATTGAAGATTCTCACAGTTCTTAAAAAGTGTAGTGCTTTATAAAAATGTGCAAGAACTAATAAAAGAAGTGAATTTAAAAAAGTTAAATTCTGTGATGTCTACATTCTTGTTACACCGCACCCTGAATAAGAGAAACATCTTTCTAAAGTAAGACTGATGCAGCCGAGGCAAATTCAAACATAAATAATATATAGAAGTAGTGTTAATAACAAAGTTAAATATTATAGTGTAAAACTTGCAGTGTAATAACAAAAACACATCTTGAAATCAGCTTCACGTACGTAGCAGGATATTGCGTAATAACAGTAACTATTATGTAATCAACAAATTCAAACTGACGCCCAAAGCGTGTTTTAGGAACTCATTAAATGTAACTAAATAAATTCAATTACGTGAAATACAATTACGTAAGCATACGATCTTCAAGTTTAAAAATACGTATACAACATCTTCAAGTTAAATATTTACGTAAGACAAACAACTTCTTCAATGTGCTATAGGAAAAGAGGGAAACGTCAGCAAAAGAGATAAATGTTTGTTGGTAGAGATAAAGAAAATCCATTTAAACAATATCTATGAGTGTAAAAAAGTGTTATAAAGATGCTAGAGGAGAAGTGCTGGAAAGTTGTGACAGATGAGTTTAATGCTTCGTGTGACAGGAAACGTACTGAAGAGCAGCTTAAAATTCTGGAAACAATGCTCTAATCTTCATTTTGCATCACAGATCACTTGTGTGTTAATGGAGAAATACCCTTTCTGGTTTCGGAAAAGTTCACCATATTCACAAATGGGTACAAAATAGTAACATACGTGCAGTCATAAAAATTACGTAATAAACATACTACTTCATATGTAACCCAAGTAATCGCTGTTTTCTGCATCAAGATCATCAATGTAATCTAAGTAATCCATGAACACATCAGAATGTCTTCTGCCAAATACAATACAGTATTGTAATTCAATCCACAGGTTAGTTGCTCCATCCAGGTTGTGAGAGTAAATTCTAACCTATATTTGTGCCCTATTTAATTCTGTAGTAACATACTACATGACTGTGTTCTCTCACATTTACTTCTGTGGTAATTTAATCTGGGAGTATCTGAAAGGAGTAAAATGCTTCGGAAGTAGTGTACTCTCGTGTGGAAGTTGCAGAGTATTGACTTGTATAGTAGTTTACTACGAAAGTAGAGCTTACTCTAGGTTGATGTATGCTGCCCTTAATGTTAAAAAAATACATACAATCAACAAATTATAACATCATCAGTTGTTTCTCAAGTCTAAGCCCTCGAAATGATCATGGAAGTTTAAGGGGGAGGTATACAAATGAAGACAGAAAAGCTTCAGGGATTTATTAGACTGGATGTGGGAAAATATACACAGGGAAGGCAAAGAGGAACATGGACAGGTTTAAAGAACCCTTGGGAAGTATAACGTACAAATGGACTGAAAAAAATTTGCAATTGCAGAGTATTTTTAGTCCATAGACTGGAAAAGAAACCTAATGTGTGTTATTTAAACTGCATTTCAAACAAGTGAAATCTGTTAGTTTTTTAATGTACTAACATTTAATTTTTTCAAAATTCTTAAATATTTTATAAAATAATGGTTGGTTTAGGAAAAAAAAAATGTTTCAGATAAAATTTGTTTGCTTTTATGCGTAAACCAAAATCTTTTAAGAGAATTGGTGTTCCCATTTTAAAAATTTGAGCTGACCATAAAATGGCCTTGAAAATATGCACTAAATAAAATGTAACTAATATCATTGTTTCCCCCCCCCCTCAAATAAACATTCACCATAAATTGTTTTCTTGAAAATATGTTATTTTCAAGATGATAAGCTGGAAAGGTTTCAAAAAATCATCCTGTGATGTTGTAATGCTTATGAAGAATCATCATATGAGGTGTGATCAAAAAGTAATGGAAATTTTTGTTTTTCTTAAAGAATTTTTATTTAATCATCAACATCAACTTTGTCCCCTTCAAAGTAATCCCCCTCAGATATAATACACTTGTGCCAGCACTTTTTCCTATCTTGGAAGCATTTTCATTATGGTGCTCAGCTCCTTCAGCAATTCTGTTTTTATTTCATCAATGGTGGCAAAACGTCGTCCGTTCATGGTTCTCTTCAGCCTCGGGAACAGAAAGAAGTTGCAGGGGACCATATCCGGCAAATACGGTGGATGAGGCAGCATAATGGCTTTGGTTTTTGCCAAAAAGTCAGGAACAAGCATTGAGATGCGAGCAGGTGCATAATCGTGATGCAATTCCACGAGTGGTTTTGCCACAATTCTGGTCATTTTCTTCAGATTGCTTCACGCAAACGGCGCATAGCTTCCAGGTAGTATTCCTTATTGACCGTGCGACCACAAGGCAGGAACTCCTGATGCACTATCCCATTGTAATCAAAGAAAACAGTGAGAAGAACCTTCACACGCGATCAAAATTGTCAAATTTTTTTTGGTCTTGGCTCTTAAGGCAGTTTCCATTGGGACAATTGGACCTTAGTTTCGACACCCATGTTTCGTCACCTGTTATAACCTTCTTTGGAAGTTCTGGATCGTTTTTTACTTAATTCAGCAATTCCTGATCGATGTCTATATGATGCTACACGTTTCATGCCCAAAACATCTGAAAAAATTGCTTGGCATGAGCCAAAGGATATGCCGACACCATCAGCAACTTCTCTGATGGTGATTCAATGATTTTCCAGAACAATTTTCTTTACTTCTTCCATATTGTCGCCAGTAAGTGATGTGCTAGGGCGTCCAGGGTGGTCATCATCTTCAACGTCTTCTCGACCCTCTTTGAAACGTTTATAGCACTCATAAACTCTTGTCTTACTCATAGTAGATTCGCCAAAAGCCACAACCAACATTTTGAATGCGATGCTGCACTTTATTCCGTTTTTCAAGCAAAATTTTATGCAAATTCTTTGATCCATCTTTTTCGAAAGTAAAAATTTGCAGAGCACTCAAAAACATGTGTAACTTTTTAGACTGTCAGCAATAAACTAAATATTTAAAACAGCTGAAAATGCAAAACATACATCTGAAACATGTGTACCAACAAGATAAAACAAAAATTTTGAACGTAGGAGGTATAAAGCTCGCAAAATTAAAAAATTACCGTTATTTTTTTATCACACCTCGTATACTGCCTATTCAGTGACAGTATAGCTGGGGGGTGGTGTGGCTTATCTCCAAGGTAAAGCTTTAGCTGGTGGGAGGGGTATATAGTAATGCTGAACACATGCTTCAGACTAAGTAATCACTATTTGTAGGGAAGAGCACACCCCTACCCACTAGCTAAAACATCGCTGAACAGACAGTATGTAAGTGTTAACTTTGTAATTTTGTGTTGCAGGTTTGGGGCAGCAGCAACAACAGCAGCAGCAGGTGCAGCAGAGTCCATTAGAAGTGCTGACCAATGCTGTGTTCAACTGTACAGTTTACGGAGATGAGAGAGATTCCACATTGGCACGCTGGAACCTGTTGCAGGCTCTGTGGGGCATTGGCAAAGGTAACAGCAGTCTTCAACTAAAAAAAGTGTAAAATCCTTACTATTATGAACAGAACTGTTCCGTCAACTCAACCTGAATTGAATTGAGTATTACTTATGGATGCTCTTTAACTGCTGTGGCCCTTAACATCCCATTCTATATTGGGTGTGAAATACCGGTAATTTTGCTCAGAGGCCTCTTTATCAGGCTTGAGGTTCTTTTACGTGCCATAATCTACGACACAGGACCACTGGCTTTACTTCTCTTCCGAAGGAAGCCATGCTAAGGATTTTTACGCCCAAAAAAATCCATCCCCCTCCATCGGGTTTGAACCTGCGACCTCTGGAACTAAAGGTAACCACTACACCATGGAGGACGACTCAACTCAAACTGCCTCTGCAAGTAAGATTTTTGTAACCTTACTGTTTGTAGTACATATGTCAAACAAAACATGAGGCATTGCGAAGGTAAACGACAAATGCAATGCTATACATTTTTACTTTCTCTACTACGTATAGTAAGTAGGGGAAGTATTGTATTCCACCCAAAAATTCGATACCAAGATTTCACCGGAAATATATGTTTTGAGGCCTCCTGAATCCAAAAAAAGCATTTTTGAAAACATGTCCGTGTGTGTGTCTGTGAACAGCATAACTCAGAAACAAACAGTCGGATAAACACCAAACTTGGTATTTAGGTTCAGTATCTTCCAGAGATGCGACACAAAGGTTTTCAAGAAAATCCCCCCACCCCAGATTACCCTTTACATGGAACATTTTTCGAAAATTTTAATTTTCTCAAAAATGGCTCTAACGATTTTGACTAAAATATCATATGTTTAAGATATTTTCATGACAAATGAAATGTATATCTCGAATTTTCTGGGAATGTCTCCAAAAGCATTCTTCATTGTGAACGACTTTTGCATAACTGGTAAACTATGAGGTAGACGAAATTTTACTACACAAAAAATGTAGATCGCGTTAAAATACACAATTTATGTTGTATACCTTTTTTTGTTGAGTGAACCATTTTCAGGATATTGCTTGTTATTCCCTTAAATTTTCCAATACTTATACTTTTTCTCAGATGGGAATTTGTTATTTATTTTTTGTACGTACTGGACATAAAAAAGAGAATGGAATACTGCACATAGCAACCAGCTCTTAAAAGATTTGACTATCGCTTAAAGTCTACCAATTCCCCTTGCATCTACAAGAAAATTAGCAATAAGATTAACATATCGATTAATATGAAGCATATGGAGAATAAGCGTTTGTAAAATAGTTTGTACAAGAGTAGAGAAAGTCATGTGAGTGTAACACATCAGATTTTTCCTAAAACAAGCAGTTGTTGAGTTCCTCTTTATCTTCACAAGCCTCATATGTGCAGCATGTGGACTGTTTCACTCTTCACAGGCATGATGCTTAATAGAGGGTCATCAGATTAAGCAGCAATGCTGCTAGGCGCACCTGGGCCGCCGGTGAATGCCACTTGCCTGCTGATATTTCATCGCTGCGCAAACAATCATATGCATCGAAACAAGTGGGATGAACAGACAAGGCCAATTAGTATTATTATTATTTTGTAAATTTCAATTCTGAATGTCCCTTGCATTGGTTAACTTTTAAAAAATTATTTTGGAAACATTTTCCTTGTGCTCCAGAAAAATGCAATGTTTATTACACATACTATAATACAATTTCCAAATGCTTAGTTGATTTTATGCTCATGCATAACAACTGAAACACACTCCTTTTTCATTTTCAAACTAAATGAGAAATAAGTAAATATCATAGTCCTAAATGAAAAACCTGATGTGATACATTCACATGACTACCCTCTATCTTTATTAGTGAATATACCAACTATTCTTACTAGAGCTTATGTTTTTATGTACTTCATTTTAATCCAAATAAACCATTGCAGAAATAGCTACATCACACATTTCGTTATAGATACAAAGGGAACAGCGATAGTCAAATGTTTAACAACTGGACGCTATATGCTGGCCTTAAAATTCCATACGCATGGAAATAGTTTGGAATGCTGTTTAGAATTCTTACTAATATGCCACTTATTTTGAAAACAAAAAGAGTAATTTGTTTGTGTTTTTATGCATAAATGTCTTAAAATTAATAGCTATCTTACACATGGAAAACATATGTAACAAATTAAAATTTAAACAATAAAAAATCTGATGTGTTACACTTACATGACTTTCTCTACTCTTGTACAAATTATTTTTACAAACGCTTATTCTCCATATGCTACATGTTAATCGAGATGTTAATCTTATTGCTAATTTTCTTGTAGATGCAAGGGGAATTGGTAGGCTTTAAGCGATAGTCAAATATTTTAAGAGCTGGTTGCTATGCGAAGTATTCCATTCTCTTTGCATTACCAGGACAAAAAAAAAATGAATAACGAATTTCCATAAATTGTGTATTTTAATGCGATCTACATTTTTTGTGTAGTAAAATTTTGTCTATCTCTTATGGTTTACCATTATGCAAAAGTCGTTCACAATGAAGAATACTTTTGGAGACATTCCCAGAAAATTCGAGATATACATTTTATTTGTCATGAAAATAACTTAAACATATGATATTTTAATCAAAATCGTTAGTGCCATTTTTGAGAAAATTAAAATTTTTGAAAAATGTTCCATGTAAAGGGTAATCTGGGGTCGGGGGATTTTCTTGAAAACCTTCGTATCGCATCTCTGGAAGATACTGAAACTAAATACCAAGTTTGGTGTTTATCCGACTGTTCGTTTCCGAGTTATGCTGTTCACAGACACATACACATGGACATGTTTCCAAAAATGCTTTTTTTTTTGGATTCAAGGGGTCTCAAAACATGTATTTCCGGTGAAATCTCGGTATCAAATTTTTGGGTGGAATACAATACTTCCCCTACTTACTATACGTAGTAGAGAAAGTTCACTGCTCGGTTACCATACATACAACCAAACTGAAAGGCATCTTCCTACTCATCGCATAGCTTTGAAATGAATGCTGGGTGGTATTAAGTCATGTATTGTAAACGCAGTGTCAGTGAATGCTTCTAACATTTTCCGAATGCAACTCCCTTTCTGGCTGTGGCTCATTTATTTTGTCTTAGGCTGTACAATCATATATAATATTTTTATGGTGATATTCCTAATATTTACGGAAGTGGGTATGAAATATCAGCAGATGTTGTATGTATTTGTGATTTCCTTAACCTCCCCTCAGGGTTTTCCAGTTGCTGGAAACGCCTCTAAAGCTTACAAGTAGCTTAGTGGTGAAAGAATTATCAAGTTATTTCGTGATAATCACAGTAGATGAAATTTTAAATTTCTGTGCGTTTTCTTTGGTCCCATAGTTATTTAATAACTTAAAGACCATGCAGGAGAACTTGAGATCTCAGTGTACAATGAATTTGAAATGGGTAAATTTGAAGATTCCACACACCCAGACCACCAAGTTAATCATTTTTGAAGTGAAGTGACACAAGTCTGTACCCATTGAGAAAAATAATCCTCTCAATTATAACACAGTGCAAGGCCACAAAAACTTTCTTCAAAAATGTAGGCATTCTGTATGTATTTTGACCACCTAAATTTGAAAATGGTACTCAAAACTTTATATCACCCGCAGTTTTTGACAAATTGCGTATTTTGCAATAATGATGATGTACATGAAAACACCATATGAAGCTCAGAAGCAGCGCATCACTTTCAACTGTTCAACACTTGTGCGCCTAGCAGCACACAGCAAACTATCATTGCAAATAGTGCTACCCGTCCTTCAGTATGTTGTGTTTGTGCAAGGAAGTACATGTTATTGTTAGTGTACAATGTCTACCCAAGGCTGTGTAAACTCTCCTGTTTTTGTTATATTTATGGTGAAAAAAGACTGAAGTGCTTTCATGGGAAAGGTCTACCAAGCCTATTTCAGAGTGAAGCTAGGCGACATCAATAAAACATGGGCTCCACAGGTCATGTGTGTAGAAGATTTACGACGCTGAATGACCGGAAGGAAGAAGTCATTACATTTGGCATCCCTATGGTCTGGCGGGAGCAACAGAATTATACCAATGACTGCTATACCCCCGCTGCTGTAACCTTGCACTTGACAGCTAGCGTTTAAGTTGGTACACTCGCATAAAAACAGATGAAAAGCTTTTACCGTTTGACTTCCTAAGCTAATCACAAGGCAACATTCCAGATGGTTGATGACAAAGCGGAACTGGAAACCGGAGCTGGAAGTGGCTCTGTTGCCGAATGTAGCTATTCCCAACCACATGCTTCAGTTTGTGAATCTCTAGCACGAGCGTCAAGTTGTTCTTTCCAAGCTACACATTGCTCATTGTTAGGGTTATTGCTTTATAGTTTTATTATTGTTCGTTTATACATATATATTTCATTCATATTATTTATTTATACAAGATTTAAGGGCGACAATGTCTGAAAAACGACATCGATCACCGAGTGATGATTCACGAAGTGAAAATGCTTTGCGCCAAGGTGCACCACTTGTCAGGCATTGGAACTATTAAGGAGGACCCGGGAATTCTTTGAACAGGAAAAGGAGTGCGTAAAGCTTCACGGCCATCCCTGTATTCCTGCTGATAAAGCCGTACACTGTCACTTCAACCCTATCGAATTAGTGTGGGGTGACATTAAGGTTTATGTGAGAGAGGATAAGTCATTTACCATTACCAAGGTGGAAAGGCTTTTGTGGGAAGCTGTGGCGACAGTGGAAGAAGAAAGTAGATCATGTGAATAAGCTAATATGAAAAGCACAAGAAACAGACGGAATTATTATTGAGTGTGAACCATTAATGATACGCCTTGGCGAAGATGGTGATGATGATGACGATGACCATGATCATGATGTTTCTGAGCATGATGATGACGACGACGGGGATTTGGATGGAATTAAGCCATTGTAGTTTAAAATCGGTGAGTGAAAATAACTTTGTTATCACATGCTGATAATTTGTTTTATTTCTCCTTATTGTAGCATTATTCTTTACTTTTAAATTGGAAGACATAGTGAAAACATTAAATATAATATATAGATTGGTTGTAAGTATACAATTTCACTAAAATAGGTTCAATACCTCAGAACTAGTTTCGAGGTATTGAACCTATTTTAGTGAAATTGTATACTTACAACCACTTCTATATATTGCATTATTCTGTTTCTATATTGTCAAAAGTGTGTAATTTATTCTATATATACTGCAATGTCTATGCAGAGTTATTTTCAATTAACAATAGTAATACAAAAATAGTTATTATTCATTGACGTTTCGCTACTTAGTACACTTTTTGTATGCAGCTTAGACACGATAGAAAGAACTATCAGCTGTTGTTTACTAGCCACTCTGGCTTTTTTTTAGGGGCGGCCCCACACCCGCCGCCCCCGGTGACGATCATCCGATGAGACTACATCGTCTCCCCATGCACATGCTGTTAGTAACTAAAAGCATGCATGGGGGTTGCTCAGGTTAGTATATGGTATTCTTGCCTTAATTGGGACGGGTTCCAGTTGAGCACCCCGGTTAGTAGCGATGCTGGCATGCAGCATGTGAGCGTGTCAACGTGATTGCTGGGCGCCACCCATGACACAACCTGAGTGGCGCCCAGTGATTAGTTGCATACAGATGAGATGTAGTGAGTCGGTTAGAGGTGTTAGTACGGAGGTTTGTTAGTATACATGCTGTGTACGCGAGAATGACGGTGATGACATGCAGTGATCGATGTGTGATGTGGGGCAGGGCTTACCGCAGCATTACCGTTTAATCTCCTCCAGGTTCACTGCTGTGCATACAGGTGTCAGATTGTTGTAGTTGCTTCAGGTATTCCTTGGTCGTGTCTGTTGTTTGTTGGCTGAAACAAAGTAGCTGATAATGCTCTGGCAATGTCGCAACCACAATATAGC
This sequence comes from Deroplatys truncata, assembly GCA_030765065.1. Taxonomy (NCBI): domain Eukaryota; kingdom Metazoa; phylum Arthropoda; class Insecta; order Mantodea; family Mantidae; genus Deroplatys; species Deroplatys truncata. The sequence continues at coordinate 186,266,491 of CM060980.1, forward strand.
CAACCTTGTGCGAAGCCACACGAACTGTCAAATGCAAAGATTCAGCGGCGGGGCTATAGTTCTGCTCTTGTAAGGTTACAGGTTTCAACAAGAAAAACAAGAGTATTGAGTATCCAAACAACATTCGCTCAGCAATTCATCCTGTTCCATCTGGCCTGGATATACCTATTCCACAGCCTCTGCAGACGTTATATGGATGACAGTGATGACCCAGATACCGTGCAGGAGACAGATGATACTGAGTTTGAAGTAGGTACCGATGAGGGCCCTCTTCTATTTGATTTAGTTTGTGATCTGGGACTGACAAAGGATAAAGAGCTTCTAAACTATATTCACTCTTAGGTTGATCCGCGGCAAACACAAACCCACATGGTCAGTGCACCGTGGTGCAACACGGTAGCAATGTGCCCATGCTAATCTCTGAATTTTAGAATGAATTTATCCTTAAATAGTATAATATTCTATACAAATATTTAACGCTGATTTATACCGTAAAACAGAGCTACAAGTCCCATGACGCAATTCGTATGAGTCACCTGACATCCAGGTAGGTGCAGAATATTGTGTTTAGTATCATGGAGGGCAGTGAATTCGCTCTTGTGTTTTCGTCGAATTACGTAAGCATTAGCCGCGCAAACCATTGACTAGTGGTGAAAAAACAATAGTGTTGAATCTTTATTATAAGTTATGTGAGAAATATCCAACACTTTCCGTGAAAGAAATGATGAAATTAACTTCTGAGTTCACCGGTGTTTCGAGTACAAGTATAAACAGTGCTTGTGCAGAAAAATCTGAAACGAGAAAAGTGGTTACACCCGGAAAAAAAGAAAGCATATGAAATACGCGATGCAAGAATGTAGTGATCTTGAGAAGAATGCAATTCGCGTAACAGTGCACAATTTCTTTTTTAAAATGAGCCACCAACAGTTAATAAAGTACCGCTTCCAGAGAGCGAATAAATTAGGTTATCGCATGCCTGTTACTTTATGTTTTGCTCATTTATGATGGAATTAACTATTATTATATGTGCAAACGTTTATTTTGTTGCAACTATCAATCTTATCACCTTTAACCCTTAACAGAATATGCTAGTCACCGTTTCAGTCGTCGAAATAAGGACTCTGTTCTTTTTTGCACTACGTGCCGCTTGTACTCGCCACATGGTCTGGAAGTGTGACGTATTTCTAGTGCGAATGGTGGAAGGATACATTATAGCGGTGCACTGGTCACCTGGGGTTTGTTTTGACACGGATTAACCTAAGAGTGAATACAGAGTAGGGTCAAGATTGCATGAAAGACATATGTTAGCAGCTGGTACATCCGTTACATTTTACAGAAAAAGGGACTTGATATTCACACAACATTTTGCTCAAAACGACGTGTTAGTGTACTGCATTGATGTAAAGGTTTGATGGGTCAGTTCAACATTGCCTATGCACCAGGTGACTGGAGACTGTTTATTGACTTATCTAAAAGAAGCCTGAAGGCAGTTCTGCTGCGCAATGGTAACATGTATGCTTCAATACCTGTTGGCCATTCTGTGTGCCTGAAGGAAACATATGACAACATTAAGTCACTTCTTTCTACCATTCATTATGAGGATCACAATTGGATAATGTGTTGTGATTTGAAAGTGTTGGGTATGGTTCTAGGACAACAATCTGGATATACCAAGTTCCTCTGTTTCATCTGTGAATGGGCTCATGACAAACAGTGATCCTGAAGGTTGGAATTGGTACCAGGGGACAAAAATATCAAGTGTGACCCTCTAGTGGAAAGAGACAGAATACTCTTGCCACCTCCGCACATCAAACTGGGTGTAATGAAACGGTTTGTCAAGGCATTACCTAAGTGTGGCAACTGTCCTGTCATGTGCTAAGTTGAAAGAGGGTGTGTTCACTGGTCCTGATATTCGGAAACTAATGCTAGATGAAGATTTCCTTCAATCAATGAATGCCATGGAGCGAGAAGCCTGCACTGCCTTTAAGTGTGTGATTCAAAACTTCTTGGGAAACAATCATAGCCCAGAGTATATCGACATAGTTGAAAGCATGCTGACGAATTCAAAATGCTGGAATGTTCAATGAGTTTAAAGTTACATTTTTTTTAAATTTGCACCTTGACTTTTTTCCTCCAAACCTGGATACTGTAAGTGTGGAACAACATGAATGATGATGCCAGGGAACTTGGGATGTTCGGATGATTGGCGACTACTGCTGGATGCTTCATGAGCGCACAGATATTCCCCCTAAGAGAAAAAGCGGGGGCCATGCCCTGACAGCTAAGAAAGCATGATATTAGTGCATGTTTGTGCCGCATTCTCTGTGTGCATCTGTTCACTGTGTGTATATTTCAATATGTTGTTTTAAACCTGTATTCTACTTCTGCACAATTCGTGTGCCATATATATGTACTACTTCTATATGTGATATCAATATTGCAAAATATGCGATTTATGCAAAAACTGTGGGTGATACGATGTTTGGAGTGTCATTTTCGAATTCAAGAGGTTGAAATGCATTAAGAAAACCTACATTTTCAAAAAAAGGTTTTTTCACTGTTGCATTGTGTAATTAATAATTCCTTTCACACATAGTGTGTTTAGGCTAAATCTGAAAGATAGATTCAGACTGAAAAATTCAGTGCCATAGCTGAAGATCCATGTTTCAAATCCCAGCTATGGCATTGAATTTTTCATTCTGATTCTACCTTTCCAAACTTCTGAGTTGTTAATTATGAAATATCTGTTGACAATTTTCTGATGTTACTTCCTCTCTTTAGTAATTATTTAGCATGTCATGATAATGAACTTGATTACAACATGCAGAGAAAGAACAACATTTCTTACATAAACTTTATTAAAAGTTTTTTATGTGTCACATATACTGTTGTAAGCGGATCTGATTGCATTTTGTTTTGCTGTGTTTTCTGTTTTCTCAATAGCTAAATTATGACCATCTCTGTAAATTTCTTGAAATGAAGCATCTGTGGCTTTTGACCTAATTTTATATGCACCAACTGTCAGTTTCTACAGTTTCCCTCCCTTCCTCACAGCTTGAGACCAGAGTTACAACAAGACTCTACTGCAACCACAATACTACTGCTACTGCAAGACAGGAACTGAGTGGTGTGGGGGGGATGGTTGCATAGTGGGAAAGATGGCCTTAAGTGAACTATTAAAAATGAACACGCTATAGTATACAGGCCTTGTAAACCGTTTTTGGTCTTTTAGCCATTTAGGAGCCAAAATAAGTATATTAAATATTGGCCCACTCATGCTTATGTTGTTTTAGTTCTGTTTGCTTTGCTTCTAAATGAGTTATATAGGATTTTATGGCTCATTAGTGGCAGCTTCTGTATGAGGCTATGCTTCAAATAATCTGTGTTTTATTTTCAGCCTATTACTCAAGGACAGCACCTCCTTTGGAACTTACTGAAGAAAATCTACTCTGTCGATTCAAGGCCATTGGTTACAATTGTATGCCATCATCAGACAATGCCCAGGGACTTGTCAGCTTAACTTTTAATAAAAAAGAAGAAGAAATAAGGTACTTTAACTTCTACTGGCTACAACAATGTGAAATAGATTTTAAAGCTGTGTGAAATAAAGCCTACAAAAGTCACCAAAACATGGTTATAATGGGGTATATTCATACAACCTTCTCTACTCATTGTTATTTCTCACATGCACATACATTATATAGTATAGCATTCACTAAGAAGCAATTCTATTATCCATGTTACATTATTCACAATATATTTTTGCAAAGGTAGAATCAGATAAAAAAATTCAATGTCATAGCTGGGATATAACGACAGATCTTTGACTCTCCATACTGCTGCTATAGCCAATTGTGTTATCAAGGCAACATTGACATTAAATTCCCTAACTAAGTTACATTTTCCCCTCTAAACCGCAAGGCATTCACAAATTCATTTGAGCTAACATACCCCAATGATGACTTATAATCTCATAAGTACTTTATGTCTTGGGCCTCATAGTTAACCATTGTTAGGTCAATCAATCAATCTGTACGTATGTATTGTAATGAAAAGAAGCTAGAAACAGTGATGTGTATTGAATTTATTTAAAGGTGAGTCGAAATTGTAACACTAACATCACTTAAGTTTACTCACTTAACATGTTTCGGGAAACCGTTGTTCCCATCCTCAGAAGGTTAACTCAACTCCAGTTGAGTTAACCTTCTGAGGATGGGAACAACGGTTTCCCGAAACATGTTAAGTGAGTAAACTTAAGTGATGTTAGTGTTACAATTTTGACTCACCTTTAAATAAAATCAATCTGTAGTTCAAATCCCAGCTATGGCATTGAATTTTTCAGTCTGATTCTACCTTTCAAACTTTGGCCTACACACGGCTTTTGTGGAAGAACAGTTAATTATCTTTGATATATTTTTGTTAGATTCATTCTAAGTGCTTAGTTATAAAGAAACAACCTTCAAATTTTTATAGTAGAAGTATGTAGGAATAAATTCAGAAGTCAGAGTAATGAGCTCTTGCAAAGGAAAAAAAAACAATAATTGCCAAATTTCAAACAGGTTCCATTACATGATGGAATTACATTTTGGAAAATGTAAACATTCAACATAAATATTAAAAAAATGGGTAACACTAAAGCTACCAGAGAAAAAAAATTGTAATAAATGTACGCATGTGGGAAGATTTTTGGCTTACATAAATATTATTACGTAATATTTGCAAAAGTGTGCTGTTATGTAATTATTAAGCTCCACGTTAAATGCCACTTTGAGAATGTTATTGAGCCTCGTTTTATTTGTTGCCAACTTTGAAAAACTTATTTAGCTGGATATGAGATGTGAGAATCCCCACGTATGTGCATCACTTACGAAAGTATTTAGGTTATGTAATGAAGATACACTTTGATGTTGTTTAATGCTAGGGACGCCAAAGCTTTATAGTGAAGATGATGCTTGTTTTACGTAATATTATTAAAGTTATTTGCCTCAGCTGCTTTCAGTCGCACTATAGAAACACAAGTTCTTTTAAGGTTGTGATAAGACAAGAATTAAAATATGTCACAGAATTTACTTTTTAATTTCACTTCTTTTTATTTCTCTTTATACTTGCACATTTATAAACACAACACTTTAGAAAAGAAAAACTGTGAGCACTTTATGTATTCTAGCGGAGAACACAATTTTTACCATCCGTACTCTACAACATCTTCCCCGTGACTGACTAAATCCAACGGTAAAAATCTTATAGCTTCGGTAATGCCAGTCTCTTATTGGCTAGTTCTAGTCCAATAGAATTTAAGTATTCAAATTAAAACTCTACTTTACTGTTGATTGGCTAATTCCAAACTGTAAGCAAAATTGCATTAATACCGATCTTTTCATAACCAGTACTTTTAAAACTCCAGACACATTATTGTCACAAAAATTACATTATTACCTCGTTATTAACATCCTAAAACATATTATTCTCCCAGTTTTTGCACTATTAGAGGATATTATCACTAATAAATGTGTTTACAATAAAAAATAAGTATTTACAATGACTTTACATACAATATAAATAATAATTATATACATACTGTTTTCAAGGTGGGCTGTTATTGAATTTAATTAATAAAAAATACAATTAATATCATTTAGGCATTAAAATACTGCCTTACGCATAGTATTATATTTCATGTGCATTTGCAACAATTTGTGTCTTGTGTTGTGATATTTAATAAACAAATTCAATTCCAAAAATCCTACATTTTTAGCAGACTCCTCACACAAAGTACTCTTAAATTTTAATCAATATGAATATGATCATCTGCATCTTTAATAGCATGGCACCTTTTGAATACTTCTCCAGCCAAAATATTGGAAAAAGTAGTTTTCTAATTCATCAAGCACATAGGGATTTGTTACATAAACTTTAGCTTTAAGTGTTCCCCACAGATAATAATCACATGGTTTTAGATTTGAAGAGTGAGTCAATTATCTGTCTTCAAAAACATGTTGAAATGCAATTTTCTCGGAATTCTTTACACAACAGCCGTTATCTCGTCTAATTCTTCCTCTGTTAGAACTGTTGGCGGTCTATTATTCTTTTTGTCTAAAAAGGTATAAATTTACTTAAGAAAACAATGAATGGATCTCAGTTTCTATGGACTTTGTCAGCTTTGAGTGGATCACAGCTGACGATGGAGGTAACAGCCTTGGAAACATATTGTAACTTTGTTCAGTTTTCATTGCCACTTCACTAATGTGAACCAGTTCAATTTTCACTGTCGCTTCATTAATGTGATCTAGCTCAATTTTCACCATCACTACTGTCCATTCCAAACCAGAGTGCCTCTCACTGTAAACAAACTCTGTATTATCCGCACAAAAGTAGTTTGCAATCCCTGCCCCTGATGGCTGCTTGTTCCCCTCTGCTTGTTGAACATATTTCAATCTGTAAAAAGGTGCCCTGCATGAGAATCATAGTTCAAAATGCAACCTGAGGTAACAATCAGTTCTATAAGTATAAAAAAATGAACATTTTACTTACATTAATCACAATCCTCGGGTAAAAGTGCAACACCCAAATCCGAATCCTTCGAAGATGACTCAGCTGCCATATTGGAATCAGAACTACTCTCCAAAATAATGACAAGCTTATCCACAATTCCACAGCATTGTCGCACACAAAACAAGTTCCCACATTTGATTCTCCTCTTCTATGTTCTATTATGTCTGTTTATATTCCCTGCTCGCTTTGGTTACACTTCTCACTGAAACGCCTGAAAATCGGATATTAGTTTCGTAATATGCACTAATGCAAGTGTCGGGTATTTTTCTAATAGTAAGTTAAATATATGAAGAGCTGTTTGTTTTTCGCCACTTTTTAACTGTTTCCCGCTTTTGTGTTTGAACAGTTTATTCACACTACATGCACCTTCCTCTGCCATGAGAACTCAAATACCAACTGAGTAAATCACAAGATTTGACCTGAGCTGAGTACATGTATGTTAGCTTATTATGAATGACTGTTCACTTATCATATATCCTGTGTTATGCAAAGTGTTTATTGGGTACTCAGATAGCACCTCTGGGAATTCATTGCTGCATTTCTTGTATATGCAAGAGAATGGCAGTCATGCATACAGTTGGTAATTAACAAGCAAGATACTCTCAGTGTTAGCCAACAGCTGTGACTGACTTTGGAGTAGGATTCCGGTTCTCTAGTGCCATCTGTTGACCGATTGATGAACTTAGTGATGAGATCTCTTCCCGGTGGTATTTCAAAGTTCATCAGTTGCTCTTGGAACTTTTTGATTTATATTTTCTCCCACAAGCTTAATTCTAGCGGTTTCTTCTCTGTGTAGAAAGAGAACCACACAGTAGAAAAGGAAGCAAAATTACTAAAGTATGTCAAGAAACCGCTAGAATTAAGCTTGTGGGAGAAAATATACATCAAAAAGTTCCAAGAGCAACTGATGAACTTTGAAATACCACCGGGAAGAGAGCTCATCACTAAGTTCGTCAATCGGTCAACAGATGGCACTAGAGAACTGGAATCCTACTCCGAAGTAAGTCGACGTATAGCAGTGGAAGATGTGGGGAATGCCTCACGAAACACGTCCTGCATGTAATATGTAGTAAGTGGGGCAAAGATTATCTTAAGTCAACTCACTCTTTCTTCAATATAATGTGATCTAGTTCAATTTTCACTGATACTACACTTAAACTGGATTCATCTTAGAGTGATCCCAATCAAAGTCATGTGACATGACGTCACTTGAATGAATGTGTGCAGTCAAGTACAACACAACAACAGCAATGCATGCAAAGAAAGTAGTTACATGTTAGCTGTCTAAATTTTAGGATGTGTTCAGTAATAAATAACATCTACTATACAGAAAAGAATACCTATAACATGAATGTGATTACTGCTGACGAAATAAAACAGGTTTACAAAGTTTCAAATTGATGCACTCCAACTCCCAAGATGCATTTCGCTTGACTCAGCTGTTGTTTAAACAAAGCAAGGCGTGAGCACCAAGCAGTCAGTTTGCTCTGTTGTTATAGCTGTCGGCAATGAACTTTGTGCTTCTGTTATGTCATGTTAAGCATAAACCAGCCAAGACTAACTAGTAGTGAGAAAATAAGTGCTTTAATCATGTTTTCGAAGTTTTGTAAGAAGTATCTGACACTCAGAATAAAGGAGATAGTAAAGCTAACCTCGAAATTTACCGGTGTTTCAGCTACAAGTATAAATATTGCTCGAAAGGAAAAGGTTGTAGCAGTGAAAGTGACAACACCCAGGAAAAAAAAGGAAACGTGTGAAGTACGCTATGGAAGATTGTGTTGAGTTTGTGAAATCGGTAATTCGTATATTAGTGCACAATTTCTTTTTCAAAAATGAACCACCTAAAACAGATAAAGTGCTGTAACAAGTAAAACACGTTCTGAAAGAAGAGGATTTGTAAAACTGAGCGACTCTCTTGTTGACAGACTTACTATCAATGTTTGATAAACAAAGCAGCAGCAGTGACACTGATATTGATGACAGTACAGATATGGAGAGGATAGAGCCGCTTGCAGTCAGATTGAAAACTAAATTATGACATGCCTATTCATTTTCTAGTTTGTTATACAACCACTTCATAAATATATGCCTCCTTTTCTTATCTGTGTACAATAATGTGCGTGTTAACTTATACAAGTTATACACAGGTTATTTACGAGAAACATCGTGATGCACTCGTCATTTCTTCACTTATACTTTCATGGGTATCTGACAACTCGGCAATACTCTTGGTGTGAATGGTGGAATGATACATCATCTTTTGTTTATGTTAGGATCACTCTAAGAGTGAACAGATAATGGTTCTTACTGTCACTTCACTAATGTGATCTAGTTCAATTTTCATTGTCACTTCACTTAGTTCTCACTGTCAACACACTGTCATCCTCCATGGTCAAGGGTACCATGCTAGCTCCAGATCCTGAGGTCATAGGATCAAACTCAGTGGAGGGCAGTGGATTTTTCTCAGGCATAAAAATCCTTAGCATGTCTTCCTTTGGCAGGGAAGTAAAGCTGGTGGTACCTTGTCGCTTAAATAGCCGCTGGACTTATTAAGAGCATTCTACAGGGACAGCCAAAAGACTACGAACCGACTGTGTGGCGTTTTTCCTGTTTGCGTCCTCGGCGCTTGTTGCCAACTGCCGCCATCATAGAAAGGTCCGGATGAAATCATACAACATTTTTAAAACTACTTTTAAAGGCTTACTTAACAACTTTATGAAAATATGTTTGAGGACAGAATTATTAGTAGTCCCCCGACCTAACCCCCTGTGATTTCTATCTCTGGGGTGACTTAAAACAAAGTGTACAAGACAAACCCTGGAAGAATTAAAACAAAATATCTGCCAGGAAATTGGCAGCATTTCTCAACGTGAACTACGGCGAGTGATGGGTAGTTTCCTAAAGAGGTGCCAAAAATTGTATGGACAACGACGGTGGCCAGTTTCAGCATCTCCTTTCATTAAGTTGGTAAATAAAGCCTTTAAAAGCAGTTTTAAAAATATTGTATGGTTTCATGTGCGCCTTTCTATGATAGCAGCAGATGGCAACAAACGCCGAGGACGTGGATAGGAAAAATACAGCGCAGCTGGTTCGTAGTTTTTTGACTCTCTCTTTAGAATGTCCAAGAGGCACGGAGAGAGAAAGTTCCAGAACAATCCCATTATCTGTTGATAACGCTTCTGATGTTTACGCTGGATGAGGGCACTGACCTGTCAACTTCTCTCTTCACCCGGCCATTCGGATGGTGCCTTCTATACGATAACTGATATTCATACTTGCATCACAATATTTTGAAAGATAATTCATCAAAAACAGTCAAGTTGGAGTGTTAGATCCACTACACTTCACTGTGCTGTTACCAACAAATTGTATGTGGATAAGCTATAAATTGTATATTTGTTAGGAACGGTGACATCAGGAAATTTCTGTATAAATTCAAGCTAGCAGTCCACGTTAAGCAAAACAAAACATAATAAACACACACTGTTATATAGCATATACCATGATAACCATACAGGATCACATAACGTTATGTCATCATGCCAACCAATATGAGCAATGTTCAGACAGTGATGTCATTCATTACAATACTTGCTATAAGTCAGGTCTAAAATAATTTTAATTTTAAAATATGCATTTCCATCTTGTTTCATTTAATTAGTGCCATGCCACAAGGGCAAAGGTTCCTGATATAATCTTGTATTAGTTTGTTAGTTACTAAATATGGCACTGCTACCTCAAAATTGTAATTTCATTTTCCCATATCACTCTTTCCTACACCCATAATATGATGTTTGGCAAAATTTTATTTCGTGTTTTTATGGCTACAGACCTTTTTAATGGAAGCAATTCAATATTATGCCCTCAAGGTGATAGTTCGGGTGGATTACTTATGAGTGTGTTTGCTATTTATTGTACAGGAGCCAGCAAGCACAGCTGTTGACAACTCTCAACAATATGATGGAGAACAAGCCTACCCTGCTGCTGACTGTTGATGGCATCAAACCGATATCGGAGACAAAAACACATGTCATCATCTATGTACAGGAGAAAAGTGTTACAGGTATGTACAGAAATTATCTTTAGAACCTCAAAACTTCTTGTATAAATGCTTGAGCAAAGCAGAAAATTGAGTAAGAAATCATATGTGCTATGTTCACATGACTTTCTGTACCCACTATTGATTATTTTTCTATCTACTTCATCTTAATCAAGATTAATACAATGCAAAAATGTCTTCATTTCACATTGTAGATACAAAAGTATACAGGAGACTGAAGCAATAGTCAAATCTTTAAAAAGTGGTTCAGTTATATGCTGACTTTGAAATTCCATACTCTTTGTACGAGGGCTGATCAACAAAGACTGAGACTGATTTTTTTTCACAGATGTTTATTACTCCAATTCAATGTTTACATGATCTTTTTCAAAGTAGTCCCCTCCTACTTCAATGCACTTTTTATAGCGTCTCTGCCAGTCCTTGAACATGTGCTGCAGACCATTCTTTGTCAGGTCCTTGAGAATCGCCTCACTTTTCTTGAGCACGCTTCAGAGTTCTCAAATCGAATACCCCGAAGCTTTGCCTTTAGTGATGGGAATAAAAAAAAGTCGCAGGGTGCAAGATTGGGGCTATAAGGTGGATGTGGTACACAGGTAATTTTGAATCGAGCCAGAAACTGCATGACTTGATTTGCGACGTGAGGCCGTGCATTGTCATGATGAAGTCGCCACCCAGTCCGAGAAAGCTCTGGTCGTTTCTTTGCAATGTGCTTCCTCAGTGTAGCCAATACTGACGTGTAGTATGCTGCTGTAACAGTAGTGTGAGGGGGAACTGCATGCTGGTAAATCATTCCATTACTGTAAAAAATGTGATCACCATCACTTTCCCTGCAGATGGAACAACTTTTGCCTTTTTTGGTGTTGGAGAACCTGGCGATTTCCACACTGTGCTGGCTTGTTTTCCTTCTGGATCATAATGATGCAGCCATGACTCATCACCGGTGATAATCGATTTAAAAAATGCATCACCTCCATTGTCTGGTATGGAAAATGCATGTAGGGTCTACAAAATAGAGCATTACTACCAACCTACCAATACAAGAGTGCTGCCGCGTACCAACATTATACATAAAAACCCATTCTTTTCAAATATTTATGTTACAGATACGAAACTATCACGGAAGCTACAGGAAAAAATCAGTCTCAGTCTTTGTTGATCAGCCCTCGTATAACATTATGAGAAACAAACAAATGGTGACCAAACACTTCAGTAAAATGTATAATAAAGTATTGAAAAATTCAAACCATTAGCAATGAATATCTTGAAAATAGCTAATGCAATGGGTTAAAAAATTACATAAATGTGTGTTTTAATGAGATCTACATTTTCTGTGTAACTAAGCTTTTGTCTGTCTTTTATAGTTTACCAATTATCAACTTAATTTAGGAAGAATGACTTCACGGCCTATTCACAGAAAATAAAATAAATATTCCATTAATCATCCAAATATTTTAAACAAAATTGTTAGAGCCATTTTTGATAAAATCAAAAATAATGAAGCATTTTCCATGTAAAGCTTCATTTTTGAGTTTTGCTGTTCTCTATAAAACAAAAAAAAAGTGCTACTATTTAGTTCAGTGACCTCAAAATATGCATTTCTGGTGAAATCTTGATATTGAATTTTTGGGCAAAATACAATGCTTACTCTACCTTCCATAGTTATGTGGTAGAGAAGGTCAAAAATAGAATTGTGTTCTAAAAGCAATAGTTTATTTATACAATCCTAGCATTGTAAACAACTTATGATAGTAAAAACACTATAAAATTAATTCTTTTATACTATGCATGTGTTAAAGGTTGTGTAACAACTACAGAATAATAATATTAAAGTTATTGTAATTGCACGCATATGTTACCTATGGGCCAGCGATGCAAGTATATCCCAATTCACCTACGACCAGTTGGGTTTGGCTAATGACCAGTCCCTTTAGAATCCCTTTAGAATAACAAGTTGCATAACAAGCTCATGTGCCACTTTCCTGCAGTTTAGGTAATTACTGATCCAGAAGATTCCTTTGGGCCAGTCCTGGTAACTTCCCTTTCTAGAACATTCTGCTTTGTATGCAGGTCCTATATAAGGGGCTGCTCTTGCCTGGGCAATTCAATTCAGTTGTGATTCGATGGATCAGTTGTGTTGTGTTCCAAAACTGACTCAAGTGTAACATTTGTGCTACGCTGAGTGCCTAGTGATAAATAAAGTGTGTTTCACAGTAAATAATGTTCTCATTTGTTACATTATTTGTAATTTTGCCATGGCCAAATGTTAAAAATTTGTGGCGAGTGAATGATTTGTGTTGCAGGTTCGATGCGAAGAATACCAGCCACAGAACTGGCTACATTTCTGATGAACCACAAACAACATTTAAGTACACTTGGTGTGGAGAATGTGTTCGCACAGGTGGCTCCAGACAAGGAACAACTGAAAGAATATCTGGAGAACCCTCCAGCGGGTGAGTCATGTCGTGCTTTTCTAATGTAAACTGAATACTAAGTAACTCTTGATAACCCCTGATTCAGGGACCTTGGCTCTTACATTGTTAAAAGCATGTGATAAATATGATTTTATAAAGTTTGAAATATTCAAGACAAATTATAAGTAATAATGTAGAAGCGGTTGATAGTGAATGAGGAGTAGGAAAACTCATTTACACTCTTCACTTAAGTAAAATTACCTGGACATGTTTCTAGAGTCCTTTGCTCTCATCATCAGCTGCTGACCTACTGGATGGTGGTTGTTTGATCGTCCTGTATCTGCTTGTGTTGACCATCTGTGGTGGTATCTGGTGAGGGTTTGATGTACTTGCTGAGTTTGTCTTTTGCTCGGATGTCAAAATTCATTGCGTTATTCTTGTTCTTCCAAATGTAGATTTTCTCCCAAGTATATAGTTCCATAGGTTTTGAGACTTCTTTTAACAGTTTGACATCCGGGTCTATTTCCTGGTTTTTATCCGAAAAATGATTTGCAACAACAGATTTTTCAATTTTTTTTTGGTGAATGTTCCTGAAATGCTCTTTTCTGCACGTTTCAATATTTCTTTTGGTTTTCCCCATGTATTTCATGTTGCAATCTAGGCATTCCATGGCGTATATTCCGGATTTTTGTTCTGGAGAGACATGAGATTTTTAATGCTGTGTTTGTTATACAGTGCAAGTTTTACACGGAATTCTCTGAAGATGTTTTCAAATTTGTGATAAAAATGTGGGTGGTATGTAAATTTGTGGAAACTGTATTGTATTTTGATTGGTTTGAGAGTGGAGACTTCTGTAATCATCTTCTTGAATTTATTTATTTTATTTATTATAGCGGATTTCCTGAAACCATTGGTGACTGCTGTGTTTAGTATGCGGTCAAATTCTGTTCTGTACTCTGTGTAATTCATGGGGATGTTAACCGATCTATATGCTAGGCTATTGAACAATGCATATTTATGACTGCCTGGATTGTAGCTATTATTTTTACTTTCTCTACTACGTATAGTAAGTAGGGGAAGTATTGCATTCCACCCAAAAATTCGATACCGAGATTTCACCGGAAATACATGTTTTGAGACTCACTGAATCCAAAAAAAGCATTTTTGGAAACATGTCCGTGTGTGTGTCTGTCTGTGTGTCTGTGTGTCTGTCTGTGTCTGTCTGTGTGTCTGTGAACAGCATAACTCAGAAACGAACAGTCGTATAAACACCAAACTTGGTATTTAGGTTCAGTATCTTCCAGAGATGCGACACGAAGGTTTTCAAGAAAATCCCCCCACCCCAGACTACCCTTTACATGGAACATTTTTCAAAAATTTTAATTTTCTTAAAAATGGCTCTAACGATTTTGATTAAAATATTATATGTTTAAGATACTTTTATGACAAATAAAATGTATATCTTAAATTTTCTGGGAATGTCTCCAAAAGTATTCTTCATTGTGAACGACTTTTGCATAACTGGTAAACCATAAGAGATAGACAAAATTTTACTACACAAAAAATGTAGATCGCGTTAAAATACACAACTTATGTCATATACATTTCTTTTGTTGAGTGAACCGTTTTCGAGATATTGCTTGTTATTTCCTTAAATTTTCCAATACTTATACTTTTTCTCAAATTCGTTATTCATTTTTTTTATGTCCTGGACATGCAAAGAGAATGGAATGCTCCACATAGCAACCAGCGTAAAAATATTTGACTATCGCTTAAAAGCTACCATATTCCCCTTGCATCTACAAGAAAATTACCAATAAGATGACATCTCAATATCTCGATTACCATGAAGCATATGGAGAATAGGCGTTTGTAAAAATAGATTGTACAAGAGTAGAGAAAGTCATGTGAATGTAACACATCAGATTTTTTATATAATTGTCTGTATGTGTGGCCTTCCTATATATACAGAAACTAATCTTACAGTTTTCATTTCTCATAAACTTCAGATCTAAAATGGGAGGCAGCCGTCTTTTTCAGTTTCTATTGTAAATTTGATTGACTTTTCTTGTAGGTTTAATAGTTTGAGTGCATCTTGTAAGTATTTCTCTGGAACTATTGCGAATATATCGTCTACATATCTATGCCAAATTTTAAATCCATGAAATTGGCTTTAGAATTCTTTTGAGTCATTTCCCGGATGCTTATGTAAGCAGGGACTTGGTGGCATGATTTTTAGGTGAAGAATCTCCTTATGTCTGATATATGGGTGGATTATGCAATTCCTGCTAACTGCGCATACGTCAGTACTAGCTAGAGCCTAATCAGTATTCTCGTCGGTTATTTAAACTTAGTTTTTTTACAGTGGAGCTCCGTTGATTGCTTGCCTAGCAGGGATCTGTGCCGATCAGATCTCCAAATTTATTTTGTGCTAACTAACAATTTCACCGAAGGCCCTAGATATGACAAGGATGGAACGCTGGACTTCCTCCATCTACCAGGTAAAAATCCCAATCTGTCTCCCCCTCCTCTTGCAATGTAGAAAGATTAAAGTCTCTCCTGGAAGCAGAACTACACATATACTAATATTGTCATATTTTCACAGTGCTTCCAGCTACCACAACCTATGACCTTCTCAGTGTCGTCCCTGTGCTACATTCCCATCCTCATCGCTCCTGGCAAAGGCACAGTTTGGACAGAGTGACCATTATGTCACATCTGCTGAAGGTGCCAATGGCATCATTACCATCCTTCATCGCAATATTCAGAAATTAGACATATGCTTTTGGAAACCAACAATTATATATCCTCTTCTCAAATTGGTTTAAAAAAAAAAAAGATAAAAATCACATTTTAGGTGTAAAAGCACATGTTAGCTCTATTCCTGGATCGTAGAAAAGCTTTTGACCTTATAAAGCATGAAATTCTGCTCTACAAATTTCCTTTTCTTTTGTCATTCAAGGTTAAAGATGTAAATACCTATGATAACAAATCCAAAGGAGCTCAAAATATATCTTCACAAAATATAAAAAAAAATCTGATGTGATACATACACATGACTTTCTCTACTCTTGTACAAACTATTTTTACAAACGCTTATTCTCCATATGCTTCATGTTAATCGAGATGTTAATCTTATTGCTAATTTTCTTGTAGATGCAAGGGGAATTGGTAGGCTTTAAGCGATAGTCAAATATTTTAAGCGCTGGTTGCTATGTGCAGTATTCCATTTTCTTTGCATTACCAGGACAAAAAAAAAAATGAATAACGAATTTTAATTGATAGAGATGTAACAAGACTGCTTCCGGAAGTGGAAACAGCATTGGGAGTGGTGTATCAATTATGGAGGAGAGTACTTTGAAGGAGACCATGCACAATAAGTAAAAGCTAAGCATAGAAAAATGTTGTGAATAAAGTTCCAGAATTTTTTGATCAGACCTCGTATGCTGTGCCCAAGAACAAGAAAGTTAAAACTTGGCCAAGTCATCTTTGCCATTCCCGGGATCTGGGAAAGCTTCCTGTTAATTGCAAATGCTCACATTATAACACATGTGTCTTAATTTTGTCATTCTCTGCTGGTTACCATTCTTGGTTATTGTGAGCCAGCCTTAATGTTTTTCTACTCCAAAACACAATTTTGCTTTAATGTTATAGTTGCAATGTTTGAACTGAGAAGTACCTGCAGATTCTTTATGCAGTAACCGCATGTAATATATCATTTACCAAAAAGAGACACAAAGGAATTAGGACCTCTATATCTTCAAGGTAAAACTTAGAATGTCTGAGGAAGTCAAATACTTGGAATCACTTTTGACTCCAAGATGGACTGGAATCAGCATTTTAAGAAAATAAAACATGCGAAAGCAACCTTTGAAATGGTTAGATGCAAACATGGTAAAAGATGGGACTAACCTGCCTTGATCCATAGGATATATACCAGGATAATCATACCATTGATAACTTATGAAGCAGTGATTTGGTGGCCTAAGGTCCTTCAAACAGGCTCTAAAAATCAAGCAAATAAAGTTCAAAGAACAGTAAGTATGTATTTTACGGGAGTTATGGAAATAACTCCTACTGCAGCAATGGAGACACTCTTGAACCTGACCCCATTGCATTTAGTTGTAAAGAAGGAGGCAAGAATGGCACATTAAGCAACTGAGAATTCCTGAGATAGACTCAGGTTTGCTAAGAATTAGAAAATGAGAGAGAGAGATGCATCCTTAAAAATGCCATCAGACTATATAATTTGAATTAAACAAACTTCAGGGTCATTATTGATCCTGAATGTTCGACAAATAAAACTCTAGAAACTCTGAGAAAACTTTGATATGGTTTACAGATGGCCCCAAGGATGACTCGGGAACAGGATCTGGGGTATGTGGCTTAAGACCAAGGTGCAAAAAAGGTTTTTTCCCTTGGGTAAATATACTACTGTTTTTGAAACAGAAATTTATGCTATTATTCAGTGCATACATGAAAACATAAGGAGAACTTATACTGGTAAACAGATCCTTATCTTCTTAGATAGCCAGGCTGCACTTATGGCTCCAAGTAGTCAAGGTAATGCCAGACTGGTTTTAAACTGCCTAAAATTGCTCAGAAGCTTGGCAGAATAGAATGAAGATCAACTCATCTGGGTGCCAGGTCATAGTGGCATAGAGGGAAGTGAAAAAGCTGATGAATTTGCAAGACAAGGAGCAGCTTCACAGTGTATTGTGCCACAGCCGGCTCTAGAAACACTCAATGTTTAGTAAGAGAGGCTATTAAGAATCTTAACACAATAGTTTCAGGGTAACTTAGATTGCAGACTGTGCAAGAAAGAAACTGAAACAGCCCATCACATTATATACTCCTGTGAGGCCTTGGCTCACAGATCCTATATTGCTTTTGGGGAAGTATTTTTAGAACCAGAAGAATTTGAAACCATATCTGTTATGAGACTGTATTACTTGCTAAAGGATACAAGCACAATGAGTTGGCTTTAAACGATACAGGTAGCACAATAAGCCCAAGGCTGAAGTGCATCTGGAGCAATGATGGAAATCCGTATTGCATAAGACAAGACATATAATAAATGAAAAATTTTTGCACTTTTTCTCAACCGTATTTGAATAACATTACTCTTAATATAATGCAGCTGCATGAGTACAACTAAGCTCAAGCAATAAATTATGCATTAATTAATGATAACATGCCATTGTGAAGGTAAGTCAAATTTAAACATGAGAGGTAATCTCAACATAGTTCAGACACCAACAAAATATTAATGTATTTACTTTTGTGTATGCTTATGAAAAATATACTTTTTTTTTGTACTTTCTGTAAGTATGAGGGCAAATTACTGTTGTAAATACAGAACTTATTTATACTGAAATAAGTGGTGTGCATCCAGAAGCCAATAAGAGAAGACTAGAAGCACATGGTATTGTTGCCATGTGGAGTAAACTTAAAGTAAAGTGTGTTGGATGTTTGTGAGTAAATATAAGATTACCCAGGTTTGGTCTGTAAACACTATTACTTAAATTATTTTAATATGTACCAATTGCAGGGATTGACCCACGACTGTGGAAGCAAGCCCAGTTGGACAATCCTAACCCAGAGAAATACATCCCAGTGCCAATGGTAGGTTTCAAGGAAGTCCGCTGGCGTATGAAGTGTCAAGAACAGGAGACGAAGTTACATCAGGCGTTCCTGGATCGTGTTGCAGAGGACATCGCAGAACTACAGCGCAGGCACACAGCCACCGTTGCAAAGATTGCAGAACACAGGCGCAAGTTTCTTGAATTGGAGCATAAAGTTCTGCAGGTGTGTGTTAGAGCATGCAGAGAGAAATGTTTGGTGGGGACACCACCATTTCATTGGTGATTTACAAGGATCACTCCAAATGTAATGCACATTTATTTGTAAATTACATGTTCATCCTACAGCTCAGCTATTTTTACAATATGTAGATACATCCGTTAGGAACATAATTTCATTTTCCCACATAATCCCCATTCCTCTCAGTTGCCTTATGCCACCGTAGAACTAGGGCCTGTATACCCGCATGTTAAAAGTCTGGACATCATATTTGAGCCCCTAGATAGTGTAGAGCTTTCAGAGACAGACCAGGGGTCCAGAGTAAAAGTAGTACTATGGGTTACAATCCAAGATAATAGCTAGATGATGGAAATATATGTATAGGTATGGTTATAACCAACCAGTTACCTTATAATACCACAACTCAGATTTAATAAATTTTAGAGAAAGATATAGAGAGGCTAAGAGATACGTATACACATATTGAGATGGAAATAATGGGTGATTTCAATGAAGAGCTGATTAGGGTAGGAGGCAGTTTATATCAGGGAAGTAAATGATGTAAGTGTCGTCATGCCGTGATAGAAGTAGGAATAGCAAGGAGAGAGTGATTATAGTTCGTAAATTGGACACAAGGACTGAAGTAGTGGAATATAGCAAAGCGGACATAACCTAGTAAGATATCAACAGAAAGTTTAGAGACAGAATCGTCACATTTAAGTAGCAAGCAGGTAGGCGGACAATGATAGAATCTGTTAGCGAAAAGCAAAAACTAATGTTAATGATTGTTAAATACTATAAGCGTGGGTATGTTCAGCAAAATGAGCCAGGGCTCGATGCCGATCATGCTCAAAGGAATTGTAATAAAAGAATTCAATTCATGTTTGAGCCACTGTTTGGCAGCGTTCATGAGGCAGTCATCATCTTCAAATCTTATTCCATGAAGGGAGTCATTCAATTTACCGAAGAGATGGTAATCACATGGAATCAGATCTGGACTGTAAGGCAGATGTTTCAGTGTTTTCCATCTAAGTTTGCTGATCTTGTCCGTGGATTTCTCACTGACATATGGCCATGCAACAGTAAAACATCCTGCTTCTCCCTATGTGGTTGAACTTGTCTCAGTCAAGCTTGAAGTTTCTTCAGAGTTTCCACACATGCATCAGAATTAATGGTGGGTCCATGTGGCATGATGTCCACAAGCAAGAGTCCTTCAGAATCGAAAAACACCATAGCCCTAACTTTTCCAGCTGAAGGTGCAGTTTTGAATTATTTTTGTCTTCGTATGTGAGTTTGCATGATGCCACTATATGAATTGCCTCTTTTTCTCTGGTTCAAAATGGTGGAGCCACGTTTCATCACTGTCACAATTCTTGCCACCATTCCCATACTGATCCAAAAGCTCGCTGCACACTGTTTTTTGTGTTTCTTTGTAAGCCTCTGTCAACCTCCTTAGAAAACCCCTGGCACAAACTTTTTTCAGCCCCAAGTCTTTCAGTATTCTGCAAACACTTGCTTCCCCTATTCCCATATAGTGTGACAATTCTTTCACTGGGATCCATTTGTCAGGCGAAACCATGTCGTTAACTCTCTGCACATTGTCAGGAGTTCGTGCACTGTGGGGTCAGCATCTGCAAGGAGTATCTCGAATATTGGTGTACCAGCTTTCACCATGTAATCTGCTTCCCCACTGACTAACTGTACTGCGATTGACAGTAGTATCTCCATACACCTTCTGCAACCTCTTGTGAATGTTTCCCACTGTCTCGTTCTCTCAGCACAGGAATTCTATAACAGCACGTTGCTTTTGGTGAATGTCAAATGCAGCAGCCATCTTGAAGACATGCTATGGCAGCACCACTCATGGGAATGGGTTGAACTAAGGATGTATCTATGTACTCCATAAATTGCAAAGATGTAGAATGAAACAGATTTAAAAAAAAATAGTGTGCATTGCTTTTGGAGTGACCCTAGTATTATTTCAGACTGCTAAACAACCCACATTAGTCACAGCTTTGTAGACAAAAAATTATTTGTGCTAATCTTATAAAGAGAGAAAATTTGCATGTGTGCATCTTCCCAGCAATCATAAGCTATAAAATATATCCTAAATTTTAATGCTTCCCGTATAGAATTACTTTTGGCTAAATTTAGCAAAGTTGAATATTGAAAATATTAAGCTATTTACACGTATTCATGCACATTATAACTATTATTGTGTAAATGTAAGTGATCATACTCAACTTTATGCTGGTTAAGAAACACTTCACTAAGATGCTGGGTGCAAAAGCGGTCTATGTGCGGAAAGCGGTAATGTTGCTGCCAGCCTCTTCCTGTCTTACGTCACCGTATGCTGCCAAACTACATACTTAAAAAATTGTTAAAAATATGCGAATAGCAGTATTGCAGAATACCAGTAGTGTTGGCAATAGGTAACTATGCCGCCGAGAGGCAGAAGGCGGTGGGAAAAGTCATTGCTATTCAAAATGTTCAACTGGGGTTAGTTTACGATTGTGCGATTTCTTTTACCAAATCAATGCAAAAACAGCCCTTTTTTAAGGCTAACATTTGCATTATAAAAGAGCAGGTAGATCTGGTTAGACTAACAATTATTCTTTTAGTTACGATTATTGTTTATTTGCATTACGACTTTTACTGCCATATGTATTGACTGTTAGCAACACCCGAGCTATTATTTGATAGTGACATGTTGCCTACGCTTTACATTCCTTAATTCTACCAAATATAACCCAATGTGAGACTGAGCAATACAATTGCAGAGAGTCTCTTCCTATTGTGACGAAATAACCTTGCCTAAGTTATGTACCACATAACCTCAAATGACTATTAAATCATAACCTCGCGCAATTCCCCAGTAGGTAAATAAATACATTTCTAATGAGATAAACTTAAGTTAATGTATGTACCATGCAAATGCACGATAATTAATGGTGTGTTCCACATCGTATGCCCACTTTTATCTGCGCATTCTTATTTGCATTTTCTACGATTCATTTAAGTTTAATTTCCGGACCTTTCCACAAACACTATCTCCCTTCATACATCCCCTCCGTTCGTCTGTGGAACTCCAACAGACTCACTGTACTGCCAACCAACACATCCCGCTCACGTTTTTCAATGTTACAAGGTTGGTATGGTTTAGCAACGTGACGTAGGACAGGGAGAGGCTGGCATTCTTTGTGTGATAAACTTTGAAACAGTTACTTGGATGGAAATGAGCTTGTCAATTAAAGAACTGGTATTGTTAACAGCATGTAACAATGCAAATCTGGGCACTCATCATCATCATCACTTGAGCCATTGTTGCACCCAGCATTCTGTGGAGTAGCTTGTGCATTGTTTTCTTCTTCCGAACCAAATAACTCAAAGCAAGAAGAATCATCACTGAATTCATTGACATTTCGCCATCTGTCAGTGTTTGTTTCAATATCATTTTTTGCATATGATGCCAACAAAAAAAAAAAAAGCAGAGCTGCTCACACACACACATGGACAGAATCTCATAAACTTGTGCCTGGGAAACCCTATTAATCATGTTCTAACTGGTATCAAATGACATCCTTGCATACTGCTCACATCTCACTGATCGCATCACACTTCTTAAAATGTTCACTCAAAGATTTGAAATATTTTATAACCCTATCCTTTCCAAGAACATGAAGTGAAGTTACTTTCTCGTAAATTTTATGGTAATCACTTGGTGTCAAAATCTCTGAATGCTTTAAAATAAAGAGAGTTGAGGGTTGTTACACTACATCACTATAATATTCTTACTTGAACATGTTTCGGCAGACGGTTTGTTCCCATCGTCAGCATGTCCTCATCTGATTTTGCCGATCATCGTCTGGGGGATGTGTGTGGTTAGTGGTGTTCTCTGGTGCTGGGCTGATGAACCTCCAAAGGCTGTTGGGTGGCGGCAGTTCGAAATTCATTGGGTGATTCCTGTGTTTGACAATATGTATTTTTTCCCAGATTTCCAATTCATTACTGCTGTTGATCGGTTTTAAGAGTTTTATGTTTGGAGTGATATCATGGTTTGAAGACCAGAAATGATGTACTACTGCTGATTTATCTGGCTGCTTTTGGTAAATGCATCTCATATGCTCTTTAAGTCTTATTTCAAGATTTCTTTTTGTTCTTCCTATATATACCAGGTTACATTCATTACAATCAATTTGATATATACCAGCTGATTTATTGTTGGGGATAGGATCTTTTGTTCTGTTGCATAGTAGTTTCTGTATGTTGTGGTTATTCTGTGGAGACAGGGTGATGTTGTATTTTTTGAAAATCCTTTGAAATTTATGATGTGTTCAAGGGTGATAAGTGAATTTTCTATATGCTTGTGGTTTTTGTTGTCTGAGTAAAGTAGTCATTTGTTGGATGTATTTCTGTCTTTCAAACCTTTTTATCTTCTTATCTATTGTTTTTTTCTGGTATCCATTCATAGTGGCTATGTTGATAATGTGTTGGTATTCTTTCTGGTATTCCTCTTTCTCCATTGGTATATGTACTAACCTGTTTGTAATACTATTTAAAATTGCATGTTTGTGGTTTGTAGGATTGTAGCTATTGTTTTTAATATAATTTTCTGTGTGCGTTGGTTTTCTGTAAATGCAGAACGTTAGTTTGTTGTGTGCATTATTTCTGATGATCCTGATGTCTAGGTATGGTAATTGGCCATTTTCTTCTTTTTCTATTGTGAATTTAATAGATCTTTTTTGTAAATTTAATAATTTCAAAGCATCTTCTGAAAGTGTTTTTTGAACAATAGCAAAAATATCATCTACATACCTATACCAGGTTTTTTTAGTTAATTTGTATCTTCTAGTGTACTGTAATGTTAAGAGGTAAATTAAAGCCAGTATTTCTTGTGTTTATAGTTTTCTCTGAACATGATTTACTAACAGTGGCACAGGACCTAGCAGGAATTGAAATACACACATTTGTGCTGCGTGTTTAATGTATTAATTGTTAAACCTTTTCATTAGGAAGTAGTTACTGAATGTTCTAATTTATATGGTTTTAAAACCTTTTATTGTTCCTCTCTGAATGCTTTCTTAGACTTTTTTTCAATGACTCCGAATACCCTGTCTGCTGGCAGGAAGGAATGTTCTCTTACTGGAAAGATGAGAGTAACAGCTTTCAAATGATTAGGAGCTTTACTGCGGAGGTAATAAGCAAGGGCATTCATATACAACATGCATATTCTTGTTTTGATCTCCACAACCATCTGCAAAACGCCTTAAATGCTGTACAGCTTGATTGAATTCATATTTTGCAAGGAAATCGCAAAGAGCTCATGATACTTCAAGGGAACCTCTTCCAGCCTCATTCTCTGTCCATACATAGAACTGGGGTTTCATATTGGCTATGTCTGTGATACAGAAAGCATAGAATCCAATCTGACTAGAATAGTATTATAAAATACTTCAGGACATTATGTGGCTTTATTAGAATAATATATAATTACAGAACTTTCCTTTCCTCAGATTGAAGCTCTCGTCTTGTTATTGTTTGCTTCTGTCTCCTTCGACTACTCTTTTAATCACCTCCAAGCAAAACACCTTCATCTTTAAGCAGAACAATACTATTATTCACTGACAATACGTTACACTGACAGCCCAGCAATAATTATGTACCAGTATAACCAACACAAAACAATTAAATCCCCAGGGCATGCAAACGTTGATAAAAGGAGGCAAAACTGGGTTTGCACCGTCCAGTAATGTGGACATAATGGGATATGAAACGACCACCACATTTCAAGGCTAATTTACACAGGAACAAAACAAGATTTGATCCGATTTAGGTTTATAGATCGAAAGATTGCTTAAGAAACAGTGCAAAATGATGTCAAGCTCAATTTTGTGCAGGGATGGACATAATGGGGTTTGAAACGATGCTCCTGATATATACTATATCGTTTGCAGGTGCTTGTAAAGCAGGAGATGACACGTAAAGTTGGACTGGCTCTGCAACCCGAGGAGGAAGCTCTCCGCAGTCAGCTGGAAGCACTTCAGGGTCAAATCAACCATCCTGCACAATTCAAGGTAAACATAATGAATCAAAATCTATACTAATATTTAAAGAGAGAAAAAGAACTGTGTGCGCATGAATGCATGTGTCTTTGTATAACTCCTAAATTAAACATAAAAACTAAGTGCATGAAAAATTTAGAGCTCGTTGACATAGACATTTTTCAAATACTTGTTACCTCTATAAGTTTTCCGAGGTTGAGCTCTGATGTGACATCTATAAAGCATCTTATGCCATTCTTATTTTTTTCCCAAATGGATTCGTTAGTAACAAAAACTGACTTATGATATACAAACAGTTGTGTCTTGTTTTCTGTATTGTGCATGTAACCAAGTCGATATTGCTTAGTTTGAGATTATTTCTAGTGAGTAATGTAACATGAATAAAAGAATCAGTTTTTATATGAGTACTGTAATATATAACAAAGTAGTGAAGTTGTAATGGGTAGGAAAAGTAATGAAAGCGAACACAACAGATTTCTAAAATCATTTCCTAAAATGGCTATTAAATATCACAATACAAGATACAAAATGGAATGCAACTGAAATCTAAAGCTATGTGTGCATTTATGAGCTTGTTTAAATTTCAAATTATGTTGATTCTTTTGTGTTCAATTGTCCCTCTTTGTTCCTTGTCTTGTTTTCTCCGATACAGATTTCCGTCATTGCTCCGGACACACTTCAGCCTTGGGCTTATTGTGCTATCATTTCAAAGCCAATTAATTCATTATGCCTGCACCCTTTACCAAGGAATACAGTCTCATAACAGATATAGGTTCAAATTCCTCTGGTTCTAAAAAAAATTTCCCAAAAGCAATATATCTCCTGTGAGCCAAAGCCTCACAGAGGTGTTTCAGTTTCTTTGTTGCACAATCTGCAATCTAAGTTATCCCGAAAAACTCCCATCATGTTAAGAATGCTTTTTCACAAGAGTATATCGTGTGAGAAATGCAATAATTGTTCTCACCTGATGTCTTACATTTAAGTAAGCTTTCAGTTCCTTTCTTACATGGTTTCCTAAGAGTTTTAAGCCAGATTTTATAATGTTCTACTTTGGACTAGTTCTTAATAGCCTCTCTTACTAACATTGAGGTGTTTCTAGAGCCGGTTCTGGCCCAATAAATGGTGAAGTGCTCCTTGTCTTGCAAGTTCATCAGCTTTTTCATTTCCCTCAATGCCACTATGACCCAGCACCCAAATGAGTTGAACTTCATTCTGTTCTGCCAAGCTTGTGAGCATGTTGAGGCAGTTTAAAACCAGTTCTGATGTTACCTTATGACTACTTAGAGCCTTAAGTGCAGCCTGGCTATCTGAGAAGATACAGATCTGTTTATACCAGTGTAAGCTCTCCTTTTGTTTGCATGTATGCACTGAATAATAGCGTAAATTTCTGTTTAAAAAATAACAGCATATTCACCCAAGGGAAAAAAACTTTTTGCACCTTAGTCTTATGGCCTTTGTTCTATAGAACTATTTTTAAAGTCAATGATGATCGTATTCACTGATCAAACATGTCCTTGTTTCTTCAAAGAAATAAGCGAAAAATCAGCAGAATACATATTTCTGGTCTCTCTCCTGGCACACTCCCTCACCCTGCACCTTCCTGAATCTGGAAACATAGTACAGACTGTATTTCTTTACTTTCTTGCCACCTACCTATAGTAAGTAAGAGGAAGCATTGTATTCCACCCAAAAATTCTTTATCTATAGTTAACCAGAAATACATGTTTTGAGGCCCTCTTAATCCAAAAAAAAAAATTTTTTTAGAAATAGATCTGTGTATGTCTGTGAGCAAGATAAGACAAACAGAAGTTTAGATAAATACCAAACTTTGTTTTAAACTCTTATCTTCTAAAGATAGAACACAAAGACTTGCAAAAAAATCTCCCTACCTCAAACCCTCTTTACATGGAAAAAGTTTCAATATTTTTTATTTTCTTAAAAATGACTCAAACAACTTTAAATATATAGTATTTTAATCAATGTATTTACATGACAAAATGTATGTCTTGAATTTTGTAGGAACATCCTCTTTATTTAGAAGGAATTTGGGATAATTTTGTATAATTGATAAACCATGAGAGAGACAAAAACTTACTACCCCAAAAATGTAAAAGTCTTTAAAACACACAGTTTATTCCAGATGACTTTTTTGTGGTATCAGCCTTTTCAAGATATCTGTTGTTATTGGTTTGAATATTTTAATGTTTGTCATTTTTTAAAATGCTGTTGCTTTTCAGTTGTTTCTTGCTATGTCATGGAAAGACTATGAATTTCAAGACCAATATATAGCAGCCCGCTTTTGAACATCTATCTATTCAGTTCCCTCCATTCCCCTTGTACCCACAGCAAAATGTTTCTTGTAACTAGTTCTACAAAGGTTTATCTAGATTAGCATGAAGTAGATAGAAATATAAAGTTTTGCAAGAATAGTGTGTAAAAGTTATATAAAAATAAATGATAGCGGGTCGAGAAAGTAGTGTAAATGTAACACATCAGAAATTCGTTTTCTGGTGAAGGAATACTCCAAATGTTTGAAGAGTAATTTTTAGCTAAGTGAAAAAAAAAATGAAATTTAGCCTTTCCTTTATCCAGGTAGAATTTCCAATAAAAAGTTATTTCTTATTTTATAAGGGTCTAGTAGTGGAAGATGTTCATGTGCCAGGAAGCAAATCGCTGCAAGATCATCACCAAGTTGGGTTATTCCTCTTTGATCATTGTTCATAGCTACCTGTAAATTCTTACCGTTCCCAATCATGTTTCCAAAAGTATTTCAATTTTCTGTGCAATAGACATAAGACCACAAATTATTCATACAGAAAGAGGAGGAATGAAACTGTTATTCATTGGTTTTATTTATTATAAAGCTAGATCTGGCAATCAAGATAAAATTTACTGGGAATGCATCATACCAGTCAACCGAATCTCACTAAAGGTTTTCATAATCATCTACAACTTGCATTCAGGAAGCACCATCCCAGCTTCTACTCAGCTCAGTGAGAACTACAAAAAGAGCACATGAACTGTTGAATACTGGAATTCACAATAGGCAGAGCAGTAAAAGCACTACATAGGGTCACTCCGAAAGTTTTGAGAATGGACGCAATGAATTATTAAAAATTTAGATCTGATCATTGCATCTTTTCAAAATGTTCTCCATTGCATTCTACACACTGTCTCATCCTTTCAAACCATTTTTCAAATGCTGAACACCATTCTTCTTTGGAGAGAGTGCAAATGCATTCTTCGTAAGCAGCGACTTCAGGTGACTCAAATCGTAGACTTCAAATTTTTTCTTTCATTTTGGGGAATAGAAAAAAGTTGCATGGTGGCCAGATTTGGACTAGCAGATTCTGCAGAAATTGGGTTGTTCCTTGTGCAGTGTGAGCAGAGGCATTGCCATGGTGCAACAAAATTTCGTGCGGACCAGTCTTAGGACGCTTTTTTCTCAGTTCAGTGAACACTTGTGGCAGACGTTTTATGGTGTACCATCTGGCAGTAACAGTCTTTTGTCCCTCAAGCGGATTCGTCACAATGTGGACCATCTTCTTGCCAACACTTCTCGTTCACTTCACTTTTGTTTGGGAATCTTCTCCTGGGAAGACCCAGATCGATGACTGTTGTTTAGTTTCCGGATCATACTGGTAAATCCAACTTTCGTCATGTGTTAGAATGTTAAATATGTTTTTGGATCTTCCTCCATCAAATTTTTTAATCATATCCTGGCACCATAGCACTCAAGCTTGTTTCTACTCATTTGTGAGGTGGTGGGGGATCCAGCAACTGCAGAGCTTCGTGACATCAACGTTTTCTTTCAGGATTGTTTTCATTGCTGCCAATCTAATATTTAGGGCTTCTTGAATCTGACCATATGCGCAACAATGATCTTTCCGCAAAATACGCCCTGCTTTCACCACATTTTCATTCACTGTTGCTGTAGCCGGTTGTCCAGCTCGGTCTTCATCTTAGAGGGAATCCCTTCCTCTTCTGAACTGTGCATACCATCGATAAATGGTGGATTGCGAAGGGTAAAGATCCCGAAATGTTTCTCTCTCCCCTAAACCAACTTTAAAGTCATATAAAATCATAGCACGAAAGTGCTCTCGCTTGAGATCTATCCTAGTATATGGCGTAGCAACATTTGCTGTACATACATATGCGGTGCTGATGATGCACATTGTTGGAGCACATCCAAACTTGCACATATTGCTATCTGAACTTCAATCTGAATTAGGAAAAGTTGCTTTGAGTCACTACTCATTGTTGCGCATTCTCAAATCTTTCAGGGTGACCCTCTTACCAAAGAAGAAACGTTATACACTACAGAAATACATTCAATCCATTGCTTTGAATTATGAAACTTATAAACAAGAGAATCTATAAATGGAATACCTGTGTGTCATGGGATACAAATTATCAGTGTTAATTATTCCTATTAAATTTGATTGGGAAGAATCTTGTGTATAAATAGTTATAACCTTTCAGAATTTGGTGTTTGGAAACTTAGAAATAGGATAACAGCCTTTTGGAAAAATGGGCATTGATAAAAAAGGATTAAAAAAAATCTATAGGAATCGTTTTTTCGTTTATTAACATGTCATGTGTGTAATAAGTGGTTACTTTTGCAGGGTCGAATAAATGAGCTGCTGTCGCAGATGAGGTTGCAGAAGCAGGAAGCTGCACATAGACAAACAGAACGCTATGCAATGGATCCTGCTGTGCAGGATGAAATAAAACAGGTAATACACATCCTCAGTTCATACTTCAGAACTAGTGGATGGGGTAACAACCCTAAAACATGTTACCGGTATTTTAGTGCGTTAAACTCAACTCTTCTAATAACAAAATCAGAAGTACAGAATGAATGAATGATTATTGTCTGCTTTGAGCCTCACATGCAATTTATACAATGTATACAATGGAGTTGCTTTTATTTCTCTTCCCCTTATATTTAACATTGTGTTGAATATACAAGGGAAGTCCAGAAAGTAACAGACGTTTTGAAATAAAAAAATCAACAAAATGAAAAAAACCAAAGTTTATTATATACATTTGAAAGGTACACTCTTAAGCTATTTTTGTACATAATCGCCATTCAAATTAAGGCACTTATCATACCGTGACACAAGTTTTACAATAGCTCTCTCTAGAAATCTGCTGCCTGCGATTTCAACCACTGGTTTACACCGGCCTGCAGTTCGGCGTCAGTGTCAAAGTGTTGTATAGGACGCTTTACTTCATCGCTGGGAAGAGGTCGTAGTCGCTCTGCGCCAAACCTGGGCTGCATGGTGGATGATCAAAACCTCCCATCCAAAACATCCAAGAGACCTCGGGTACAATTGACCGTGAGTGGACGTACGTTGTTATTAAAAAACAACATATCACAAAGTTGTCCATACATTTCAATTGATTTGTGGTGTTTTGCCAACAAAAACCTAATCACAGACCACACCTCACAAGTAACGGGATTTTCAATTGCAGTGCACATTTTAACATGCCACAGAGAGAAATGTAAGGGAGGCACAGTCCACACGCTACCATGGCTGGATGCGCACTAAATGCAGGAACGTTCTGACACCAAGATAGCGGCTCTAGCCCTGCCCATCGCCGCAATAGGCCAAAACGTCTGTTACTTTCTGGACAGCCCTCGTATAATGGGGAAGCATAATGTATCCATTGTTTACTGTTTTGCCTTGTTACCCTTTTTCTGTATTTTCTCCAATTTGCTTCACATCTTCTTTTAACCATTTTAACCGTATTTTTCCTAAATATTCTCCTGCTTTCTCCGTATATTAATTTGATCAGAAGTACTAAAAACAGTGATGTTAAAATTATAATTACAAAAGAACTACTCAGTCGAATATACAGTAGAAACTCATTTGTAAATTTTTGCAGGGACCCAAGGATTTGGATATCATAGACGGGAAAACATGTTAATGAAAATACAAAGTCTGCAATTTAAGAACATAATTATGTAATAAAATCTAATAATACACCTAACCTTCCAAATGGATGTGAAATATGGACACTGTTTACATTGATTTGAAACACATCTATGGTTGATTGCTTTGTTGGTTTTAATGCCAAAATTTCACTCCATTTTGTTTAGTAAAGTCATTACATTGTCATCAACTTTGAAACTACACACATATCACTTCACTATGTCCATTACCACCATCGCTTCTGACGCTGTAGGAATTAGCTCAGGATCTGGCTTATTATCACTTTCATCTCCCACTGACGTTTCTTCTTACAGAGAAAACATTTCAAACAAAACAAAATCTATAAGCTAAATTGGGGAGTGCAGAAATTATTACTGCAACGACATCTGTTGTTAACCTTCCTTTCCTGTGTTTATTTTTTATTTACAGGGCATTTATAGATGGGGAGGGCACTGCCCTAGAGTTCTCCATTGCCAGCCGCCACTGGTAACAGGGTTTCCAGAAGTTGGACCACCTTCTGTAGTTAGTGTCAAGTTGCCATTAGAACACTAATTAAATGTGGAGAAAAACTAGACTAATGCAAAGCCTATAAATACGGCCCATGATTATAAAATACATATTTTGAATTTTCTGTAAATAGGCTACCAGGCATCGGGCTGATCACCCATCCTGGATGCTCTGTCTGATCCATGAGTGTCTGCTCCTCGACGGGCCTCTGACCCCAGGCACCCGCTTGTAAGTCCTGGGGGGTGTAAGTCCTACATAAGAGGAGGGTAAACAGATAATGAATGAATGAATGTATGTATGTAAATAGGCTCTATTGAGTCTTTTTCATTCTTGTTGAATTTTATATAAATGGGAAAGCATTAAGGATATGCAAGATCTTATAGCAAATATGCAGATGCCATTAAAATTTGCAATTTATGTCAAATAACATTTTTCCTAAGCATTAGCATTTTATGAAATATTGGCAGTGTTATGTTAAGTTTCCTCAAGTTAAGTTTTACTTTTGTATGGTATGTAATATGAATGAAAATGTCTTGTTCTCTTTTTGCTTCATATCAGCCCAAAAGCAACAAAAAAGGACTTTATAAACAGTTAAGTTTTGTTTTTATGATTTACATGTAACCAAGTGCATGTATTGTAAATTGAAACCATTTAGTGTGAAATACCTGATGATGTGATTGTTAATCATCATATTGCTATAAAACCACCATATTAAGCTGCAGATATATAATTTTGTATTTTCATTTGGTTAGTATTAAATCGTTTCTGATACAAAACGTTTTAGTAAATAAAATTTAATATTTTGCATTCTCTACAACATACCTACAGTACATAAAGTGTTGTATTCCACACAAATAGGCAATAATAAGATTTCACTAGAAGTACATGTTTTGAGGTGCCCTGAAGGGTGGAAGAAAAGCATTTTTAGGCCATGACAGGCATAGCTGTTTTTTTCGCAATTTAAAAAAAGAAAAATTAAGATAAATACCAAACTAACATTCTCCAGAGATGCAATACAAAAGATTTTCAAGAAAATCAATCTCCCCTTCCTAAAATATACTTTAGGTGAAAAATTTTTAGTTACCTTTGAGTTACTCGAAAATGGTTCCAACAATTTTGATTAGAATTGTATGTTTTAGATATCTGCATGATTAACAGAATGTATGTCTTGAGTTTTGTGTAACAGACCGAAGCTACTCTAAAGAAAATGTAGATTTTGTTAAAACACACATAACCTTTTTGTGGCATTAACCATTTCCGAGATATTGGTTTGAATTTTCCATACTTTATCATGCATCTTCTAAGCACTAAGTCAAGATTCTTTTGTTTCTTGTGATGTGTAAACAGGGTAAATAGTGAACCCTTTTAACGATGTGAGCATTGCTTCAATTTCCTGTATCCCCCTTGTAATGAAAAAACAACAGCGGGTAAACAAAGCCTAGAAAGGTAGTTAGGAACTGTGTACTGCAAGTTATCGTTGCATTTTATTTGTTTCAGTTCCTTGCGATGGAGCAGAATGGCATGGTGCATCTGATCGATGCCATACAGAAAGATCTGGCTGATTTGAAGATCATCAAGGAAGGAATGACAAGACTGTTACAAGGACATTGAGAGATGTTTTTTGTATTATAATGTATTTTTAATTCCATTAATAAAAATATGTGCTAAATATTTCAGTTTTTATAATAAAATATAAATATGAAGCACTTTTATTTCTTTTCTGTGCATTTACCACTGTTTTAACTTTTGAATACAATCTGCTTAGATTATTGGTTTCAGTATATTTGCTAGTATTATGTGTTTGAAAATACGTTTAAAGAGCAGGGTACAACTTATAGCGAACACTTTGGTTTTTATAATTTTAATTTCCAAAAAATCTGTGCAATTTCTTCATTGCTGCATTTCAGTTATCTACAATTTAGAGATGACTTGGTTTTGGCATTGTTGAGAAAGGGTGCGTTAGACCTAAAAACAAACAGAAAGTAAGGCAATTATCTACAGCGTGAAGAAAGAGAGGGAAGCAATAAGTGGGGAAAGCACAAGTCCTTACATGTATCACTAGGGACCCCAGATTGTCGGTAAATAAAATAGTGTAATATCGGTGTAAAAATATTATAGTGAGCGGTGTTTTGGGCGGTAAATAAAACTGCTTAACGGTGTTATCTCATGCAAAAAAAGGGGAAAAAACAAAAACACAGTTTAAACTATTTTACTGTGGAACAAAGGGCACCTTACATGTAACTTAAAAAAGAGGAGCATGAAAATATTTACATAGTATACATTTCGAATGATTTACTTTGTTAGAGACAAAGCCACCATAAGTTCGGTGTTCTCTGGCTTAAGATTTGTTCTTAAGTTTGTCATGATGTTCCCATATGCAGAGAAAAGTTTTTCACTGTCCACATTGGACATGAGTACCCACAATAGTTTCATACACTTCTCACTGAAACACAAGTGATCACATTGAAGTCCAGAAAGTAAATCCAGTATGTTCACTTCAGCAGCATCATCTAATTTCTCACATACTATGTTCTTCAGAGCAGCATATCCCTCCTCGAATGTCTTCTCTGGCAAGTCTCGCAGAAAAGGTAACATTCTTCTTGCTTTTTCTATAGTTATATCAGTAGATGCCTCATTTGTACATCAAACAATTTACCTGCAGAATGAATAATATTAGCAGCTGGATCAGCTGACATTAAGGAATTCAGCTTGGTAACTGACTTTATGCCCAATTGCTTGAACTGACTGATAACATAAGACTTCTTGAGGGTTGGCAGTCTCTGAAGAAGACTTGAAGTTTTCTCTCCAAACGAGCCCTCAGCTACTGTTGTGAAGCCATTTGATATATCTTTAAGTTTGCTATATAGTTTATGAACAAATGGATATTTAGATCCCTCAAGCACTTCAATAAGGCAAATGGTGTCTTTGCAGTGTTCAAGGAGGAAAGATGCCTGGCAGTTTATTATATTTTGAGACCGCATTGAAATACTACTGTGGAATCGGTTTGAATTCCCGCGTGCCGCAAAACTAAACTGACCTGGCAACGTCTTGCACATGCTGTCTGATGGCGCGCAAACGGCATGTTGCCAACTCCACCGTCAGTTGAATTTTGCATGCGCTAGCTTAATTTGAAGCGTGGCTCCATCGGCATAATTCCTTTTCTTTTTCAGAGCAGAAGGTAAACAGACTCATTGCGCTAAATTGTAACATAATTTAAAGAATATAACTTGACTCCAAACGAATCTTTCAGTATAGCGGACACAAAATATACCTAGACATGCGTTCACATTATGGCAACGTCGCGAGACAGCAACAATTTTCGTGCGACGGGTACAGGAAACGGAGACAGTGATTGGTAGAAGAGGCTGTCTACTGTCAGAATTGACTTGAACCAGACTTAGAAATTCATGTATTATTTAATGATACTTTTGCGACAGTCTTTTCCAGCCGGCATGAAATGGGGCGATGCAAGCACGAATCGTTAAAATACGGCATTAGAGAAGAATTGCAGGTAGTATTGTCATTTAAATCCAAAGAATAATTTGAGTGAAATGAGAAATCCGTCCCTGATGCGGTGTTGTCGAGTTCCGATAAACATGGCATCCCTTTTGTTGTGCATGCGATCGGTGAAGAGTGAAGGGGACGGGGTAGTCGAAGCCGTACCGATGTTTGCCGAAGCTCTGGTTAAATCACAGTGCAGTTTGGTGTCCTGTGCCGTGCAGCATGGCCGTAGCGAATGACAATACACATATCCGTAAATGATTGATAAGCCAAATATCTGATTGTTTATGTGAAAAGGAGAGACAAACGCCAAAAACAAAAAGGAGAGAGAGAGAGAAAAATTTCGGGTTATTTTGCAAATTTTTTTTCATAACGGTGTTATTTCGCGTTTTCGCGATATAGAACTAATGTCACGTTATTTCGCGACTCAGAATGGATATATATGTGGAATTTAAAAATAATTGATTAAAGGTTTTCCTTATTGTTAATTTTCGGCCAATTTCGCGAATTAACTACTCGCGAAAAGTCGGGGTCCCTATGTATCACTATGAGATGAAGCGTGAGAGGTGGTGGGTATTGCCTGACATGCTTATAGGAATGGAGAAAGTGGCTTGCAAGATTGGCGTTGGAGGAACACCTTGCATAATGGGATTGCACAATAAGGTGGTTGTTGTATTGGTAGTCGCATATTTTGAAAAGAAGTTGTTGTTCTCCAGTGGCACTGGGGATTAATTGATCTGCATCATTTTCCCTCTGGCTTCCCAATATAAACTCTGTAAGTTATCACTTTTAAGTTAAAGATTATAAGAATATTAAAGATAGAGTTGATATACAAAAAATGCCAAGGAAAACTGCAGTGGTCTTATTTAGAATGGCAACTGGCCATGATTGCCTCGCAGAACACCTCTACAAGATACGATGCCTAACTACACCCAAGTGCACTCTCTGTGAAGAAGATGTCATCCTGAACAAACAGCATCTTGCCAAATGCAAAGGCCTTAAAAGTGATAACTTACAGACTTTATATTGGGAAGCCAAAGGGAAAGGGAAAACGATGCAGATCAATTAATCCCCAGTGCCATTGGTCAACAACAACTTAACAATGTCCGTGTTGGGCAAGAAACCTAGCATTCTGTATAATGATAGAAAAGGAATCAATGAGGTAATTAATTGCTTGTTCTTAGCATTGTCGATTATAAAAGAATTTGTGGTAGAAGGTTGTTTCTGCTTTTGCTCTGAGCTTTTGGTTTAGGATCATTGAACATTTCTACATCTTCTTGAACTTCCACTCGTTTGTGAGGTGCAACAATGCTTACAGCAGTGTCTGTTTCTGCCAGCAATGGTAATTCCTTTTTGGGAGGAGGAGATGTCAGCATAGGAGCTGGATTTACAGACATCTTACCATTGCTATAATTTAAAAATTGGGGAACCAAAAGGTCAGTTTTTATGTGGTATTTAACGATTTTGACTAACTTTTTGGGTTCCTTTATAATACCATTCTTAAAAAATATATAAAACTTAATTTGACCAACCCTTCTTAATATAAGTTGCAGCTACAAGTTGAGTCAAGATTGTAAAAACGGACAATTTTTCTGATTTTTCATACAGTTAACAAGTATTTTCTAATCCATGACTTCTCAACAAACAGTATCAGGCTTTGTTAATTCTTTTTAGTATCTTAGTGAATAAAGAATTAAAATTAGCATCTATCTAATAGCCTATGCCCATCCAAAAGAACAGTGTCGTTCAATGGTTAAGCAACTATCATAATCAGTTAAGTGGTTTCCGTATCCCCACCCTGCTCCCGAGGTCGCAGGTTCAAACTCGGCAGAGGGCGATGGATTTTTTGGGGCATAAAAATCCTTAGCATGGCTTCCTTTGGAAGGGAAGTGATCCTGTGTCGTAGATTTACGGCACATAAAAGAACCTCAAGCCTGATAAAGAAACCTCAGAGCAAAATTATGGTCTTTCACGCCCAATATAGAATGGGATGCTGAGGACCACAGAAGTTAAAGAGTGTCCATAAATAAAACTCAGTTTAATTTAATTTCCACACTCACACTCAATTTTTTTTATTTATTCTATATAATATATAAGTTTTTCTTACTTTTACCATTGCATATCTTTAGGTAGGATTTATGAGGAAGGAATGCGGCTGTTACAACAGAAATCTATACAAACATGTATTTAATGCCACAGCTTTACTCATAAAATATATAAATACAAAAGTGACATATTTTTATATGTTAGAAAAATAAGCTGTTCTGTTTATAAAAAATATTTGAACTATAATATTAAGATTACAAGAATGTTATCATGCAATAACGCCCTTATTCTCTAAAACAAGTGAACATTTTCCTACATGAAAATATTTTATAACTACAGGATTTATTCTGAGCCTCACTGTAAACAAGTTATATATTTTATGTTTCTACATGTTACAAACAACTTATAACTAGAAAAGTATCTGTAAAATCGCACAGATCTATCTTGAGCAACTTCATATCCTGACATAATTAAGAACTCCTTCAAATTATTTGTACCTAATTGGTCATAGTTAATACCAGCTTTTCATTTTATTTCTTACATAATATGTGGTTTATAAGGCAGTATGAAAGTAATGCTTCAAACCTTTTTTCTTTTATTTCTGGCGCTCTGTAGTAGGAAAGTCAACAAACAAGTTTCCAAGTATCCACTTTACTGTAGCTTTGATTACAGGTGTGTCCAATTTTTGGTCCAAAGAGGTAGCAACAAGTTGTTTTGAAATTGTAACATGAAAATACCTGGTGGAAGGCCATAAGTTTCATGCTTTAAGTCAGACAGCAATCTCAGTAGCTACAATACAAAACTTTATCAACACTTTAAATGCTTGTAGA
Source organism: Deroplatys truncata (assembly GCA_030765065.1). Taxonomy (NCBI): domain Eukaryota; kingdom Metazoa; phylum Arthropoda; class Insecta; order Mantodea; family Mantidae; genus Deroplatys; species Deroplatys truncata. The sequence continues at coordinate 186,304,201 of CM060980.1, forward strand.
ACACTGTTTAGGAGGTCATGCCTGCCCCAAAGTAGAATGCATGCAGTGTTTCTGAGGCTGGCTGCAAATTTATTACTGTTGGTGGTATTTGAGTATCAAGACAGCTATTTTTGTAATTTTTAATACTTTTTAAAGAAATAAGAACCAAATTTTAACTATAACAATTTTGAGATTTTTGAAAAAATACCGTATTTCTGCGAATCTGTTCTGTAGAACGCCAGTAACTTCATTAAAATTTTTCATTTATTATGTTACAATGAATTGCTCAAGTTAACATGCATCCGGAAACTCGCGACAAGCTAGCAACTCATTTAACATTGGCCTATTATTGAGCATTTTTAGTTACAACATGGAGGGCAAAGGCAAACAGAGAAGAACATCATATGATGCTTCTTTAAAGTGTAAAGTAATCCTTTATGCTGACAAAAATAGTAATAGAAAGGCAGGAAGGAAGTTCAATGTATCAGAGAGCAATGTTTGCTTGCAGTGAAAACAGAAATTGGCATTATTTGCTACTAAAGCTAGTAGGAAGAAATTTATGGGTCCTCTCAAAGGAAGACATCCTGAAGTTGAAGAAAAAGTGCTGGAATTTGTGTGTGAAAGGAGGAAGAATGGGGAACCTGTGACTAGTGACACTATATGAAAGAAAGCTAAAGAGGAGACTGAATTCTTGGTATTCTGAAACAAGAGTTTAAGGCTAGCCGTGGATGAATGGATCGTTTCATGCAGCGGACAGGTTTATATATACGATAAATCCATTGTTGTATTTAATAAATTTAAATAAAATTCCTATCACCTATTTTCTGTCATTGATGCCCTTTACATTGATACAAACCCTTTTTTTTTCATAATTTTAAGTTTCAAATATGGGGTGCACATTAGATTAGCGTAAATACAGCGTAAATATTTTTATCCAACAATTTAAAAAAATGCAATAAAACACAATAAATTACATTTAATGAATGAAATGAATAGTAAAACTATCTTATTTTCCCCCTTTGTTATAAAGTGATGTTACAATGTTGGTAAGGCTGTTCAGTGCAAATTATTGCAGCTGCCTGAAGCATGGATGAGATCAGTCCAACAGTCTGCTGTTGCAATTCTAAACTAATTGGAATAAATTCTAATTTGTAGAAAATAACTTGGTGAATTATGGCGAAACAAGGTGCTTAAAAAAGAAAGTATATTAATTATAATACCATGAAATAGCACTTTTTTGATCCTGAAATAAGTGTTAAAAAGACTACAGTGATATATAGTTTTTTGTTCTCTGTACATAGAATCAAAATGCACATGACATATATCCCTTCCACCTGCTATAATTTAAATATTTCAGTCTTTAAACAGACAACCTGCAAAATCTATATTTGAATGTCTTGTGCTACACATTAGTTAAATCTGTGAAGTGGTGGTGTAGAGAGAAAGAGGACACTGGAGTAGTTCAGTGGTTTTCAATCACACCTTTTACACCATGATTTGATTCCCAGCTGTGAAATGGAGGTTTTAAGTAACATCTATTCAGACCTTCAAATCCAAACTAAACTCACACCCAAAGTCTAGTAGGTTAGTCCATGGTAAAAGTTGTAGGAAGTCCCCTCATTTCATGAAAATCATCAGAGGATAATGAACACAGTTTGCAGGGTACCTCCAGCTAGCGAATAGCACGAGAGCCTTTGGGGGAGGTGGGGCAAGGTTGCCTATCAAACCCTGTCCAAATAAAATTTCTAAAGAGATTCCATTAGATTTTCAGTGCTAACCTTATAAAAAGCACATTATACTGGCTGTGGAGAACATAAAAGAAGTCTTGCAAACATTCTATTCCAAAATTACAAGTCATATTTTCAGCAAGAATTTAAAAACAAAACAAAAAATTCTAAAGCATAACTTTCATACTGCCAATACATTTAAGCTTGCATTTTTCAGTGTATGCCAAGCCCTTAAGTTAGAGTCAATAAGGTTAACAGGCATGATTGCCGGATTGTATAGGAAATGCTAGATTCCACAAATGGGCTTTTCACCAAGCATCCACAAAATCTAACAATCAAAATAAGCATGTGTATAAATGTAGCTGCATTCTTTAATATGAGGTTAATTCCTATGTTCCATTTTGATTATTTCTAGTAGATGTATGTTTTACATGTGTGAGGTCAATGAACTGGAACAGAACATATGTATATGCACTATTACAACTAAAGTGCAAGCCTGTGTTGGAATATGCTTGATAAGAGCAAGATTTTTACATTCATTCATCACTGTTTCATTCTAATTTTAAATATAAACAAAATTGTATGAAAAATGTTAAGATCCAAACTGACTTTTGTTCACATCTTATAAGCAGAATCGTTGTCTAGAATCATCTGAAGCAGTTCACCCCTAAAATGTGCAAAGTTCACTCAAAACAGGGTACAGTAGAATCTCGTTAATACGTTTTTGCAAGGACCTAAGGATTTGGATGTCATAGGCGGGAAAATGTGTTAACGAAAATACAAAATCTGCAATTTAAGAACATAGTTATGTAATAAAATCTAATAATTACTACGTCTCCAAGGGCAGTTGAAGTAGATTTCAAATACAATTTTATACTGAATACGATCTGTATTTCCATGTTAAATTCACTATGTGTTCAAATGGATTTGGATACACAAAACCTGAGAATAAATAATTTAAGCTTTTATGATGGTCAACTTGGAGTTTTGAGGTTATGAATGTTTTTGAGAAAATAAATTGCCAATTATGGAAGCGACAATAGCGTCTTACCTGAGTGTTTTATTACACATATAACAATTTCCACTAAAAAAAGAAAAAATTATGAGCATACATCGTGTTACGAGTACAATAGACGATAGTAACTCTGGCGTATTCAATACGATTTGAATACAGTAGGTGCTTTCATGCAACAAATTTCGTTCTGATCCTTTTCTGATCCTATTTTCCAAGAGGAAAGTTTTGTTTTAGCATTTTTCTCTTCTTTAAAAGCAGTTTCAATCAATTTAGGTTTGCAAAAATCATGTTTAAGGTTGACGGAGGAATGTTTAACTTCCGCATTATATCCACATGTTTCATATTTGGATTGTGGTATACTTCAAGGATTTTCAGTTTTTCAGTGTTGGTTGTTTACTACACTTTCTTTTTTTCATTGCAAATGAAAAGTTAAAATACAATCTACGTATGTTTGGTCAACATTCAACAGTAGAAACTATCGTTGGCGTTTACCATGCCAAGGTAAAGCATTCTCTATCCCGCCCACACAAATATTTACATACATGCATGTGATTGGCTGCCAGTATCCACTCCGTGACCAAGGATTGACCAAAGTAGCAAATGGAGGACGTCAAACTTTGAACGTGTTAAGAGCCTACTCCCACTGGACTGACCAAAACAGCGAATGAGGACGTCAAACTTCAAACGTAGTAAGCGGGATCGGGAAAATGCACTAAGCAAATTTTATTTATTACATTTGGTGATTTGGTACCAAGACTTTTATAATTAAACGTAATAAACGGGAAAACGTGTTAATGAGGAACGTGCTAACGAGATTCCACTGTATATACCAGGTTCTTAACTTTCATCACAATATTCTTTTTACAGGTACGTCAAGCATACCACGTCCAATGTCTTCTGTTTGAAATAAAAGTATTATCATCTGTTTCACACTGGAATTACATCTCCATTACATTTATTTTTTCAAAACAAATCACTGAAGGGAGTGAACAATTAAAACAGTTGTGTACAGCATGGTACAGTTGGGATGTTCCAGAAGAGATGTAGTGAAAACCTTGACTTTGTCAGCAAGTTCACATTTAAAGTATTGTCACTGACACCAATATTGGTGGGAAAACATTGCAGTCTCAAAGACTATACCACATTAACTGAAGGTAATTCAAAGGTTATGTGACACTCTTGATTGAAAATGTAACAATATAATCACAACATTGAACTATTCGTGTTCTTGGTCCCATTACATCAAGTTTTTCTCATAGGACTTAATAGATTATTATTCAAATGTCTCTTATGGTTAAGACACCTTTTTGTGATGAATAATTTGTATTTAGAGCAATGTTCACATGTGGTTCTAAGTATATTCGCTCAAGTGTGTCCCTTCTCAGTGTAATACTCTCTCTATCTCTACACTGGAAGCTACTGAGATGTATTTTCTGTCACATTGCTCACAGTTGGTTGAAATCGGGTTAAAGCCACTAACAGTTCTGGTTTTCCAGTGCTCTTCTTATTATTTATAACACTAACGTCATGCAGAATGCATCAATCTTCAATGCATTTATAGTCACTCAGAAAGTTATCTGTCTCCAATTTAAACAAATTCTAGTAGTCAAATTAACAAAAAACTTCCATTTTTAATATGAAGAAAGAACAAACAATATTATAGTTTGTTTTCTGGCATTTCTCATTTTATTAGTTTAATATTTTTTTGAAAATTGCACTAAGTCTTCAACTTTTTTGTGTATGGTGTTTACAAAATTATTTTATATGCATTTAGTAGAGCAATTAGAAAGCTTTTTGATATTGCACCTGACAATATCACTGACATATAATTTAAACTGATGGAAAAAAAATTTGTGAAGTCATAAAAACAGAGACATTAATGACGTAGTTTGATTAAACCTCTCTGTTAATTTGGTTGCTAGTATTTTATAAAGTGTAGACAAATACTTTCTGGAGTCACTGTATTCTGAAAAGTAAATCTTTGAATGAACTAAAAGTGCATCAACTGGAACCAACACTCTTATTATGTTTGTGTAAACTTTAAAAATCAGCAGTGCAAGACAGTTTTAACAGAATAATCTGACACAGCTTTTTAGTATCAAACCTGATGAGCAATACAGATGCTACTAGATCTGGGCAACATTTGATTACAAGTTAAAAATAAAGCTTTCATTTGAGCAATTTAAATTCTCACAGTCTTTTTTTTTTTTAAATTCCACTTAATTTCCTGAGAGTGTATTCTCCACAGATTTTAAAATCCATGTTTATCAAATCTGTAAAAAAAAAAAAAGTCTTTTAATTGCATAAAGAATGGATTATATATCCTGCAAAACTTTCATTTGCTGTCATGGAATAGAGATTCTACACACTCCAAACTCTTACTGCCTCTCTGAACAAAAACAAGTATCACATCCTGTCAATTAAACAATAAGTACCTTATTCAATCCTGTATTAACATAAAAACATTGGATACTTCTAAAAGCATTGACGGTTTCAAACTCAATAGACATACAAACAAAAGGAAGATTTCATAGAATGTTCAAAGTGCAGGTTCTCTCTTAAAATGCACTTGCTTCTAATTTTGGCTTCCTTTCCCTTTGTGCTCTGATACGGTAATTTGTATCACTTTCTAGAATGTTCCCTAAAAGAAATATGTATTAGTGTTTTTCATTGGATATTAAAATAGACGCTAATGTTGGCGCGTTTTATTAGCCAATAGCAGTTCATTTATAATCTTTAGGCGTATCTTGAGGCAAGCCTATAAATAGTGTAGGTTCAAGGGAGCGTTCCCCCAGTGCAACAAGATTCTCAAAACATTACACATCGTCCCCAGTTCAACAAGATTCTCAACACATTACACGTCAGCCCACCAGTTCTACAAAATTCTTCGTACTCTACACGTCGATCTCTCAGTTCATTTATTTCGTCAAGTTACGCGCAGCAAAAATTACGAGAAATCTTATAAAGTATTATACAGTTAAATATACACAAAGTCGAAGTACGTGAGTTAAAAAGTGAGAAGTTATTACAAACAGTTTCAGTATGGCGATTATCCAGATAAATCTGTGAAAGTGTTCGTGAACGTGTTCTGCAATAAAGATTATAAAACCAATTTCTTCGTCAATATCATTTCTAGACAAAAGATTCCTTTCCGCTTCACACCCTGCAAGAGGTACTTGTTCTACTAAGATAATATGATAGCTAGCCGGAGGACAATATACAAAACTTAAAATTCTTTCGAACCCTAATTGATGCAAATTGCTACGCCAGATGGAGTTAAACGAACCAAATAAGGAGTGACGTCACACAAGATGGCATCGCGTAAAGAAAAACATATATTTACTCTCGTAAATTGGCTTCCAAACGTGGTGCTATATTAATGTTAAACACATAAGTAACATTAAAACCGTCGCAGCTCACAAATGTTTAAGGACAAGCAAAACACCGCAGTTATGTCCATGAAGCGATGCCCTATGGTATCCCTTGTTATCATTGCTGATAGATGCGAGAAAGACAATCTTATTCATGGGAAGGTAAAATGGTAAAAACTGATGCTCTCTGTTTTTGTTTAAAATAAACTCTGTGATTCGTCCTGATTCAGAATATATATGATTTATAGGATACTTAAGTGTAGAAGTGTAACATAAATGAAATCTTAATGTGTAGGCTTATGTTAGACATAATATACGAGGGCTGATCAACAAAGACTGAGACTGATTTTTTCCTGTAGCTTCCGTGATAGTTTCGTATCTGTAACATAAATATTTGAAAGGAGAGGGTTTTTATGTATAATGTTGGTAGGCGGCAGCACTCTCGTATTGGTAGGTTTGTAGAATGCTCTATTTTGTAGACCCTACGTGCATTTCGCATACCAGACAATGGAGGTGAAGCATTATTTAAATCGATTATCACCGGTGATGAGTCATGGCTGCATCATTATGATCCTGAAGGAAAACAAGCCAGCACAGTGTGGAAATCGCCAGGTTCTCCAACACCAAAAAGGCAAAAGTTGTTCCATCTGCAGGGAAAGTGATGGTGATCACATTTTTTGACTGTAATGGAATGATTTACCAGCATGCAGTTCCCCCTCACACTACTGTTACAGCAGCATACTACATGTCAGTATTGATTACACTGAGGAAGCACATTGCAAAGAAACGACCAGAGCTTTCTCGGACTGGGTGGCAACTTCATCATGACAATGCACGGCCTCACGTTGCAAATCAAGTCATGCAGTTTCTGGCTCGATTCAACATTACCTGTGTACCACATCCACCTTATAGCCCCGAGCTTGCACCCTGTGACTTTTTTTATTCCCATCACTAAAGGCAAAGCTTAGGGGTATTCGATTCGAGAACTCTGAAGCAGTGCTCAAGAAAAGTGATGCGATTCTCATGGACCTGACAAAGAATGGTCTGTAGCACGTGTTCAAGGACTGGCAGAGACGCTATAAAAAGTGCATTGAAGTAGGAGGGGACTACTGTGAAAAAAAATCAGTCTCAGTCTTTGTTGATCAGCCCTCGTAACATGCATATAAAATTATGAGGTGATTCTAAAAGATGCTACTAAGCCAGTAACATTTTGAATGTTTATATAATGCAAATGATTGTGGCAAACATTGTATTGCTTCTCAATGCGTTGACCTTCAGATGAAGAGTCTGTTTTGTCTGAAAAACCGCTGTCTTACACATTTGTAACTACAATATATTATTCAATTTTTATACAAGGAAAACATAAGTGGAAAGCTAACCACCCCAATAACATCAACCACACTGTATCCCCCTGCAGCTACAGGTGAAAGTTAAAATGTACGTTAAGTGTTAATTTTTTGTAAAGCATTGTGTGTACACCTAATGCCAATGTTTATCAAAATTAATAGTGAGCTTTGTAGTGTACTACTTGCAGTTGTTATTGCAATGTAGGGCACTAACAGAGTAGTTGGAGGAGATTTGTTTAATTTTCAAGTTTTCTGTTCCTGTTCTGTGTAAAGGCTGGTTCACAATTGAGAACGGTAACGAGAATGACAAAGTTGAAATACATATATTCTAATGGGAGCATTCACAATCAACAGGAAGCTTTCCAGGTCACGGCATATTAGATCCATATTGTATATATTCGACTCTTCACTGTAAAGGTTATTCTAGGTGGCTATGACATGAAACAGCTGCTAGTGCTCTGTATAGTTGCAAGCTGGAAACATGAAACTAGAAGAAATTAGTAGCATATGTGCTTCCTGACATCCTCAAATCCATTAAGTGTTGGTTCTTCTAGTGAAAGGCCATCTGTAGTTTGTTTATATGCAACTCAAAACTAGCTATTGCCTAAAAAACAATGGTAGAAACTACAAACAGCAAAAACTGGTATAAATTAATAAAGAATAACAAATAACTTTAATGTATGACATTAAATAAAGCAATGGAAGCTTGGTATGACTAAAGGAATCACAAAATGTAATAGATTTACATTTAGATAATGTTTACCCTATGGAATTTTTATGTTGGCTGGCCCGCATTATATTGGCTAAATTGGAAACAGGTGAAAAAACATTATTGGCTAGTTAAAAACAAATGAAATCTCAATGCACAAAATTGGCTTTCCCTTTGTGATCAATATGATCATTGATGTGCATTCCCCGTTCTTGTTATCGAGCTGTTGTGAACTAAACTCTTATTATTATTAGTCTATTTATTTTACGTCATGTCAACTGCATGGTCATATCGTGATGGATTTGTTAGTGGATACCTCTTAGATCAATATGTGATGGACAGTTAGCCTTCTAGATCTCATCCCTGTAACCATTCACTTCGACCACAGAGACCTTAGTGTATAGCAACCAGATCCTGTTGCCCTGTGCCATCCAGTCTACCTGATTTTATTATCTGTGGATAGATGGCACAGCATTCACTATTACCACCTATTTTTAATTTTTACTATTGTTTTAGAACTAAGGTGGCACTTTGGGTCATGCTATTAAATATCCAATCCGGTATTTACCTTAGCGGCTGAGGGAAACCACGAAAAAACCTGTCAGATTATTCAGCCCACAGGATTTGAACCAGAGACCTCCCAAATGCAGGCCACAGACGTTACTGCCTGAGCCATTCTGCTCAGTACCAAAATCTTGTATGTTTAATTGCTTCCCATTCTCAGGCTATTGTGAACCAGCCTTAACAGCATGTCATATTCATCTTATGCGTGTCTTTGTAGTAGAAATCATTCCTTGCATTAAAACTATTACTAGAGCCATCTCTAAATGCCAAATTGATATTAAAAAAACTGGATTTGGATAATGCTTTTATTAAACAAATAGTAATGGTGTGGGTTTTAGAAAATGTTTAAAGTAGGTATCAAACTTAAGGTTAACCTGCATTATGTGGGCTGGATTGCAAGCAAACAAAGATGCCATAGGATAGATTTAAAGCAAATAACATCTTAAAGCACAAAGAAAGACTTTCTGCTCCCAGTATATTGTATCATGAACCAAACTCACTCATATGACAATGGTAGATAGTGAAGTGCAATGACAAAACTAAATTATAATGCAAGATGAATACACTTGAGTTGCTTCACTGACAGTTCATTACCTGAACATGTTTTGTAGACAATTTTGCCTACATTGTCAGCAGATTTTGGTTGTAGGACTCTTCTGTGTACTCACTGGATCCCTCTGTTGGTCGGTTGATAAACTTTAACTAGGCAGATCATATTGGACAATGAATGAAGGGTGAAACAATGCTCAAATGAATCTAGTTTCCATAGAGCTTAGTTAAACAACATTCATTTTTTCAGGTTTGGGAAAAAACCCAGAAAAAAACTTATGAATAACACACACTAACTGGGATTTAAACTGGATCTCTTGAGTGTGAAGCAGACAGGCTACCCTCACACCACAGAGAAGGGCATTGATGAACTTGTACACCAAGTTTCCTTCAGCAGAAATTTCGAAATTCAGTAGTTTTGTGTTGTGTTTTGGTAGAAAAAATCTTTTATCATATGTCTAGTTCCAATAGTTGTTGCTGATGTTAACAGGTGTACATAATTTTCTATTTTGTGGCTTCTGTTCTAAAGGTGAACAAGTCTGACAGTCAAAATCTGCTGGTGATGTAGGATAAGGTGTTCTGTATTAGCCGGGACAGTCCCTTTTTTGTGGCAATGACTATCGGCATAAAATGCCATCAACTATAGTCCTTATAAATTCAAAATGTCCTGTTCTGCATCAGTTTGATGAAAAGCTTAAAGATACTAACAATTAACAACGCAATGCACTGTTTATATTTATGAGTCTACAATACGTATACACCTGAAACAGTGTGGAGACTTTGCTTGGAAAAGTACAGTTGAACAATTGAACTGTGCTGGTCTGCGCTATCAACAAACAAATCGTAATCGCTTGAGTCAAAAAAAATTAATTACAGTTGCAACATTGGTAGAAGACAGTATGGTCCTGCATTCATGTAATAGTAAAATACAGTGAACTTTTGTAAACTGCGAGGGCTAAAACACTTGAAATTAACAATATGCCACTGCCGAAAAGAAAGTGTGTTTTTAATAGTGACCTACAAAAGGAATACCATACATTAAAAAAGCAATTTCTGACTCAGATGTTTGATGCAATAAGTGTGCATCTACTTTCAGTATAAGCCATGGGGGGCAATCAGATATATCACAACATATAAACGTGAAAAACATAAAAAGAATGATGCGTACAAGTGCTTCTTCTAGCACTGTATTGATTAATTTTTTTAAAAGTGAAAGTTTTGGTAATACAGATATGAAATTAGCAGCTGTTGAAGGAGCGTTCGCTTACCATAAGTTGTCCAACACAACCAATCTTTCAGATCAATGGACTGTACTTCTAAACTTATCCAATGTATGAGAAATGACTCCTGTACTAATAATTCTACAGGATTGTTTGGCTGGAGTGAATTCAGAGCTACTGTATATGTAAGTTACATATTATTTATTTATTATTGGTTTTGAAACCTTCATATTTATGACAAAGCAATTTTACGCATTCTTGTTTCAAAAATATGGTCACGTTACTGTAGGCAACATAGTGTAGGAAACTTGTTCAGATAATTAATTGTTGTGGAGCTACTCAAATGTACTTTCGACTTGCATTGCAGTTTACTGCGGTTGTGTTTTCCATTATCATTCTACTTTGATGTGAATTGTTTCACAAATTACTTTCTTCTTTCATGCCCCCTTATGAGGAAAAAGTATATTATCAAAAAAAAAAAGCTAGGACTAAATATGAAATACAATATACATACAAGAGTTCAGCTTAGAACATATTATTTCCCATATATCATATTTATCTAGACAGGAGACAATCTGGAATACAAGACTTCCCACATTTTTCAGAACCTGCTTTAGGACTTAGGCTGTATTGTTTCGTTGTTTTATGAAAACTTTTCAAATAATAATCAGTCATATACACAGTGGCATAGCCAGAAAAATATTAAGGAGGAGTTTATGTATAGGGATCCATTTCTTAAACAATTTATCACTTCAAATGACAAATACGAATTAATCCTGAGCGGAAATATTTAGATAAATCAATTTTACATTCGCAGCTTAAGGTCCAGCAATTGGAAGTAAAATCAGGATAGGATGTTTTGCGTATTTTAAGCGGCAAATGTGTTATGACATGGAAATTAATGTCCACTGTGAAGTATTTTATATTACCGCTGCAGGCCATTTTATTTCCCTAGTTATGTTCTAACTGGGAGGTATTACACTAATTTGAAAACTACTCAAATTTAGAACCAGAATGAAAACTGCCCACATATCTTACCATGGTTGTACAAACACCATCTAGAGTACAGTTTCCGTTGCTGTTACTTCAGCAACACTGTCTAAGACATGCAGTGTAAATAGTGCTACCAGTAATACAATTAGGAACTATCTTGTTCCTGCCAACAGAGAAAGATGCTATTATTTTAATGAAGCTATCTTTGCTATTAATTTTTACATTTTTATCAAGGGGGTTCCAACCCCCAAAACCCTTCCTTAGCTATGCCTTTGCATATAGATTAGCAACGATGATGTGATCGATGGCAAAGCTTATAGTCCCTATAGGCATGTTGTGAAATCCCTAACTTTATGACACAAAATTAAGTGCAGAACATCAAGCTATTACACAGCAACCTTCCACATTTCTGCTCCACTGTGGATACCTATCCCATAACTGCAAATTTTTAAACCAAACATTTTCCTGCACGCTAACTGGAAAATGTATGTGAGAATGCAAAAGGATTTGCGGTTTTCAAAACCAAAATTTTAGAATAAAACATTACCTTGTATTTAGGTAAGTGCATTTACAAAATGTGATAATAAAATGGTTGGGTGTTGTAAAGCCAATACATTCATTTGAATATTTCCATTTTTTTTTTATCAAAATTGAAACGTGGAATAGCTATTTACATATCCAATTTAAAACTTCACATGTCCCTCAAGTTTGAAAACATCAATAAAACGGGCTATCAAAACATTATCATATACTTAGCTATGGAATGTACAAGCATCGTGTAAAAAAAAATTACATTCTCTTGCTAAAAGCAAGAAATATTTCCTTAGCTGCAGAACTGAATGGAAATGTTCTAAGAACTTCATGGAAGTTATCATAATAGATGAGGAACAATATGCATGCTACCACTCCAGTTTCTCTGGGTACTGTCCTGTGAGACAGGCCGTGCAGTGGCCGACCTTGGTGGAGTTCTTCTCCTTGATGCGGTGTCTCACAGCCTGAACCAAACCTTCCACTGAGAGATATGCCAGACTGTCTGCACCTGATAAACAAACACAGTCTATGTCATTGATGATTTATACAAACAATATCAACACCACTTCCGTAGTTTTGTTTCTTACTGCATAAAAGTTATTTATGCTACCTGTTTATGAGTTTGAAATTCTAATATATGAAAATTCTTAGTAGTTGCCTAATAAATCTATCACCCTAATTGGGTAATTTTTTTCATGAAATTACCATCCATCATAACATGCCTGTGAATCTGTTTTGCTGCATAGGCTTTTAGTATTTTTATTATATAGCAATATTCTTAGTTATGAGTTTACAATTGCAGTCCTTCCTCTGTCTTTACTTATGTTTTTATTCCTTAATATGCATTTAATTTGTGCATCATGTAGATTTTCACATTAGCTTAGCAGGCAAAACTAGCCAAATGACCTCTTTCTACATCTCATTCTTTTCATCTAACCATTTCTAATATAGCATATACAGCTAAGGTGCATATAAATAAGTTGATAGTATTGCAGAAGAAATGCATTAGAATTATTAGTACCTAACTTAAAATTTAATGAATCTTGTAAAAATGCGTTTAAAGAACACAAAATATTAACAGTCTACTCCTTATATGTATATAGGACTGTACCATATACAGTAGAATCTTGTTAGTATGTTTTTGCATGAACCTAAGGATTTGGACGTCATAAAAATGTTAACGAAAATATAAAATCTGCAATTTAAGAACATAGTTATGTAATAAAATCTAATAATTACTACATCTCCATAGGCAATTGAAATAGATTTTGAATACAATTTCATACTGAATACGATCCGTGTTTCCATGTTAAATTCAATATGTGTTCAAATGGATTTGGATACACAAAACCTGAGAATAAATAATTCAAGCCTTTATGCTGGTAAACTTGGATTTTTGAGGTTCTGAATGTTTTTGAGAAAATAAATGGGGAATTATGGAAGTGATAATAGTGACTTTGCTGTGTGTTTTATTACACATGTGATAACAATTTCCACTAAAAAAAGAAAACAAAATCATGAGCGTGCATTGTGTTATGAGCACAATAGACGATAGTATCTTTGGCATATTCAATACGATTTGAATACGGTAGTGTTTCCATGCAACAAATTTCGTTCCGATCTTCTTCTGATCTTATTTTCCAAGAGGAAAGTTTTGTTTAGGTTTGCTAACAATCGTGTTTAAGGTTGACGGAGAAATGTTTAACTTCCGCACTATATCCACGTTTCATATTTGGATTTTGATCTACAAGGATTTTCAGTGTTGGTTATTTAGTACACTTTCCTTTTTTCATTACAAATAAAAAGTTAAAATACAATCTACGTATGTTTGGTCTACACTCAACATGGTAGAAACTATTGTTGGCATTTACCACGCCAATGTAAAGCGTTCTCTATCCCGCCCACACAAATCGTGTCATAAATACATATTTACACACATGCATGTGATTGGCTGCCGGTATCCACCTTGTGACCAAGGATTGACCAAAGTAGCAAATGGAGGACGTCAAACTTTGAACGTGTTAAGCGCCTACTCCCACTGGACTGACCAAGGATTGGCCAAAACATGAATGAGGACATCAAACTTCAAACGTAGTAAGCGGGATCAGGAAAATGCACTAAGCAAACGTTATTTATTACATTTGGTGATTTGGTACCGTGACTTTCATAATTCAATGTAATACACAGGAAAACGTGTTAATGAGAAACGTGCTAACCAGATTCCACTGTATACAAAACAAGAATCCTACAAAAAATAATTATATTCATCGTTATAGTACAAGAAGTAGCATAAATTATCATAGGTATATGTGTAATAAACAAATTGTATTTTAGGATATAAATGCAATAGGAACGAGTTTTTATAACAAATTACCATTAGAAATCAAAACAGCAAGAAAATCTAACTTTAAAATTTATCTAAAAAACTACTTGATTGAAAAATGCTTGTATTCTCTGAATGAGTTGTAAATAGGTTTACTGTGCTGTAAATATGAGATTTGACAATGCCTGGAACTTGTACACAGGTCTATGGACAATAAAGTATTATCATCATCATCATCATCATCATCATTATATGCTCTATATTATCTAAATTTGGATTTATTTGCCATGCCTCTTCAAAATTTTACATGATAGCAACTCCTTAATGTTTTTCAGTTGACTCTACATTAAAAACTTGCCAAGACCAGGCTAAGGTCTCTAAAAAGTAATTATGTACAATTAATTATGTACATACTAATTAAAAAGAAAAATCCTTAGTGATTTCCTGATATCAGGTGAAAGTAATTGAAGGCAATGAACTTTTGTGGCTCAACTTCAATCAATCTGCACTTATTTGAAAATAAGGTTGGCCATGGAACAGGCATTTATATACAGTATTTTTAAGGTAGCAACTGGCCAGCCATTTTGATACTTCAACTAGCTATTAATGAGCAACTAAGTGAATACCATTACAAACAACATAATTATCATGATCCCCCAAAAAACTACACAATATACATGTGTTAAGTATATAACACAATTGCAAAAATAGAAAATATTAGACTGCATCTCATATTTTCAAACCTTTCTCAATTTTGTTTTACACCACTTCCCATGCTTATATCACAATATACTATTCTTGTACATTGTCCAAACTATGTTATTCTGATAAGCATACCATAAATTACATGGCAATACAAACACTTTAATGTTGTGTTATTTTCAGGGAGTTTGGTTTTAGAAGGCTTTGAGAATTAGATAAGAAATGTGCTCATGCCTGAAAAGACTATCATAATGCATGATCTAGTGACAGCCACATGAATCACAAATGAAACAGATGAACAGCACAGAAGAAAACTGAAGTGTATTTAACAGCTTTTTATTGAAATGCATTTTCTAATTACAATGCTTTTGGCTTTCTTTATTTTTTTGCACTTGTACAATTTATTTTAGAACAGACTTTTGGTGAACCATGAATGTCTCTCACATATATTGTTCTTCTGGAGAGCAATACTAAATCATAACATCAAAATACTGTATTTGATCATAAGCTTTAACTTTTTATAACAAATATCTATGATACTAGGAGGAAGCATTGTATTCCACAAAATATTTGATATTGGGAGTTCATCAGTAATAACTGTTTGGGGTCCACTGAACTTAAAAAAAATTGAGTTTTATTTATGGACGCTCTTTAACTGGTGTGGTCCTTCGCATCCCATTCTGCACTGACCGTGCAAGATCAGTAATTCTGCTCAGAGGCCTCTTTATCAGGCTTGAGGTTCTTTTACGTGCCGTAAATCTACAACACGGGACCACCGGCTTTACTTCCCTTCCTAAGGAAGTCATGCTAAGCATTTTTACACCCGAAAAAAATCCATCGCCCTCCACCAGATTTGAACCCACAACCTTGGGAACTAGAGGCTAACTAGTAACCACTACACCATAGAGGCCGACTCCACTGAACTTAAATAAATAGTTTAATGCACATGTGTGCTTGTCTCAAAAATGAAATGTCAGATAAATAGCAAACTTAGTAATTAAGGTCAATATCTTAGAATTTGCGATAGCAACTAATTGTATATTTGTTTTAAAGCACCACTTTGTGGATGTTTCTCACGTAATGTTGTTTACCTCACGCGTGCAGCCATCTCGTGTGACGTCATTCGTTGGTCTGGCTCGTAGTTCCCTCTGACGTAGCAATTTTTTTTATGAATTAGTTTTAAGGTTATGTATATTGTCTTCCGGCTAGCTATTTAGGTAGACATTTAACTCTGGCAGGGTGTGAAGCGGAAAGGAATCTTTTGTCTATAAATGATACTGATGAAGAAATTGGTTTTATAATCTTTATTGCAGAACACGTTCACGAACACTTTCACAAATTTATCTTGATACTCGCCATACTGAAACTGTTTGTAATAACTTCTCACTTTTAACTCACGTACTTCAACTTTATATATTTAATGTATAATACTTTTATAAGATTTCTCGTAATTCTGCTGCGCGTAACTTTACGAAATAACTGAACGGAGAATTTTGTAGAACTGGTGGGCTGACGTGTAATGTGTTGAGAATCTTGTTGCACACTGGGGACGATGTGTAATGTGTCGAGAATCTTGCCGAACTGGGGAACGATTACCTCAGACATGGCTTATTTATAGACTTGCCTTAAGATACACCTAAAGATTATAAATGAACTGCCATTGGCCAAGAAAAAGCGCCAACATTAGCGTCTATTTTACTATCCAATGAAAACCACTAATACATATTACTTTTATAGAACATTCTGGAAGCTTTTTTTACTGAAAAGGCGCGAAACATTACGTAACTTCCTGGTTCCCGGTAACGATAAACAACTCAAACCCTTCATTGCATTATTGCGTTATTGTTGACAGTTTCAGTAGAGCCGTATATTATTATTTACCAATACTATTTACAATTAATAAACCTCTGAAATCAATGTTACATAAAAATACATATTCATATTATTATCGTTAACCACATCTGAGTAATTTGTGATACAAATTACCGTCTCATATGCCCCACTAGAAACATAATTATAAACATTTATAACCTGTTTGGAAATTTTATAATTTTGTTTTTAGTCTCCTAAATCTTGTAACACACGCTATTCACTTTCACTTAACACTTCACACGCGTTTAACACACGACATATGTTTTATCTCGCCACTACTTGCTGGCTTTGGTTTAATTAATTTGGATATTAATCTGAAATCATAATTTTTTTTTTTTTTTTTTATAGCAAATACTTTACCCTAAATTACTTATTTACTACTACCAAATTGTTTACTTTAAGTTGTTGACAAAAATTTATACATTTAAGATTTTTGTAATTATTATACATATTTACCAAAATATGCACCCTCTACATATATTTACATCTCTTAAATCTAGACAATGTTTCACCTTTTCTGTTTGCTACTTAAGTATTTGTTTGCATCAACGTGGAGCTAGATGACTAGGAAATACTTTAATATCATCTTAAGTTTCAATCTTTGCATTCTTATTTTTTAAATGTTGTTAGTTACTAAAAATTTATTTATTTATTTTTTTTTTTTTTTATTTTATCATTTATTTCTCTTTTCAAATGATATATATATATAAATAGTTAACCCTCTTACGTTCCAATACATTTCTCTGCAAGTCGTCTTCAACTATCCAGCATTTACTTTACATCACATTGCTATTTACCCTCCTGGATCAAATTGTGTGTGGCTAAACATTACTCGTAGCCATAACCTAACCTTCAAATTTGTGTTCATGAATAACCTCTTGTATTCATATGACATTTCATTCCCTGATAACATTTGAAAACAATCTACAGTTTCTTGAACAATACATCTTTTAACAATTGTCATTTTCAATTCTTCTGCTATCATTTTAATTTGAGAATACTCTGACAAATCTGTACTAAACTGTACTGGACTGGAGTTTTCATTTTGAACATCATGGTACAATTTACTTCTTTGCATTACTGACTCATTTTGTATTTCTGATATTTCCCCTCTGAAATTAAGTTGCACCTCATTTACATCTACATTCCTAACCTCTTTTATCTCTCTTATCTCACTTGAAATACTACTCATTTGACTTCCTAACTCTGCGCCTTCTACATTAACCTCACTTTTAGTATTAACCTCACTTTCTTTGTTATCTATTTCCCTGTTCATGTCTAAAATTTTCTTTGAAACTTCACATATTTCACTTACTATTACTTCCTCATTTTCATCTCTTATTTCTGGCATACTACTACCTAGCTTCGTAACTTTCTTTTCAATTTCTTCACTGCTTTGATCTACTTTTAGCTCTAATACCTCATTACTCCTACCAATATTTTCAATTGATTTCCTATGATCCTTTTTTATATCTTCTCTCAATTCCTCAAAACTCTGATCTACTTTTTGTTCTACACTCTTAATAATATCTTCACTCAATTCCCTATGATTCTTTTGCATATCTTCCCTTACTTGATCTACAATACTCTTACCAAAATCTTTCCACATTTCCCTATAATCTTTGTTTATATCTTCCCTTAACGTTTCAAAAAAATTTCTTATCATGTCCATCATCATTCTAGCATCCATAGTAATATTTCCTGCTATTCTATTCTTACTTTCTGCACTAACATTTCCTCCATCAAATACATTGTTTGAGCTATTTTCTGTACCCAGTATTGAATTACAGCTAACTGTTACACTATCCCCTTCCATCATTGTTTCTTCTGTATTGCTAGCAGCCATTGTTTTTGTTTTCTAAAAAAAAATTTCAAACACCTGACCTTTGTGATGCTGCCTGTTGATGTAGCTTTGATGTCCAGCGTTCTGCCCCATTCTCCAATGTTTGTATGTCGCTTCTGCGTTGTTTAGTGATGAATCTACGTCGTCTTGTTGTTTTGTAGTTGAATTCCTTGTTGTATCGTAATCTCGGAATTACGATCGAAGTCAATCGTCCCTTTCGTCTCTGGAATCTGCGTCTTGTAGACCATTTCACCGCTGTATTCCTGGTTACTTTGCCTTCCTTTCCTAGTCACTTCGCCTTCCTTTCCTAGTCACTTCGCCTTCCTTTCCTAGTCACTTCGCCCCACGTCCGGGCGCCAATTTGCGATAGCAACTAATTGTATATTTGTTTTAAAGCACCACTTTGTGGATGTTTCTCACGTAATGTTGTTTACCTCACGCGTGCAGCCATCTCGTGTGACGTCATTCGTTGGTCTGGCTCGTAGTTCCCTCTGACGTAGCAATTTTTTTTATGAATTAGTTTTAAGGTTATGTATATTGTCTTCCGGCTAGCTATTTAGGTAGACATTTAACTCTGGCAGGGTGTGAAGCGGAAAGGAATCTTTTGTCTATAAATGATACTGATGAAGAAATTGGTTTTATAATCTTTATTGCAGAACACGTTCACGAACACTTTCACAAATTTATCTTGATACTCGCCATACTGAAACTGTTTGTAATAACTTCTCACTTTTAACTCACGTACTTCAACTTTATATATTTAATGTATAATACTTTTATAAGATTTCTCGTAATTCTGCTGCGCGTAACTTTACGAAATAACTGAACGGAGAATTTTGTAGAACTGGTGGGCTGACGTGTAATGTGTTGAGAATCTTGTTGCACACTGGGGACGATGTGTAATGTGTCGAGAATCTTGCCGAACTGGGGAACGATTACCTCAGACATGGCTTATTTATAGACTTGCCTTAAGATACACCTAAAGATTATAAATGAACTGCCATTGGCTAAGAAAAAGCGCCAACATTAGCGTCTATTTTACTATCCAATGAAAACCACTAATACATATTACTTTTATAGAACATTCTGGAAGCTTTTTTTACTGAAAAGGCGCGAAACATTACGTAACTTCCTGGTTCCCGGTAACGATAAACAACTCAAACCCTTCATTGCATTATTGCGTTATTGTTGACAGTTTCAGTAGAGCCGTATATTATTATTTACCAATACTATTTACAATTAATAAACCTCTGAAATCAATGTTACATAAAAATACATATTCATATTATTATCGTTAACCACATCTGAGTAATTTGTGATACAAATTACCGTCTCAAATTTTCTGAAAATAGTACATAATGCCCTCTTCATTCCGAATGAAATTTGTATACTTTTGCATAAACTGGTAAGCTGCAAAAGTTTACATGCAAAAAGGTAAAGCTTGTTAAAACAAAACTTATGTCAAATTTTGTTATGAAATTAACTATTTCTCAGTCACTCATAGCTATTGCCCTGAGTTTTCAAGTACTTTACTTGCTTTTAAGTGCTAATGCACTATTCATTTGTTTCTCATGATATCAGCAAAGAGTATAGAATTTTGAAGCCAGCATATAGCAACCCACCATTTGAAAAATATGACCATCACTTCAACCTTCTGATGATCAATAAAATGACCTCAGTTATCGTGGAAACATGCACCAACCTGGGAATGTTTTGTATTGGTGCTAATAAAGCAATGAAGTGAGACATAGCTAGGAGTTAAAGATTTTTACATCCCTTTGTCCCACTGTTAACTACTCAAAAGAAAAAGTATCTACCAAAGTGAGTTGGCTCTGGCATATAATCTATGGCTTACATTTGGATGGTAGTGGGTTCAAATTCCAGGTACTTGCTAATCTGACTAGGTTGTTTTGCTTTCCTCAGTTACAAGAAATATTCCTTGTGTATTCAAAGAAACAAAAATAAAATACATTGTACAGGAAGCCAACTATGCAAGTAATGTATCACATCTTACTTTGTATGAGTACTCACAGAAGAGCAATCATATGATCAGAAGAGACAATTTTCAGACTAAGTCATGAGCGACAAAATAGATGGCATGGGAAGATTACTACAAAACTAAGGTCATTTGTCTGACACACCCCAAATTATGTTAATCAAAGAACCTAAATAAAATCAAAAGAGTATCTTCTGTATCCTGACTTCTTGTATGGGGTTGTTGTTACACAATAACTATGGTGTACTTTCACCCATACAAAAATATTGCAATGATGCAGTGTTTCTAAACCCACGTTCATAAAACTTTTATCATTTACAAAGAAGTGTAAACCACTAGAGTTTCAACATTTACATCCTGCAATCATGAGAGACAAGGAATACAACTTGAATGAATTTAATATGATGCAATGTTGTATTGTTTCATTGCAGAATATGCAATTTAAGAACCACGTCCACCTCGGATACAGGATGTTTTGTGGTAAAGGACAGAAAGCCGAAGTTACTCACCAACATGCTTGGCCAGTTGATCAGGATTCAGTTTGTTAGCTATCAGTTCCTCCCTTGTTGGAATGTTGATACCCATGTAACATGGGTAGAGTAATGGAGGTGATGCTACCCTCACATGCACCTGCAACACACAACACAAGACTCCATTAGAACTCAGAAAATGTAATTGAAGGGTGCAGAGGAAAAGAAATATGAGGGGGATATTAGTAAGCTCTTAACGTGGGACCCTTCCCATTAACCCTTTGCTACACATAGAGTATTAGCTAGTTGTTCTCCAAGCAGAATTGTGTCCATTTAAATTCTGAGCTGCTACTACAAATGTTAAACTAAAAGTGGCCTATATACACGCCTAATTATATGTTTTAGTAGCTAAATGAAATTGATTAATTAATAACTCATTTAAAATTGGTTTGAAGTAAATAAGATTAAATATTATTTCAATAATTTAAAACTGCAAACATCAACCCCTTTGTAGACAAACAACACTTATATACATGCACTCCTTTGCAATGTATCTTTATAACTCCGCAATATTAATGGCAATGGAATTCGTTACTTTAGGGTATTAAAAACCGGAATAAAATCTGCTATACTTAAGTAAAATAAATGCAATAATTTCTGCAAAATTATTATGGTACTCACCCTTAAAATGTTTACATCCCGCCATTATTGCAGTGAAGATATTGCAGCATGTCCATAAAATGTTAGCTAGACTATTCTCTTGCACCATACAAATGTTATATATACACTTAAGATTATTAATGGTTCCGTATGTACACCCTTGTATTAGTTTTGCCTCATGATAATTGAGGAAGCATCCAATTCTACACAACGCAATGTCACACTGTTTGCACTTGTGTTGTGACTGTATGCCACGACCTGATGGTGTTTTCCTTTTCTTCACTATGCACTGAGCACACGATTTCACCCGGCCTTGAATTTTGACGAGGGTGTGAAGAGAACTTGGTGCAGGAGTAGCAGAAGGTAGGCTATGCTGAAATCCCGCTCGCTTACGTGACGTGAAGTCTGCGATTAACTGTTGCACTAAGTTTTGCCTGTAGTAAAGAAGCCTATTGCAATGAGCTGTAGAAATAGGTCTGTTCGAAATGTCGTATATAATAAAACTATTAACGATAGCAACATTCACTACAAAATTGAACAGATATTTCCACCCTTTTTTTAGGGTCGGCCGACACCGTAATACTCCCTCCTTTGGTCTGCCAGATCAATCCCTGCCATATTACGAGTTCGTAGATAATAAAGAATGTCCCTGTTATCATGCCAAACAACCGCAGTTACACCTTCATGTTGCAGTTTGCGAGATTAGCCCCTTTTCAATTTCAGTTGTTTTGGCAGTCTTTCCTTCCAGCACGAGTTGTACCACACGCATACATTTTACTGTCCAAAAGTAATTTCATTAGCCGCCTCGAAGTAAAAAAATTATCAAAATATACGTGATGCCAAAACTTTGTATATTTTTAACACATGTCTAAAACAACCTGGTTCCCCAAGTAGAAGATCGCTGTTTCTCACCTCCTTTTTTCCCAGATAGATTTTACATTTCAATAAATACCCACTTTTACTGTCTGCAATACCTTATGCCTTTATCCCCCATTTTGTACATTTAGCAGGCATATATTGTTTTAGAAAGACGCGTCGTTTGAAGCCTATCATCGCTTTGTCAACAGAAAGTTCACGATTTGGTTTGTAGACACTCGCAAACTTTTTGATTATGTCTAAAGCAGGTCGTACTTTATACAGATAATCGCAAGAATCTACCCCTAATCGTGGCCTTGCAGATTCATCATTAAGGTGAAGGTACTGCGATATCTTTTGAAAGCGGAGCAACGTCATTGCTTGTCTTACAATTGGATAAATGCAAAAATTCCCCAAAAAGTAATCTCTGGTTTCAGGTAAATGCATCATTCCCATATATATCAAAATACCTAAATAAACCTGTATCTCCCTTGAATTTGTAACTTCCCATTTTGGATTCGCCTTTTTAGCCTGAATCTGAGCTGCATATCTGTTGGTTTCATCCGAAATTTTTCCACAAAAATTGGAATCTATAAAAAGTTCAAGATAATCTATTTCTGGACTTCCTGTAGGAATAGAATGATTTGCACCTGTAGGGGATGAAAATGTTTCTAACTTATAGAAAGTCAAATTAGAGGTCCACTGTGCCGGTACTGCTTTTGTTTTAATTCGTCTTTCACTAGCTTTAGCCCCCTGTTCTACTGCCTGTCTCACAGCACTCTCACTGTCACTTTGTTCCTTATCACTGTCTTGCACTAACTCACCGAACCAAGATTCGTCGGAGCTACCTTCGCAATCTAATTCCTCGTAAACTGCTGCAAGTATTTCCTCGTCTGTTACCAATACCTTTTCACTACAACGTTTTCTAGACCGTGATGTACTTGGAACAGCCTCCATGGTACTGATATGGCTATAAATGCGACAGGAAACTGCTTACTTACACAACTGCACCCTGCTGTAAACAGTGCTATTTATGGTTTGGTATTACATTCTGGCTTGCGAAATCGCTGGAACAATGCAGCAGGAGTACGTTTACATCAACACAGCTCCTAAAAGCTGAGGTCAGCATAAGCAGAACCTATATGAAACGATAAACACATTTACTACGTTCTACTACGCTATGCGTCGCAAAGGGTTAACAGAACCAAAACTGGTTACCATGGCAACAAGTAATTATTTTGGTAAATAGTTTCTTCAATTTTGTTGATCACAACTAGCAGATTTTATATTGTGAATTTTTAAAGTATATCAGAGAAGAATCTAAATTTTCAGAAAACTGACTATTGTTGGATGGTAAAGTATTTTTTACTTTCTCTACCACCTACCTATATAGGCTGTATTCCACCCAAAAATTTGGATTCAAGATTTCACCAGAAATACAGCTTTTGAGGTCCACTGACCAAAAATGAATACTAAACTTTAGCACTACAGTTCAGCATCCTTTAGGATGTGGCACAAATATTTTAAAGAAAATCTCCCCTACCCCTTCCAAAGCTTAAAAAATGGTTTTACTCTCTGTTTGAGAAAAACGATTTATACATAAAACGCAATTTGTTAAATGTTGATGTCCCACATGAAAATAACTTTATCATACAATACATCCAAGCCAGAAAAACATCTACAAGTCAAAGGAAGGCATGTGGCAGTGAGTCTAGGTTTAAGATGGAGACAGAAGTCTCTGAAACATACTCTAGTAACCTCTTGGTGTAGAAATGAAGTGATTAAACATTAATTTTGAGTACAGTAGAATTTTGTTAGTACGTTTTTGCAGGGACCTAAGGATTTGGACGTCATAGGCAGGAAAATGTGTTAACGAAAAAATGCAATTTAAGAACATAGTTATGTAATAAAATTAATAATTACTACATCTCCATGGGCAGTTGAAATAGATTTCAAGTACAATTTTATACTGAATAGGATCTGTGTTTCCATGTTAAATTCAATGTGTTCAAATGGATTTGGATACACAAAATCTGAGAATAAATAATTCAAGCTTTTATGTTGGTCAACTTGGATTTTTGAGGTTATGAATGTTTTTGTGAAAATAAATTGCAAATTATAGAAGCGACAATATTGGCTTTGCTGTGTGTTTTATTACGCATATGATAACAATTTCCACTAAAAAAAGAAACCAAACTTATATGTGTGCATCGTGTTACGAGTACAATAGACGATAGTCACTCTGGCGTATACAATACAATTTGAATACGGTAGGTGTTTCCATGCAACAATTTCGTTCTGATCCTATTTTCCAAGAGGAAAGTTTTGTTTTAGCATTTTTCTCTTCTTTAAAAGCAGTTTCAATCAATTTAGGTTTGCTAACAATCGTGTTTAAGGTTGACGGAGGAATGTTTAACTTCCGCATTATATCCCATGTTTCATATTTGGATTGTAGTATACTTCAAGGATTTTCAGTTTTTCAGTGTTGGTTATTTACTATTCTTTCTTTTTTTCATTGCAAATGAAAAGTTAAAATACAATCTACGTATGTTTGGTCAACACTCAACAGTAGAAACTATTGTTGCCGTTTACCATGCCAGGTAAAGCATTCTCTATCCCGCGCACAAAAATCGTGTCACACAAATATTTACATACATGCATGTGATTGGCTGCCGGTATCCACCCCGTGACCAGGGATTGACCAAAGTAGCAAATGGAGGACGTCAAACTTTGAACGTGTTAAGCACCTACTCCCACTGGACTGACCAAGGATTGGGCAAAACAGCGAATGAGGATGTCAAACTTCAAATTCACTAAGCAAACGTTATTTATTACATTTGGTCATTTGGTACCGGGACTTTTATAATTCAACGTAATAAACGGGAAAACGTGTTAATGAGGAACGTGCTAACGAGATTCCACTGTATTTTATACAATTGTATTCCTTCATAGGAGATGCTAATTAAGTTAGAGTAATCCAGCGTTATAACCTGTATATAAAAACACTAGCTTCTTTAGAACTGTACACTTTGAAATGAAAACTGAACCTAGAACTCCCATAATAATGGCAAAACATTAAAAGGAGAAAGGATTAAATTCAGTATTATAATTATTAAATGTTTTTAGACATAACAAGCTCAATGAAATTTATTGTAGGATTATAAAAACAAACAACAAAGGTAAAACTATGTGATTATTAATGTTTATGTAGACTGATATCAACAGGAAGGCAAGAAATTAACATGTATATATTAATTGATTTTGTAATCATGGGAATGCATAACATTTAAATGTGGCATACGTGATTTGTGGTTAGGCAAAAGACATGTAAACAACTGGATAGACAAGAATCGATTGTAACATATTGTTGGTATGAGGAAAGAAGGCTGAAAGCAATATTACACTGGATGAAACAGTGGAAGCACAGTGCAATTTGGTTGTTAGATGCAAGAAATAAATAACACTTGAGATAAGTTGTTAGATCCCTTTAGCATCAAAACACTTACAAATCCTCATAGAAGGAAGACACCAAGAAGAGCCATACTAAAAAAAATCTGATGTGTTACACTCACATGACTTTCTCTACTCTTGTACAAACTATTTTTACAAACGCTTATTCTCCATATACTTCATGTTAATCGAGATGTTAATCTTATTGCTAATTTTCTTGTAGGTGCAAGGGGAATTGCTAGGCTTTAAGCAAAAGTCAAATATTTTAACAGGTGGTTGCTATGTGGAGTATTCCATTCTCTTTGCATTATCAGGACAAAAAAAAAATGAATAACGAATTTGAGAAAAAGTATAAGTATTGGAAAATTTAAGGGAATAACAAGCAATATCTCGAAAATGGTTCACCCAACAATAAAAATGTATATGACATAAATTGTGTATTTTAATGCGGTTTACATTTTTTGTGTGGTAAAATTTTGTCATATCTCTTATGGTTTATCAGTTATGCAAATGCGGTTCACAATGAAGAATACTTTTGGAGACATTCCCAGAAAATTTGAGATACACATTTCATCTGTCATGAAAATATCTTAAACA
Source organism: Deroplatys truncata (assembly GCA_030765065.1). Lineage (NCBI taxonomy): Eukaryota > Metazoa > Arthropoda > Insecta > Mantodea > Mantidae > Deroplatys > Deroplatys truncata. Next base: position 186,330,973 of record CM060980.1, read on the forward strand.
TATAATATTTTAATCAAAATCATTAGCCATTTTTGAGAAAATTAAAATTTTCGAAAAATGTTCCATGTAAAGGGTAATCTGGGATGGGGGATTTTCTTGAAAACTTCGTGTGGCATCTCTGGAAGATCCGACTGTTCGTTTCTGAGTTATGCTGTTCACAGACACATGGACATGTTTCCAAAAAGGCTTTTTTTGGATTCAGGGGGTCTCAAAACATGTATTTCCGGTGCAATCTTGGTATCAAATTTTTGGGTGGAATGCAATACTTCCCCTACTTACTATACGTAGTAGAGAAAGTAATATAAACAAGGCAGATAGTAACATACTTCGTAGAAGAGGTTGTTAATTAATAGTGGGATAAGTACCAAAGCAAATTATTTTTAATACTACAACCAAATAAAGAGACAAGTTTGTAGGGAGCATTGGAAAGCGCGAGTGGTAGTTTTAGTTTTGTGGAAGTGTACCTGTAATGTCCAAAGCATGAAGAAACATTTATTCTATCCTCTGCTTAAGATGCATTGAAAACAGTAAAGGTATGTGAAAATTTTAAATATACATTAAAATTCAATGAAGATAGTGTCCAACCACAACTCATGTAATGCACACACTGTGTATTCATTAAGTCTCATGCCAAATAATAGAAACAATAAAAATCAATTTAATAACATAATAATTAAGTTCCCCTTTTCTACCTAATAAACCCTGAGACATAAAAGCTATACCATTACAACCTTCACTACCTTTTAGCAACTTACCTCCTTGGCTCCTGCGTCCCTCAGCAGCTTGATGATTGGACCAATAGTATTTCCTCGCACAATAGAATCATCAATAAGTATTATTTTCTTGTCTCGTACATTTTCTGAGAGAGCTCCAAATTTCTTTGCAACCCCAAGTTGTCTCAGACGTGTACTGGGTTGGATGAATGTCCTTCCAACATAACGATTCTTACACAGCACCTCAGCAAATGGTATGTTAGACTGCAAGACAAAGCATTTAAAAGAGTTGTAGGCCATTGAGAACACCAACCTGATCCAATTAGGACCTAAGTGAGGGACATCTTACCTCCCTGGAGTATCCGTGTGCAGCAGCAGTACCAGACTCTGGAACTGAACTCACAATATCTGCTTTCACAGCAGTTTCCCTAGCAAGAACACGACCACACTGCATGCGCACAGAGTACACCATTTGTCCTGCGTTAATAAAATATTCACAGTTCATTACACAAACTAGCACGCAAAGCAAATTTATACAAGTCTGAAAATACACACTTCAAAATTGTCTAGGGATGAAGTACTCAGTAGCTCTACCTTATTTTTTGCTCCATCAAAAACTTGCTAACAGCTGCAAGATTGCTATGGGTGGTTCAGATGGAGATCCCACTAAAAATGTTCACCTTTTAAGCAAACTACTGCACATATGGAAATTAAACTTATATATTGCAATCCGAAGAACATTTTTCAATAGAATTCAAATTTGAATGAAATCAGATCAAAATTTAGGGTAAATTAGACGGCTTTCTAAATATTATCAGCTCTTATGCAAACCACTAAACATATGAGGGCAGATTGATAAGTCCATGACTTTGATGAGAGATAGCATTCTAATCACAGGTTTCTTGTTTGCACCCAAGTCTTACACCTATTCTGGGTATAATCGCAGAAATTTGTTATCATTTGTTTCTTAGAAAATTGTTGAGAGCGTCTAAAATAAGCAGATGTGTGTTGCTTTGGAGAAAATGGAGAAAAGTGAATTTTGTCTTCTGATAAAGCACTACCTTTTGTGCGGTAAGACGGTGAAGGAAACAAAAGAAAAGCTGAACAGCTGAACAAGTATTATGGGGATTCTGCTCCATCACATGACATGGTTCACAAGTGGTTCACAGAATTGTGATGTGGCCGCTCGAGCACAAGATATGCTATGTGCACAGGGCGGCTGGTTGAGGTCACAACAGAAAAATGGTGAACGAAGTTCATGATATTGTGTTGGAAGACGGCAGAGTGAAAATCCATAAGATAGCCAAGACCATAAACATCTCGAGTGAATGGGTGTACAACATTCTGCACAAATTTTGGGGTATGAGAAAGATGTCAGCAAGATGGGTGCTGCGACTGCTCACAGTTGAGAAGATGCAGAATCATGTGACCATTTCACAGGGATTTTTGAACATGTTCCAGCACAGCCCAAATGAGTTTTTGTGGCGTTATATTATGGTTGATGAAACCTGCATCCATTACTATCAACCTGAAACCAAACAATGATCAAAGCAATGGATTTCTTTCAACAAACCTGCTCCAAAGAAAGCGAAAACCATTCCGCCGGCAGGGAAAATCATGGCAGCTGTCTTTTGGGATTCACAAGGGATGATAGACATCCACTACCTGGAAAAGGGTAAAACGATCACAGGTTCATGTTATGCCGCAATGCTGGATCAGCTTCACCAGTAAATTAAAGAAACGACCCTATTTGGTGAAGAAAAAGGTTCTCTTTCACCAGGATAATGCACCCACACACAAGTCAGCCATTGCCATCACAAAATTTGTGGAATTGGGCTACGAACTGCTACCTCACCCACCATATTCTCCAGATTTAGCTCCGAGCGACTTCTTCCTCTTAGCAAACCTGAAAAATTGGCTCGCTGGGAAGAAATTCACTCCAGTGAACACATCATAGCAGAAACAACTTCATATTTTTTTAGAAGGGTTAAAAAAATTGGAGAAACGTTGGACAATGTGTATTGCATTGAAAGGAGATTATGTTGAGAAATAAAATTGAGTTTTAGGAAAAAATGGTTATTTTCTTTAAAAAGTCACTGATTTAACAAACTGCTCTCATATGTAGCTGAAATTTCATACACTTTTTCTCAACACATTTCAAATTTGATTAAAATTGGCTCAGAATAAAGGACAATTTAGAGGAAGAGTTGCTTCCCAACCCCCCCTCAAAATGGAGAGCCTCTCCCAAAGAAAAGAAAAAAATCAGCTTTTAGGCAACCCACTGCACATATAGAGATCAAATTTTATATACTACAATCTGAAGAAAATTTGTCAGTACATTTAAAATTTCATTAAAATCAATTCAAAATTAAGGGGAGCTTAAATGGAGAGCTCCCTACAATTTTCAGCTTTTATGCAAACCAGTGCATGTATGGATTGGAAATTTCATGTATGACAATATAAAGAAAAGGTTGATACATTTAAAATTTGTTTAAATACAAAACAAAATTAAGAATAGTTAATAGGATGAATCCCGTAAAAAGGTATCTCTTTTTGGGCTTTTTCCCAAAACGTCCATTAAATATTGACACTCCTTTAACTTAACACCATGCATTTAGGATTCTGTTAACTATTCTAAGTCTGTAATATTTCATTCATAATTTTATTACTGTTCAGCATTCATTAACATCATGTAGTATTTGTGTTGTTAAAAAAATTTCTGAGCAATCTGTCAAACAAGGAATCTGTTCCTCAATATTTTCTCTCCTAAGAATGTAACTTTGTCTGCAAGTGCTAACCTTCAAATATGCTATCAGATCGAGCGAAGTACACATATTCAAAGATGCAGAAAGCTTGTAGTTTGGCATTGGGCCGTTCAACGACACATACTGTCTTGATGCCTTCCTTGGTCATCTCAACAATTTCTCCTGGGTATACTTCTCTGACATATCTTGCACCAATTGATAGGAAGCCACAAGATTCTGAAGAAATGACCCAGCCTTCCTCTTCTTCATCATCATTCAGTTCTCCTACAAGAAAAACATACTGGTAGTTAAATCCACTGCTGCCAGTTGTTAAAACATATAAACAGCTGATGGTAATATTAAACAGACATCAATATTATATAGAATGAAGCACATAAAACTATCCCCTTAAAATATTAACTAACACGCTATTTATCGAATATGTCAATTCATTTTTACTTTCTCTACTACGTATAGTAAGTAGGGGAAGTATTGTATTCCACTAAAAAATTCGATACCGGGATTTCACCGGAAATATACGTTTTGAGACCCCCTGAATACAAAAAAAGCATTTTTGGAAACACGTCCGTGTGTGTGTCTGTGAACAGCATAACTCAGAAATGAAGAGTCGGATAAACACCAAACTTGGTATTCAGGTTCAGTATATTCCAGAGATGCGACACAAAGGTTTTCAAGAAAATCCCCCCACCCCAGATTACCCTTTACATGGAACATTTTTCAAAAATTTTAATTTTCTCAAAAATGGCTCTAACGATTTTGATTAAAATATCATATGTTTAAGACATTTTTATGGCAAATGAAATGTATATCTCGAATTTTCTGGGAATGTCTCCAAAAGTATTCTTCATTGTGAACGACTTTTACATAACTGGTAAACCATGAGAGATAGACAAACTTTTACTACACAAAAAATGTAGATCACATTAAAATACACAATTTATGTCATATACATTTTTGTTGTTGAGTGAACCATTTTCGAGATATTTCTTATTATTCCCTTAAATTTTTCAATACTTATACTTTTTCTCAAATGGGAATTCATTATTCATTTTTTTTATGTCCTGGACATACAAAGAGAATGGAATACTACACATAGCAACCAGCTCTTAAAAGATTTGACTATCGCTTAAAGCCTACCAATTCCCCTTGCATCTACAAGAAAATTAGCAACAAGATTAACATCTTGATTAACATGAAGCATATGGAGAATAAGCATTTGTAAAAATAGTTTGTACAAGAGTATATTGTTTTTGTCTACTGTATTCTTATACAATGGAATGTGTATTGATAATTTATCTTTAACAAGACGTACATAGAAGAATAAACTTTTGTAGAATTAGTTTATAGAATACTGACTAAAGAAAGTATGTAAATGCAGCACATCAGATTTTTTAAATATTTATTGTTCAGTCATCTTTAAGTTTTTCCTGGTTGAACTGTCATGTGACCAGGGTTGCCAATTTGATGGACTTTCCGTCAACATTGATGGATTTACAAGTTATACAACAAATAAAAATTGTATTTGATGGATGACAGATTTTTTGATAGAGGAGTTATGTATCATTTCGTATTTTGAGTGATGATGGCTAGTTTTTATTTTGAAAAATCTGTTGTATTTTCTTTAAAACAATTCTTATGAATGCAAGTCTTTATTTTATTTCCCTACATGGACATTGATATATTTAGGCCTCACATGTTACTGTGACTGTGCATCAGAGAGTGTTTCATCATGATGTCTGAGTTACAGATTAGGTTATCGTAGCATAAACTTGCTGACATCCCGGTTATTTCCCATCTGTATACTGAATAATATGTTTATACTGTTAGACTGGCCACGGAAAGTATAAATAATAATATGAGATTTTAGCATTCACATGAGAGTTTCCTCAAGCCTACTTCCCTCAGTTGTTATTGGCATTTCCGATAATTTAAATAAGGTGAACGTTTATTTTCATGAGTGTTTGTGACTTTGACCTCAGATTCACAATCAGAGTTAAGCCAGTGTGAAAAGTACATCAGTAAGCAAATACATTTAAATCTGCTGAAAATACAGAGTATGTCTGATTTTTCTTATTTTGGCAGATTTTTGGGTGTTTGTATGATGGGGAAATGAATAATGTGTTGGCAACACTGCATGTGACACTTATAAAGCATCTTATGTGACTCTCATTTTTTCCCACATGGGTTCATTAGTAACAAAAACTGACTTATGATATGCAAACAGTTATTTTGTGTTTTGTATTGTGTATGTAAGTCCATGTTGCTTATTTGAGGTTATTTTTAGTACAAATTTATCACACATAACGTAAATAGAAGAATCACTTTTACTGATATTACTATAATTATGAGGAATTATATGGGCAGAGAAGGTTGTACATCAGATAGTTTGAAATGAAACAAAAGTCATTTTTACCATACATAATGACAACCTGATAAAAGTCCTATTAATAGACATCATATATGATTGCTTTCCCTAAAATTCATGTTAATGTCAATACACAAAATTATCAAGGAGAATTGATGTGCTAAATGTGACTGAAAGTTCTCAAACACAGAGTATGTGCTGGTAACAGTGCAGGGACATTTAGTGCAATTAAGTGTTCGTGTTAACCACGGTAAGCTTACTTTGTACTAAAAGAAAAGAAAAACTGCTGTTACTAAAAGTCTGATAAATACCAAAGTTAACTTCAGTACTTTCAAAGATGCAGCATAAACATTTTCAAGAAAATCCCTCCACCCCAAACTACCCTTTACATAGAAGAACTTCCAATATTTTTTATTTTCTTAAAAATGACTAAAATTTAGATAAAAAGCAACAACATATATTTAAGACATTTACAAGACAAACACTAGGTATCTTGAATTTTCTGAGCAGAACCTGTGAGGTCTCCATTTGGAAGGAATTTTGTAAAACGGGTAAATCATAAGACAAAAATGTAATAGACAAAAAATATAATATCTCTTTAAAGCACACAACTTATTTCAAATAACTTTTTTTTTAGGATTAGCAACTTCCAAAATATCGAATGTTATTGGTTTGAATGATTCAACACATTTATTCTTTTTTTAAATGCCTGTCACTATTCAGTTGTTTCTCGGAATGTTATGGAAAAAGTATGGAATTTCAAATGCCATATATAGCGATAGTTCTTAACCCTGTAATGCATAGTGTTGCCATTTGGCAACAAAGATGTTTAGTTAAAGTTTAATAACAATATCTTAAGTGTTTTTTGTTTATTTTAATATTATGCTGGCATGTAACAATCAAATAAAAGTATTTGTAGCTATTTTGTGTTACATATGTATTCATTTCTTTTTTTTTTTTTTAAACAAAAAGCAAATTCCATGCAACTGCAGTCAAATGCAACCCTGTCATCATCCATGCATGCATGCCATTACACCAGTGTCGTCCTCCGTGGTGTATTGGTTACCATGCTAGCCTCTAGTTTCCGAGGTCGCAGGTTCAAAGCCGGCAGAGGACAATGGATTTTTTTGGACGTAAAAATCGTAGCATGGCTTCCTTTGGAAGGGAAGTAAAGCTGGTGGTCGCATGTCATAGATTTACAGAACCTCAAGCCTGATAAAGAGGCCTCTGAGCAAAGTTACCGGTCTTTCAGGCCCAATATAGAATGGGATGCTAATGAGCACAACAGTTAAAGAGTGTCCATAAATAAAACTCAATTTTTATTTCATCACACCAGTTATTTTATGTGAGCCCTCCCCATGCTTTACCACAGGCACAATTGACTGCAGTCACTGAGATTCAAACTCACAAAATTTGGCTTTGAATAGATGGTCAGTCCATTTTGTCTTGCCTTAACGATCGTGGCTATTCCAACCACTTATGTTAAGGTGCCTATGACAGGGATATCCAAACTGATTTAGGAATTAGAGAAAAAGTGGCATATGTAGCAAAATAATTCGTGCATTAGAGGGTTAAATTACTTGACTATCATGTCTCCTGTATCCTCTTTGTGCCTACAACAAAATCTGTTAAACCCATTTCTGCAAATGTTTATCATGAATAATTTAAAATAGTGACATAAAACTTTAGTTGAGGCAGTATTTTTTATAACACTAAAATGATTTCAGTCTAATTGTATAATATATATATAATTCAATAACAGCCCGTCTTAAAGCAATATGTGTATGTAACAATATATAAAAAATGCATGTAACAGTCATTGTATATGTTTGTATTATTTTATTCATGTGTAATAATGTTATGTGAATGTATTATGTAATTTAATAATGTAGGAACTGTGAGAAAAATAGGTTAAAAGTTGCTAACAATCAGGTAACTTTGAGGCAATAATGAGTAAGAATGTTTAATAATGCTACTAGTCATTATTGGAGCAACAATAATGTAATTTTTTGAGACAGTTTATAAAAATAGCCAATCAACAACCAGAAAAAGCTTTAGTTAAATGAAGGTATTCTATTGGATTAGGAATAGCCAATCAGAGACTTGAAATATAGAAAGTTACAAGTTTAGGCAGTTGAAATCAGTTCAGTTGGTTGCAGACAGCATTACTAACCAGAAGCAAAAAGTGTCCTCAAGAAATTTAATAGGTATTCGTGTGAGACGAAAAATAATTTACGTGTTAAAAAGTCAAATAATTAATAACAGAATCTCACAGCTCTCTCTCTCTATATCAGTGAAGTGTTATTTAAATCGTATCAAGCATTAATAAAAGGAGTGAAGTAAATTATAATCTGTGTAAGCCTACATTCTTAGTCGTACCACAACTCTGCTAAGAGAAACGTGTCTCTTTATCGCAGCCGAGGCAAACATAAATATATAATATTTAAAGAAACAGTTAAATTACAAAGTTAATATTATTTTAAACTTGGGGCAAAGGCTACCGGAAACTGTTTAGTATACATGCGGTTACAACTACTTCAAGTTCGGCTCCCCAACAGTTGAAATACAATACAGTACTCCTAAATAAATCTTTCTCAAATTGGCGCCCAACGTGGGGCAAACAATGTAAAGATACTACCTTTCTCATAGTAACCATAATTGTCAGAAGAAATATAAAAATAAATGATACTGGGTAGAGAGGAAGTGAATGTAAATGAGATTCCCCCATCCAATTAATAGTTACTTTTATTGCCAAATTAAGTATTTAATTTCTTAAGGGACGTTCTAAATAAAGTAAATTCTTGTATTACTGTTTGTGTACACATCATCCTACAAAGATATACTTACCATTATTTAATTTTAAAGGAACTATCTTGCCGATACACAATGGTCTGTTCCCATATGGATCCCTTACACCATAGATACGGTCACGCTGCATGATGACCAAGGAATAGGACAATGGGGCAAGTTGCATGAGGTGTTTGATACGTGCCGGCCAATCAGGACCATTTACTTCTCCATCTGGAGGGTTCAGACACAAGGCCTGGGTGATCAGTTCACTGTCTGAGTGCGTGGACAATCCCACACCTCTTCCAAGAACCTGCACATAAGTAAAGTTTCATCTTTTTAGGACTACAGGTGGTTTATATCAATACTTGTATCTGCAAATCATTCATAAACAGAAGAAATTCTACTTCCTGATAAGTACAAAATCATAATGGCTATTAGTGAAAGCTCACGCACCAGTGTTTAGCATTATTCATCAACAACAATAATCATCCCTATGCAGCTTTTTTTTTTTAAGGATGATGAGGAGGGGCCCTTAAAGTTTAAATGTCCTTAACCTAGTAGGTATATCCGACAATGGATGAATGAATGAAATGAGGGAATTATGCTCAAATGAGCCCAGGGTCCACAAGTTTTAAGTCACTCGACATTTGTCTTCTCAGGACAAGGAAAACCCCCAGAAAAACCAATATCCAGGTAACTCACCCTAACTGAGAATCAAACTTGGGACATTTTGAATGTAAGGCAGACCCCCCCCTCCCCAACATCACAGAGGTGGGTAATATGTGGCTTTTGTATAACTTTTTACTTTCTCTACCACTTGCCTATGGTAGGTTGGTAGGTACAAGTTCATTCCACCCAAACATTTGAATCAAAATTTCACAGGAAAGACATATTTTGAGATCAACAATCCCCTCCCCCCCCAAAAAAAAGAATATTTATAAAGAAAGGTTTGTATGCTGTCTATCTGTGTGTGTTTGTGTGCAGCATAATCAAATATTTTATATTTAAGTTTTGCTTGGCTGAAGCGTACCGACTTGCCATGTAAAAATGATTGGACCTGAACAATTCTCTCCCTCCCCCCAAAAAAACCCATTATAAAGAAAGCTGACTTGTGATATTGTGGCACGGGTCTCTGGAGATTCTAGGTCATGGTACATCTTTTCCACTACATTGTCCGTCTTTCTCTTGTTTTCCTTTGCCTGCTGGTCCAGTTCTCTTCCACTCGGGTCTCTTATCACTCTCATGTTTTCCCTAACCTGCTGGTCTAACTGTTTTTCTCTGATCCAGATGTTCTTCCACTGAGGTCTCTTATCACCCTCATGTTTTCCCTAACCTCCTGGTCTAATCGTTTTTCTCTGATTTAGATGTCCTTCCACTCAGGTCTCTTATCACCCTCATGTTTTCCCTAACCTCCTGGTCTAACCATTTTTCCTGCTGATCCAGATGCCCTTCCACCACATTAATTTTCCCTTCCATGCTAGATATAATTTCTTCTACTCCTTAGTTATCTTTTAAGTCTTTGACAGTAGTGTTTATTTCATATTTTATAGAGTCAATGTATTGGTCAAGTTCAGATTTCATTTTCTCCATTTCATTCTTAATTTCTATTTTTGCACTTTTCATTTCAATTTATATTCTGGATTTTATTGTCTTCATTCCAGTTTCCATCTTCTCCATTCTGGATTTCATTTATTTTTTCCAGCTTTTCCATTGTGTATTTTACTGTTTTCAATTCAGTTCATATCTCCAACATTTCAGATTTCACATCTTCTTTCAGTAATAATTTTATTGTTGAAGTATTCCCTCTGTGATGGCATTGCATTCAAATCTGTTATCAGTGTGACTTCATCTGTTCTTTCTGTTTTTTCTGCACGTAGTACTTCAATTTTAGGTGAACTGCTCAGCCATGTCTCTGTTCCAATCACTCTGTAACTCGGTCTCTCCCTCTCTCCCCATGTAGATAACTGCTGCAAGAACCATTGAGGTAAATATGAACTGAATCAACAACAGAGCCAGTGATCAGCCGTTCCTTTAACACCTGAGCAGCACCATCCTGATTCACATAAACTAAAGAAGAAAGACATTTTGATAAGCTGAAAGCAGCTCCCCTCCTTCTTGAAACCAAACATACATCAGCTGACACTGAAACCATGTTCTGCCATACAGAGGCTCCCACCACATTAACAACTGATTTTGTATCGTCTTTCCCACATCCAGCATGTAACCAGAGAGAAATTGATGTAACTTTGATCTGAAATAGTTTCTAAACAAACCTTTTTAATGTTATTAAAGTAACCTGGATACAATAATGTTTATATGAATAGTATAACACCTACTGTCCATTCCAAACCAGAGTTCCCTCTGATGTAAACAGAAGCACATGCTTCTGCTTGTCATGAGCCCAAGAACACACTCTTACGCCAACATAAATAGTTCCTTAACACATGTATTGTACTATGAAATATTAGAGCAGGAAAGGTATAGAACTGCATATTTTATTGCGGTTATTATAAGAACTTATTGTTAAACATAATGGATATATACTAGCTGTTAAGAGATTACATAATATGATTTTCGTCTGCTATTGAGCTAACACCGAGAGTATCTTGCTTGTTAATACCAACCGTATGCATGACTGCCACTATCTTACATATATGAGAAATGCAGCAATGAATTCCCAGAGGTGCTATCTGAGTAGCAAATAAACACTTTGCGTAACACAGGAAATATGATAAGCGAACAGTCATTCATAATACAGTAACACACATATGCTCAGCTCAGGTCAAATCTTTTGATTTAGTCAGTTGGTATTTGAGTTCACATGGCAGAGGAAGGTGCATGTAATGCGAATAAACTGTTCAAACACAAAAGTGGGAACAGTTAAAAAGTGGCGAAAAACAAACAGCTCTTCATATATTTAACTCACTATTAGAAAAATACCCGACACTTGCATTAGTGCATATTACGAAACTAATATCGGATTTTACAGGTGTTTCAGTGAGAAGTGTAACCAAAGCACACACGGAATATAAACAGACATAATAGAACATAGAAGAGGATAAAATGGGGAACTTGTTTTAAGTGCAACAGTGCTGTGGAATTGTGGATAAGCTTGTCATTATTTTGGAGAGTAGTTCTGATTCCGATATGGCAGCTGAGTCACCTTCAAGGATTCGGATTTGGGTGTTGCACTTTTTCCCAAGGATTGTGATTAACATAAGTAAAATGTTCATTGCTGCATACTTATAAAATCGATTGTTACCTCAGGTTGCATTTTGAACTATGATTCTCATGCAGGGCGCCTTTTTATAGATTTAAATAATGTTCAACAAGCATGTGAGAGGGGAATAAACAGCCATTAGGGGGCAGGGATTGTGAACTACTTTCGCGCAGATAATACAAAGAGTTTGTTTTCAGTGAACGGCAATCTGGTTTGGAATGGACAGTAGGGTGGTTATAAAGTCCGGCACCATAGAGGTTAACAGAAACATCAGAACCCCCACTATTGAAATATGTCCACCACTGTTCTTAACACTCTTTCTCAAATGTTTCATTATGTTCCTTTGATCTTCAACATCTGTAGATACAAAGCAGCTTTGATGATTTTATGATTTTTCTTTCCCAGAGATGATTCACATTTGAAACTTTTTGCAGCGCAAATCTGAATTTTCAAAAAAAACCTCCCTTACATGGCATTCTGGTTGGTTGTGTGTGTTGTCCACTGCATGAAGCTAGCATTCAGAAAGCTTATCATCTAACCAGTGGCATATGAAAATTGCATAAGGAGGTGAGGCTCTGCTAAACAAACAAACTCCAAAAAGATGATCTCTTTGATTCCAGGCTTTATAACCACTCTCTATAAGGGTTCTTGCTAATCAGTAATGGTTAGAAAAGTCATATGAATGTTACACTTCAGTCTTTTTGACAATAGAATTAGTTTGTAGGTTTTTAATTCCAAAAGCACAGTTAACAAGATTAGCAATAAAACATCTGCAAAGCCGGTCACTTAATTTCTTATCTTTTTTAGAGATAATATATTTCTTTGAAAGTTTCCTCTAATATCCTAAAAATTATTTGGAGATTTACTATCTATTCTGCACACCCTTTAAAACAAAACCTTAACATGACTTTATGTGCACAGGAAGGTTTGATTTAATGCATTTACCATTTTTCTGAGTGAGCCGCAGTTGACCAATTCACCATTATGAGCCACTGCTAGTGCCCCATGTGCTGTGTGCACCACAAATGGCTGACAGTTGACTTCTTCTGATGCTGCGCTTGTGGAATAGCGTGTGTGTCCAATCCCCAGGTTACCTATCGGGAAAAAACATTTGTGTCACTAAGAATTTATTGGACTTTCGTGCTGTATGTTTACATTTCTGCAAGTAGAGATGCATCTTCTGATGAAGTACATTAGAAAATATGCAAGTTTTTTTTTGTTTTTTTTTAACTCCCTTGCACGAGTTTGTTACTAACAAACAAACACTGAACTTTTGATATAATTGTTTGAGTGTTGATTCTGAATCTGTAAGTCTAATTTGTGTCATTTGAGATCATTTCTGGGCATATGTTTATAATAAGTAATGTAATGTAGAGAGAAGAATCACTTTTTATCTGAATAATGTAATTTATAACGAATGACTATATATATATATATATATATATATATATATATATATATATATATATATATATAAATTTGTGATGGGTAGAGAAAGTTGTGCGAGTATTTACATTAGATGTTTTTCTTGGATAGTAATACTAATTATTTATAAAATTAGGCAAAATATTGAATTATGAAGCAGAAAGATATACAATTATTAATTTAGTTTTTTACCAAATGAAAGTAGGTATATAGGGACTGAAAGAATCAGTATCACCTTTGAGTTTTTTCATGGCCTCATCATTGAACACATTGTTGATCATGCCCATACCCTTATGCACATGGAAGGACTTAGCATTGTTACCCTCACTTGTAACAATACCAGCACTCTCCTGACCTCTGCAACAGAAAATTGTAACATTAGATTCGTCTAACATTATGAAGATACAGTTGTACTGTGCAAGTCTGACCACTTACCTGTGCTGCAGGGCTACCAACCCAAGACAGATGACTTGTGCTACATCGACCTGAGTGGGCCACTCCCCAGTTGCAATACAACCAAACACCCCACACTCGTGTGTTAAACCTGTCTCTTCCTTGCTGATAACTGTCGAGGATGTGGACTCCGATAAGGCCATTTATGTCACACCAGTTGTCGTCTATCCTGTCAACATTTTGTAACATTAGAAATTACTATATTCACTAAAGAAAACCTAATCCTCAACACTTTTCTAGCTCAAAATATATATTTTCACAATGTATTAGTCTAAGTGTATATATTCCACAGCAAAAATAAAAATTCTAGTTATTAGATGTAAAAAAAAAAGAGTTTTATTTATGGACATTTTTCAACTACTATGGTTCCTAGTGTCCCATTCTATATTGGGCATGAAAGACTGAACATTTTGCTCAGAGATCTCTTATGAGGCTTGAGGTTATTTTACGTGCCGTAAATCTATGACAGAGAACCACGGCTTTAATTATTTCTCTTCTGAAGCCATGCTAAGGAGTTTTACACCTGAAAAAAATCCATTACCCTTACCGGGTTTGAAACCACAACCTCAGGAACTAGGGGCTAGCATGGTACCCCTAGAGCATGGAGGACGATAGGTTATGTGTGTGTCTAACAAATTACCGAAGTGGGCAATTTTCATTATGATGCGGCAGATCCAGGGAGGGGCTAAAGAGGGCTGTAGCTACCCCTCCTAGTCACATTCAAGTTTACAAAACTGTATTATTTAACGAAATTAAACCCAATAGTTTTATTTCTACCATAAGTATGTATATCAAAGTGTTCTCTGGGATGAGTGTACACCCATTGAATAGTAACTACTGGACTCATCCTAATAGTAGCTGGAGGACTGGCAACCATA